>JARNME010000404.1:13823935-14134909 GCA_030179655.1 Scaptomyza flava
TGAGCGTCAAATAATCCCAGAGCTCAGTCAGCTGAATGCCTACAATGAGGCCCAGCACCAAGCACAGCACATTCCGTAACATTCCACTCCAAAATGGAAATCAAGAAATCTCTTTAGACTATTTGAGACTGTTGCGTATGCATGTTTGCGATGTGTTTCTGCACTCTGTTGTTGCACGACTGTTTTACATTTTGAGAAGACGACAGTCTCTTGAAGTAAGCATTACACAGAAAGCTGGGCTTAAAACGAGTTTTGTTGTATTGCGATTCGCATAACAAATGAATCATCACACTCCAACGACGTGCACGAGACTGAGAAACAACAAATATTTTCGGACAAGAGTCGATGTTATTGCGTTATTACACTTTCCAATTGGTGGCAAGCAGTATTGCTTTGGATTGCTGTGGAATGGAACACGAAACATGTTAGAAAAGAGGTATGGCAAATATTAATGAAACTTACCTTGTTATTATTTGAATTTTCCCCCTTTGATAGAGCACTCAGTTTGCGTCTAGTCAGTCAAACGTCAAATTGCTTTTTACTTATTTTTGATAACCGGTTTTGAGCGTCTTCGTTGATGGTTCGGTTTTGACCTACACCTAAATATGGTTCTTGGCGACTCTCTCAATTGTCACCTTTTACTTTGCACGCTGTTTAAATTTCAAACAAATTGTATTTTTGGTAATGGTATTATTTATTTATCGCTAGTAAATTTTCATTTTTAGTTTATCGGTTGATGGATCATATTATATTGGTACATATATGTATATTTAATTAGTACAACTCGTTTCAATTCGTTTGTTTCTGCTTTAGACTATATGTGGACTAATTTCATACGATTTGTTTGTTATTTTTTATTTCTTAGTTGTTGGTTTGATTTATCTTATCAATTTCATTTATTTTTCCGTTTTCATTTTGCTTTTATTGAATTATTTTTCTTTTTTTTGTTGTATCATTAAAAATTATTACAAAAAACAATTTATAACTTTTGTTTCTATGATGATTTTTTTTTTTGTTTCTTTGTTGTTAGTTTACTTGTTTAAATAATATATACTTAAAACTAATTATTTTTTGCATATTTTATATTTCTTAATTGTTATTTTCATATCATCTTCGATTATACATTTAGTAAGTGCACTTGCCAATTCTCGTTTATATTATTTTCATTCCTTCCAGGGTCACAACATTTAACTCGATAAATGGAAATCATACTTATAAACAAAAATCGTCAGGCAATGTCAACACAATGATATTATAATAATGATTCGACTTAAAAAATAACGTTTTTTTTTTTATTTTTGTTAGTTACACAGCCTTAGAAACTACTCAATAATTCAAAATATAATTGAAATAGCGCCAAAAGCAATGAAAAAAAAATATCCATATATTTTAAATTAGTTAGCTGTAAATTTTGAAACTTGCATAAAAAAAATAATTTGTTAGTTTTGCTGGAGTATTCCAATAACATAAGCATACAACAAATTCTTGACAAAAATGTTTAAAACTATTACGTCTTTAGTTTCGGTTTCTTTTTTATATATGCGATGTATGTTAAACATGTTAATTTCGCTTAAAAATATATAAATATAATATGTACGTTTTCCTTATTTGAAATAACATTCAATTTGTTTTACTTTACTTTTAATAGCTTTTTTTTTCTTTTTTCTTTATAATTTTTTTTATTTTTTTTATTTTTTTTTTGTATAAATCGCATTTGTATATTATGCATTTATGTTTTTTTTATAATTTTCTTTACGTTTCATATGTTGTTAGCTTGGCTTTAAACTACTAGTCCTAGAATTATTGTTTTGCTTATGTTTTTTAACGTTACTTCACTATTTTTGTTAGTTGTATTATGTTTTTGTTTGTTTTTTTTTTTATAGATTTTAGTTAATGTTTATTGTTGTTTTTTTGTTATTTTCCTCGTTATTTTTAGGAACCTATACGTAACTAGCAAAGCGCAGACGCTGTTAAAAATTTCTATAGAAAAAAATGTTTTGCTATAATTTTGCTTAGAATTAATTCATATTTTAGTGTAACATCAAAATATATATATTTATATATATATATATGCTCATATACACACATCATTTATTGTGTATGTATCATAATGCATTATATTAAATCTATGCTTGAATATTTCACTTAGCTGTTTTTACAATCGCAATGCGCTTTAAATAGGGTTTCGAGAAGTTTTAAATTAACATTCTTAATCAAAGATTTTTTTGAAACAGTTTGCTTACAAAAGTATATGGGAGTGTTCAGTTTAAGAGAAACTATTGATGTTACTTTCAAGTCATAAGTTTTGATTTAATCGTTACACAAACTTTTTGCAGCGCAACTATTTCTTTTTTGTTGTTTCAAAGATTGCTTATTAATATTTGCATACATCGTTTATCAAATGAATATAAAACTTAATTTAACAAAGTTCCCTAACTGCTTAAGTTGTTTAACAATAATCTCTTGTTAAGTCACCGGACTTTACAAAAGTATCAAAATGTTATTGTTTCAGACACTTACTTTATCTCTTTGTTTTTTCGATATATGTATTTATTTTTTTTTTATATACTTTAGTCGAATTTTAACATTGGCACTTTATTAATAATAATTGTATTTAGGTATATTATGTATGCATGAAGAGCGTTGTATGTATCTAATTCTCGTAAATAATAAAAACTACATATAAAACTAGAAATCTTGGTAAGTTAAGTTTTTTAACGAAATATAAACTTGAAAAAAAGTTTATAATTAAACGTTAACCATTAATCCGAACTGCCGCTAAAAGACCCTAAAATATCAATATGGGTTCAAAAAGTTATTATAATTTTAATAATTTAATAAAATTTAAAATGAATTCAGAATCAAACTGAAAAACTCTAAAATGAAAAAATTATAGGTTTAATGATTTCGTTTTTTTTTTTTTTTTTTTTGTTTCTTAATTCAAGCTATGCACAAAATAATGCTACATAATCCATGTGTTTTGCACGTCTTGTATTGTATACAAAAGATTTGTTTTTTCATTTTTCGTGTTTTTAAAGCATATTCAAAGCATTTCAAATTATTGTAGTATAAAATCGATAAACGACTAATTTTTGCTCTGGCGCTTAAATGCATGCTGCATGCCATAAACAATTATAAAAGATATAGTATTCTACAATCATGTCTATATATGTATCATATATGCTTAACTATGTACATACAGAACCTTACAAGTTTGTCATATCGAAGAGGTTTACATTTTTACATATAACGCACGCAGTCTGCTTTTTGTGCCATTTTGAAAGTGGTTTGAATGAAGGAAAACGGTATTCACTGATATTGGCTGGTTGAACAATTAGCCACTAACTTTATATATAATATAGGATAGTATATGAATATGTATATGCGTATTGTATATGATAATTTGCTCGCTGTTTAGTTTACACGTGCGCTACCTTTGTACACAGGTTTCGTTTCAACGAATTTGTTAGTTTTGTTTGTATGTTTGTTTTTTTTTTTTTTTGCACAACTAAACTGCTATCAACTTAGTGCTATGGCTAATGCTTACAGCTAAGAGTTTGTTTATTGAAAAACCTTACACTAAAGTAACACACGCACACACTTATACACCACAAATATAGGACTACCATTCACACCAACATGCGCTTTGGACTTTGGGCTTAAAAATATTTAAATATAACCATCAAATTGTATATGCATTTACAAAAACGAAACTCTAGCATATCATTAATTTTTTTTTTTTTTTTTTTGACAACTTAGTTTCATTTATTATTGGCTGAATTTGCAGCTGATGTTGAGGAGGCGGAACTGGCCAAGGCATGAGCATTGTTGGCACCACCTGTGGCGCCAGCACTGCCGCCATTGCTCGCATGCGTCGGTGGCAGGGTATCAGAGCGGCGATAGTAGAGTAGATAAGGCACACGCGGCGTGTGCGGCTGCAATACTTGCTTCTCGCCGATCGGCTTCACTGAGCTGTCATCGTAGCGCAGCCAGCTATTATAGCCGGTATGAAACACATCCGTTATGTAATGACCTTTGGATGCCTCTTTGCCGTCATGGTAGACAACAGCGAATAAGCGATAGGCGCGCTGTTTCTGCGAGGTCTTCTTCGAGCCAAGTATCTCTGCGAAAAGCAATACACACACATGAGTTTAATTCGATTGAGATATCAATATTCAACATACTGGCATCAATTTTGAGCTCAACGGGAAATTCGACCTTTTTCAGTATCTTTGTGCAGCCATCAGATCTATAGTCAAAGTATTTTAAATGCAATATTAGCACGACTGGCAACTTTTCCAGTGTCATTTGCTGCCAGGCAACAACCTCCTGTTTGGTCTTGCTGCCGGTAACACCTTCCAGCTGATCACGACCAACGAGTATCTCCAGCGCCTCCTTTACCGAAGCGGCTTTCTGCAATTCATTAACAATTGAAAGGGTGTTCTTTTTGATTGATTTATGCAACTCACCTCAATATTGAGTTGCAGCGTAAAGAATGGCTGTATAACATCTGTGGAGTGTTCGCCTTCGCGTTGCAGTCGCGAACGCAGCTCACCGCGAAAGATTTCACTCAACGGAGTGCGTCCAAAGTCTGTTTGGCGGGTAACGCTGCCCTTGTTGCGATTGTTGCATATCATCTTAGAAAAATTAATAGGTTGCATTAAAAAGTTATACAAACAGTTGAAGTCGTGCACAAATAGTTACCTGCCAAACATCACCACCGTCCTCGGGCTCCGGTTCCTGTTCCTCACCATTCTGCTGGACATTTGGCTTGGCAATCAATTTGATAACCTTTTAGAAAAACAAAGAAGCTTAAGCGAAGTTGATTTATTGTAAATTAAACACTTACCTCTAGCATCTCATCGTTGAGTTTATTTAGCACATAGCCCAAGAATTCTTCAGCATCCTCTTGTCGACCCTCCACATGCTCCTCACGACTATCATTCCACAGCTTGTAGATTTCCGTAGGCTCAAAGGCCAGATCACACTGCAGATCAACGCCAGCAAACTCATCCTTGCCCTTGATCTGTGACGATTTGTTATTGCTTAAACGCAATCGCGGACCGCCGGGCAACGATGAAAAGTTGCTCATAAACGACATCCTATAGATGAAGAAGTATAACATTAGTTTAAAACTCATTTGAAATGCTATCAAACTATATATATTTGTGCGTGCTTGTAGGGTTACATAAAGCCATTGGGCAGGCATTTGTGCGTATTTATACAATGCACTTGCATCGACCTTGACGTTACAGCCAAGATTGCATCCAGAACGGAGGCAAGCAGCGAACGTATAAGAGGCCGACGCCAATTGTTATGCCACAAGCGTAACACAGACGCCAGCTGGTTATGGCGCCGAGGCGTCTGTTGACTTGTCTGTGGCAAAAAGGGGGATGCTTTTTTTTTGCGGTGATGCAACTGATTTACGGTTTAGCGGCTTACACTTACATGGCATTCACGGTGGGCGTCTTGACCTCGCTCATCACCGCCGCCTGTTTGGGTATGGAGCGCAGCAGATTGTAGAACGGCGAACAACCCAGCAACGCCTGCAGTATGGAGTTGATATAGCAATAGTTGGAACGATTGGTCAGACCACGCGGACGCAGACTGACAGGCGCCAAATTGGTTTTGTGACGTGTCAGAAAATCGGCATATTTGTTCGTCCACTCATCGAGTTGAGCGGCACGCGAAGGCAGCTCAGGTTTTAATGGCTTGACCGCAGCAGAGGCGGGCGCAACAGCGACGGCGGGCACAGCCTGAGCCGATGCAGCGGAATAGGAGAGGATGCCGGGTGTGATTAATGGTATTGTTGGTGCTGGCACTGGCGTTGGTGATTGCAATTGCTGGTGCACGCTGGGCACGCTTTGAGTTGATGCTGTTGTTGCTGGTGGTGACGTTGCTAGCGGCAATTGCTGATGTTGCTGCTGCTGCTGCTGTTGATGATGCTGCTGCTGCTGCGGTGCAGGCAATTGCTGTTGTTTTGGCTGCTGTTGTGGCGCCAATTGCGGCTGTTGTTGTTGTGGTTGTGGTTGTTGTTGTTGTTGTTGTTGCTGCTGCTGCTGCGGCTGATGCTGGTGGTGATGCTGTTGGTGCTGCTGCGACTTGTTGCCGTCGTAGGGCGCTACCTTGGCCACAGGCTTCTTGCTTGAAAACAGACTGGCCCACGAAGGCTGTCCGCTCTCAGAACTGCTGCTTACCTGCGAAGCTGGAGGCGCTAATGGCGCAAAATTGATTGCTGGCTGTGTGGAAGCAGCAGGTGTTGCTGCTACTACAGCACTAGTTGCTGCTGTTGCCGCTGTACTGAACGTTGCATCCTGTGTGCTGTGGTTCGTAGGTTGTGTATTGATGTATTTGTTCTTGCCGGCATGGCTTACATAAGGTTTTCCATTATTGCCATGTTGCTGCTGTTGTTGTGATGTGGATTGCTGTTGTTGTTGTTGCTGTTGTTGTTGCACTGGCGCATTGTTTGTGCTACTGGACTGACTATCAATGGACGTCTGTTGTTGAAACTGATGTGGCGTTGCTGTTATGCTTGCCGTTGAGGTAGTTGATGTTGTTGTTGTTACTGCGGCTACTGCTGCTGCCGCTGCTGTTGTCGCTGCATTGCTGTTGCTGTTCTGCTGTTGCTGTTGTTGTCCACTCATTTTACGTTCCAGCGGTGGTGCTGTGCTTGCCACAGGCGATGAGGGCACCTTCATTGTGCCATATGTGCGCATTTGTGGCTGATTGCTGCTGTTGCTGTTGTTACTGTTATTGCTGCTGCTGGTACTGCTGCTGCTGTTGCTGTTGTTACTGTATTGGTAGTGTTGCTGCTGTTGCTGGTAGTGTTGTTGATTGGTATACGTCTTGGTGGGATGACTGTAAATGCCACCACCACTTGACTGTTTATTAACAACCACAGTGGGTGGCGCAGTTGACGCTGATGCAGTTGCAGTTGCAACTGTAGCGGGAGCAGCAGCAACGGTTGCACCATTGTTTACCGTATTTGGTGAGGCAGTTACCGCCACAGATTGCGTGGACTTCTTTTGCTGTGCAGAATTCGTCCAGGACATTGTCTTGGTGGTTTGTATGGCAGTATCGCTGCTCCCTTGATGATGGTGATGATGATGTTGCTGATGATTGTACTCCGAGGAATATTTGCGACGCACTTGTTGTGAACTGTTATTATATTGCTGTTGTGGAGGCTTGCGCTGTTGCTGCTGGGGTTGTTGCTGTTGTGGAGGTGGTTGCTGCTGCTGTTGTTCTTGGTTCTGCTGCTGCTGGCGATGTGCATGTTGCTGTTGCTGCTGCTGCTGCTGCTGCTGCTGCTGATCATGGTAACTGGGCGCATGTGCTGGCTGTATTTGTGGCTGCTGTGGCACAACTGGCGAGGTCTGTTGCTGTTGATGTTGCTGCGGTGGTGCTGCAGGTTGTTGTTGCTGTTGCTGCTGCTGCTGCTGCAGTTGAGGCGCTACGCTGGCAATGTTAACAACCAAATTAGCTGGCTGTTGTTGTTGTTGTTGCCGCTGTAGTTGCTGTTTCTCAATATGGAGCTGTTGTTGCTGCTGTTGATATTCTAGCTCCAATTGCTGCTGTTTTTCGTTGTTGGCAATCAATGTTTCATCCAAAGCCGACTCATTGCTATTGTTGTCATTATTGTTATTGTTGGCAAGCGGCGTTTTATCAACTGTAAAGCAAAGAGAATTTCCGTTGTTTAATATAATGTAAATATGTAGCTAAAGTTTTATCTTAAGTTCAAGTTCTTTTGTATTGGTGTTGACCTTTGGGAAACGGCATAATCAACTACATAATTAATGTGCCCAATTGCTGTGCAGCATATACAAAATAATTTACAGTATCAACATAATTGAAACCAATTGATGTTAAATGAGATATTTTTTTCGTTTTTTTTTTTTATTGAAATGGATTGGAAACTTTTGTTTTTTGTTGCTGATGGATTTTTGATCAGAAATTTAGGTTGCTTTTAATTGATTTGTTTTTTGCTGGAAGTTGAAGGTTTTGGGGCGCAGTGAAATGCTAACTTTGCAAAAATAGCTTATCATTCCAACAAAATAGGTTCACACGACACTAATCAGCAAAGACAATAAGAGAGAGAGAGAGAGAGAGATCCGCCTGACCCATAACTAGAATAAATAGAATGGAACCGCACAGATTCAACAACTGCACTTTAATCAGACACGTTCGACCGTTTCAACAACGGAGATAACTGCCGCTAAACAATAGTAGTTCACAAGTTGTTATTGTTGTCGGTCTGATAAGGCGACTGTCGCCAATCAATTTGCCAGCCATTGACAGGCATATTCGTATATTATATATAACAGAAATATAATCCATGTCATTTTCAAGTGTTTGTGGCGGATATTTGTATGCACAGCAAGAAATAGATACATTTAGTTCTCTTAGATTTGGACAAACAACATTATTATATGTAAATCCCAATCAGCTGCCTTGCCTCAGAAGAGATAGCCTTATCGACGTTATAGCATTATCAAAGAATAAGCAAAAGTTTTTTTTCGCACGTGATGTTAAAAAAGTCAACATTGATGCTGACTGCCGCCGCCTGTTGCTTATTTGCAATTAATAAAAATGCCTAATTAATAATCCCAGCTGATAGGGCAGAATCTGCCAGTCCGGGTTCGGGTCTCGCCCCAAGTACTTACAATTACGCGCTGTAAATATTAACACTTTTGATAAGGCAACAAGGCTGATTTCCACTCTCGCTCTCGTTTCTCAAGGCTATTGGGGTGTGGACTGTGGAACTGTGGGAATGTGGGGTAATAGGGCGCCTGACTTTGCACAGCTCTTGGGAACTGCATACACAAAAGAAAAGGAAAAAAATCCCAACAACAGTGTGAAGCATCATCAATTACAAATTTTGTAAACTTGCCAAGCCCATAATAAATCAATTCATATTTTTTTTTCTCAAGAGAAATTATTGTAATATCTGTTCAAATGATACTTTAATACAAATATAAGGATAAACACTTTGTACTTTATGCCATGAAATACTTACATCAAAGACCGCATTCAATGGCACTCAAAACAACAGCAAAATTTTTCACAATATCAACTAACAGAACAAAATTTTCAACTGACATCTGATATAAGGTTCCTTAGGAATAACAATAAAACACATCTATTTAGAAATGTGACTTGGGAGAGGTTAAACAGGTCTTGTCTCTTGTGGCACATGGCAGCTTTACAGTAGGACATAAACGATTAGTAAATGTATATTAACAATTTCTTTGACTGATGCTATTTAAAGTTTTATTAGCGACTCGATTCTAATGAATGCTTTCAGTGGCTACAATTAAAATGTGGTGCTAAATATTATTTACCCCATAACGTCATATGACAAACAGTTCTCCCCCCCTTCCTACCGAATGGGAATCGGAATCGGATTTCCAAGCCAAACAATAGAGCAGTAGATCAAAGCGAGCACAGCGGAATTTCAGTATACAGAATTTTAGAATTCAATGTGTTAATTAATTTCAATTTACATCTAACGAGCACACAACCAATAAAAATATATATATGTACGTACACTCAAAAATGCTATTGTAGAGAACTTTTAATAAATGAAAAGGAAATTAATGGAGTTCAAATTGCAACTGGAAGAGAGCGAAAAAAGATACTGCATGATAACTAAACTCTAAACTTTGATATCTCCGGAAAGATTTATCGATAAGCGTACTGCGCGAGGTATCCTTGGATCGGTTTTGCCTCCTTCCACGTGTGACATACACAAAAAACTATTATACCCTTTTAACTCATGGCTTTAGGGTATAAAAAGAAACTTAGAATTTATAATATTGACAAAACAGTGCCAAGGGGTGCCAGATTTGGGTGCGACGATGAGAGAACTGCATTGTCACAAGGTTGCCTGGATAATTACAAACATGAGCGCACCGATAAATTACAATAACATACAAACAAACAAATATCAGTAACAATACCAAACAACAACAATCTGAGCCAAACATGTTAGCAGGGGCTAATAATAGCAGCAGACAGTTGAGTGCAACAAATGCAAACAAGGAAAAAATCGTCACGACACGTTAAGCGGCGGACAACAACCAAACGCGACTGTACTTCACTTTTCAAAGTAACGCAGTGAAATGGGCAGAAGGGGGGAGGTAGCAAAGCGACCTGAATGCATTAGAACAGTTAAAGAAACGTCTCATCCACAATTGACTGGACAGTTTCGCTTTCAATTTCACTTTGCAATAACTGTGCTACAGCAAACAACAAGCGACAAATATATCGTATGACAGTTTATTCATTACGCAAATGAATAAGCTTTTCATATACAATATGAATAACAAGCGAGATTTTTACAGCCAATTGTTATTGTTGTTTTTCAAAGTCTATTTGATATTTAATTGATTTTTCTAACCAGCTCCAACTGACAAAACGGGGTCATCAGCTGTAGAACAGCTCCCCAAAAGCGGCGCTGCCAGACATCTAGTTTATTCTACCGATTTCTGCTACCCTCCCCTCCCGCGTTATCACTCTATCTCATCGGCCCTGTTGCCGGTCGCATTTTTGTTATTGAACGCGCGATTTTATTCAATTTTTATTAGCAGCAACAACAAAGTACAAACAATTACGTTTGACACATTTAACTCATTTGCGTTTGGGCTCGGAATATTGAGGTTCGGAATTTAAAAAGAGAATAAATATACTTCAGATGCATTTACTATTATTGGCAACCATATTCAGCCGGACCATAAACGAAGCACAAATAAATAGTAGTAAAAAATTATACAATTTCCAATTAAAAACTTCAAGTAGTAAACAATTTCGCCAGACAACTGCTGAAAAACTAGGAACATTGACAATACTTGCCAATGTGAAGAAATTTTATCAATAATTTCTTACTCCGTAATCCAAACACAACAACATAAACGATAATACGAACTTGATATGTATATAATTTATCATTGAGAAAAAATAAACGAAGCTTAGTCATTATTTAATTAAATTCACAACACAAAGAAAACAACTCAAAGTTCAAAGCAAAGCGTAACAAAACAAAGCCCATATGATAAAAAAAATGCACAAAAGAGGACTGATAAATAAATATTTATCAAATTTATTTTTCTCTTTTTAATAATTACAGAATAAGAACACGAATCCTAATATATGTATGTAAGTATATTGCCAAACATGTGGAGTATACTTCAATTGTTATTGTTTTTATTGCTGTTGTTGCATTAATAAATTGATAACGAATCTGGCGTATTATAGGGCGGTCGTCGAGTTGTCGATGACAAAACACAAAATGCTTAAATTATTATTCTTTTTTTTTGTTGCTGCTTGACAACAGCGTCAAATAGTCTGCAGCACTCTGTTCTAATTGTTGTTCTTCTTTTTTTTTTTTGTTTCTGCTGCAATTCAATTGAATTCATTTGTGTCAATTTACAATATATACAATATGTAGCCAAAGAGCTCTCCTTCTGTCGCCTCCCTGTCTTCCTGTATGTTTCTCCCTTCCTCAGACAGCAATAAACAATAAAGCCAAAGAAAATTGCATAATTCTCTAAGACGACAAACAATGGCACGCGACCTTCGTTTATAACAAATGCTACCACATCCCATCTTCAACCGCACCCCCCCTCCTGTCAGTGGCATACAACATAGTAATCTCTAAAAATGTTTTGTTATCAACGAAGGCGCTCAGCCACTAGATCCAACAAATTATTTACAATTCCCATTGGCAACTATAAAGTGGGCGGCAATTTTTTTTTATGCTACCTTCGTCTTCTTCGATTGATAAGCATCGATACGCGGCAGCAGCGTAACTGAAATGGAAACTGACAGCTTGTTGACAGACCAAAAGCAACAACAAGAATTAGGGATACGCTGTGTATCCATCCAACAGGCATTAGCATATAAATGCGTATAACAGTTGACGAGCGGGCTGCCAGCAGCAGGCAGCTCATTGAGCAATGTCATCTATAAGATACAAATGTATCTAGCAGGTACAATGGAGGCCATCAACAACAGAGCGCAACTGGGAAGTGAGCTACGACCAACAACGTTGCATACTGAAAAGCAACAAGTAAAATACGAACAACAACAACAACAAAAACGATAAAACGAGTAGCCAGCGACAAAACTGCGTCATTTTTCTATATAGTATCTATATATTGGCTACAGATGAGTATAATGCATGCATACGTATGTGTATATGTATGTGTATGTGTATCAATATACACATATGTGTCGGAAAATCTAAGGAAACTCGCAGCAGCGTAAAAAAATGCATACAGTTGAAAACAAAGATGAGTACGAGGCGTATGCGCAATTTCAATTTCATTTCCCTATCGCCCCTACGAAAAATAAAACAATGAACAGAAGGTTGTTAAGAAATTCTTGAACCGGCCCAGAGGCGATGGCATTGATGTCGTCGATACATATATTTTCACACAAATGTATCTATAAAAGCGCATTCAACTCATTAAGGCAAGATAAAGAAAAGCACAGTGGGTGCAAATAAAAAGTTGGAGTACCAATTGCAATCTGACTGATTGAAAATTATCTGTAAAGTACCGTTGGGGGGCTGCAAATCGTGATAAGATTTGATTTTGATTGCTTAACAAGGTAATACGTAACGATTTGATTTCATATTGAACACAACAAAAGTCTTTCTTAGAAGCGAAAACAACTTTTTTGAAACGAGTATAATCTACTAATCAAATTGTAGATAATATATGATAAGACTTGCTTAAGGTTAAAGAATGCTTAGCTTTGCACTAGAAAATACTTTCTTATATCTTAGTATTCGTTAATGTTTCCTTTATTAAAGGAAATAGAATCTTTGTCTCGATTTAAAGTGCGTATATCTACGAAACGAGTTCATCTTTCTTCGTAGCATATAAATAAACTCCTGTTTTCTAATGAAAATATTGATAATAACCATTAGAGCACCTCTACAAATCAATTAGTGGGATGGACAAGATAAGATAATAATTAGCTCAAATAATAATTTTCTTTAATTAGTATTTCTAAGAATTATTTCTTTCGTTAATTGCACCATTGTACAATGTCGGGATTTTCTCAACATTGCTGTCTATTTAACCATAAAATTGCATTTCCCTTCTTTTCTCAGAATGAAAAGACGTTCGTTTGCCTGCTTGCACATTGCATACGAAATTGTGCAGCTAATTCAAACACCTGCTGCATTTTGAGGTTGGTTGTGTGGGCGTGGCAATGCAGGCTGGCCAGCAACCCCCTCCCAATAGCCCTAGTGGCACGTGTTGGCCTGGTTTGCATTTCAAGTTAAATTGGAAGGGGGTTGGCTTTATGCATTTATAATTTATATTCACACACACACACAGAGAGAGTGGAGTGTATTGGTGTGTGCGGCTTTGTGGCATAACAGTTTAGTCATGTGTAGATATTAAATTTCGCTTTGAGAACGTATTACACACGATGTTAGCGAATAATAATAAGAGACCAAACACTAAGTGTGCAATTTCCGACGACTACACTGATAAACGCGGGGGCGTTAAATACGCTTATAATAATAATACTACACAGCAAATCAACTTATGCAAGCCTGGAAAGTATAACGTTAAGAGTCGTTTTTTTTTATCCTCTGGCGTTGACCCACAAGCCACATGTTTATGTGTGTGTGTGTGTGAGTGTGTATAAGTGGTTACACACGCCTGTTTGTATGTGTGCGTGTAACAGATTTTATGAATGACATTGAAAACCCACACTGAGATTAAACAGTTAGCTAAATGTACAATATCCTTTGAAGAGAATAATGCACATACTCAAAGAGAAACACTCATTGAAATGCTCTTAAGCTTAAAGCTTTACGCCCAAAAATTATCTTTAAGATTTACAACTGTTATAAAGCACGCTCGCACACAATAAATCTTTTTATGAGGGCTGGCCCATAAAAAGTTTAAAATTAGCACGCTCCGCTCATCACAAGTAGAAAATGTTTATAGCTACATTATACATAGTCTAAAACCAGTTGAGAATATTAAGTTATTTTGGATTTCTAAGCAGCAACTCTTTTGCAGGTTTCACTATTTTCCTGCTGTCGGCGCCTAAAAGACGGCACACCAAAAACAAATTCAACACAAATACACACACACACAAACGCATACGCAGGAGAAAAAGTAAAAGTTTGAAAGTCACAAGCTAACCTTTAACCTAAATCACAGCTATGTAAGAGCAACAGTTTACGCTCTTTTGTTTTGCCTGTTTGTTATACTGTTATACGTGTGCCGGTTTTTCGTTTTTCTTGGGCTGTCCAAGAATAACAACAGCAAAAATCAACGAAAGTAACGGACACAATACTAAGAAAGACAACCCCTAAGAAAGTGCGTCATTGATGGAGGGTAGTTTGCCGATAGGGGGTTGCTATGCGGATGCGGAGACGATACGAAGTTTATTGTGTCTTTGTGTAACAGTAGCCAAAAATTCCCGCTGGCGTTGTTGCTGCTACTGCAGCCGCCGCTGTCTAAGCAATGTGCAAATCAGCTGTTTTCTGCCAAGCGCAACCCTTGCGTCGCATACCTGCAAACAAACGGCGAACAACGAACGATGAGAGCTTACTTGCAAAGACAATAAGAGCGCATCGACCAGGTGGCCATCGTTGGCACGATGTGTACGTTAACGAGAGCGGTAGTGAGAGAGCATTTGCGGTGCTAGCTTGCTTTTGAGAGCTTGCGCGCTTGAACTTCAAATGCATTGCATGAGAAAAAAAAAAAAGCAAAAATGAAATAGACACATCGACGAGGCAATCGCAATGTCAGCAACCGCATGGCGAGAACTTTTTGTGTGTGTGTGTGTGTGTTAGCTTTTTGCTTGTTTTCGCATTTTTGTAATTGGAATTGTGTTTTGGTTGTATGAGGTTATATGTATGTAGTTGTTGCTTTTGCGTTTGGTGTCTTTGTCGCTGGCTGTTTTGTATATCGTAGTATAACAGTTCTATAGCCAGTCAGCCCCGTCAGTCGGTTTCAGTCGTTTGTTGGTTACGACGAATTTTCATTTTATATCGAACAGCGCAGCAGTGACGACGACATCGACAAAGTCTTCTGTGTGTGGTGCTATTTGTTAGTATCTCTCGCCGCGCACAAAGCAGAAAAAAAATGTATACACCCCATAAATAATATATTAAAGGAAAAAAAATCAAACTGCAAATACTATTTACATATATAAAATTTATATATGTACCTAATTAAGTTGGCCATTTAATTATGATAAATTTAGCTGCAGTTTATCAAAAGTGCTACTACTACATGTGGTAAAGTGTTAAACACGTAAGCCAAGTTTCGTGTGTGCTTCTCGTTGTACTCGTTGTTGTTGCTGTTCTCCTTATTATTGTTATTGATGTTGTTGTTGTTTTTGTTGTTGTTGCTGCTGTTACTACTACCGCGGCCTGTTTGTGTTTCGTTCATTACACACATTTTATCGATCACACGTTGCGGGGCCGTCGACAAGCGAAGTTATTTTTTTCGTTTTTCGCTGGCTAACGTTTCGAATTTGCATTTGCATCTAACACAGTTTGCAATCAAATTTTAATGCTAAACAAATTATACAATTGCATTGCCATCATCATCATCATCGACAAAAGCAGCAGCAGCCGCAGCGACGTCAAATACGTTCAGCACAACGTACAGCACCACCAAAAAAGCAGCGGCAGCGACGAAAGCGGCAGCAGCAATACTAAAATGTGCCATACATAAAAACAGCAGCAGCAGCAGCATGTACTATTACAAGCCACAAAAGCAAAAGTAAAGCAGAGCAAATCAAAAGTGCAAAGTCAAACGCAAACACAAACACAAAGTTCATTATAGAATTTTGCATCGTGCGCAACAACAACAACAAGAACTACAAAAATCAACTGCATATTTTTTTTTTTTGCGTTTTTGTTGTTTTGGCTTCTCAGCCGTATTCAATATGCAAAAATAAAAGTATGATAATAAAATAAAAAGCACAACAACTCAACAGAACGTGACAAATTGCAAAGAACCAAGTACTTAAAACTACAAATAGTTAATAATCAAATAAATATTTATCTCTCGCCGCTGTCGATAATGCATAAGAACTTTTAACAATAACAAATTCCAACAATAACAACGCACACAACGTACATTATAACGGCAACTCAAGCTACGCTGCTGCTGTCACTTCGCGTGAGAGTAGAACTTTAGAGCGCCCCAAAAAGCGTAGATTGTGGGAGTTGTAGCAGTGAGAGAGATAAAAAGAGAGTGAGAGTAAGCACATTAAATGCTGAGCGCGCGCAAAGATAAAAATATAGTAGTAGGAGTGCAGCGGCGACGTCGACTGCTACTGTTCTAAGGCTCGCATAACTCGTAACGTCGCCGAACGCGACACTTCGGGCCACGCATAACATTACAGACCGCCAAATCGTCGACTAAAGCGGGGGCGCTGCGTGCAGGCGCGCACAAGTGAAAACGAAATTCAAAACTGTAAAAGAAGTTTGCTCCAACTAAGCGCAAAAGCAAAATAAAAAATAGTGTGTGCGCTAAGGCCTAGGCTGCTAATAACGGGGCTTAATATAAAGCAGAATACGAAAACAAAATAAAATAAAACACAATTATGGTGGATAATAATAGTAATGCGGCAGTTGGTGGTACTACGGCATTTGGCAATTCAGCGGCACGCCTGCGCAAATTCGAGCGCACGGACAGTGAACTAGCCTGCGAGGAGGCAGCGCGTCTAACTGCTGAACAGAGTGAAAATAGCCCCGATGATGACAACGATGAGGAGGACGACGATGGCGAGGGCGATGGCGATGATGATGATGAGGTTAGCGTTTATGGTGAATTACCGCCACCGCCGGACGGTGGCTATGGCTGGGTCATATGCTTCGCTAGCTTCATGTGCAACATGATTGTGGACGGCATCGCCTACACTTTTGGCATATTCCTGGAAGAGTTCGTTGCCTATTTCCACGAGGGCAAAGGCACAGTCGCCTGGGTCGGCAGTCTACTCTCCGGCGTCTATTTGAGCGCCGGACCCATTGTCTCCGCCTTAGCCAATAAGTATGGATGTCGTGCCGTGTGCATCGCGGGCAGCATCATTGCCTGCATTGCTTTCGTGCTGAGCACGTTTAGCACTTCGGTGAGCATGCTGATGGTCACGTATGGATTCATGGGCGGCTTTGGATTTGGCATGATCTATTTGCCCGCTGTTGTTGCCGTTGGTTATTACTTTGAGACAAAACGATCCCTGGCCACGGGCATTGCGGTGTGCGGTTCTGGTTTTGGTACATTTACCTTTGCCCCACTGGCAACATATTTGCTGGAGGAATACGGCTGGAAGAATGCCTTGCTCATCTTTGCCGGTCTCATATTGAATTGTGCCATCTTTGGTGCCATGATGCGTCCACTCACATATCCCAAAAAGAAGAAAGTGAAATCATTGATGCAACGCATGTACGAGGAGAAACAGATGCAGCTGGAACGCGGTTCATTTGCCGGATCGCATTTTATGGTCCAAATGCCCGATGGTACCATGGAGCGGAAGATGAAGATGCCATTGAATGCGGATCCCGGTGTGCATTCTAGCTTAAACTTAGAGCTTCTAGCGCAGCAATCTGCTGGCCTGCATCCAGTGTCAACGCTACCAACCATCACCGAGTCCAAGGTGGTGGAAGTGAACAATGCTAATCAATCGCAGGCAAATCATAGCGCCGCCGATAGCAATGGACAACTGTCGACGAGATCGGGTCGCCGTTCGCATCGCAATTCGGAGAATGAGCATAGTCCGTATCAATCGCAGAATGCCATGATAAGGAACGCCTCGCAGCCTGCATTTCTTGCGGGTGATCATCAAAATCTTCCCAAGAACGGTTCCGTTCCATCCTTTAGTCGCGTCCGCAAAACCTCAGCCAGTGAACGTTATCAACCCTCGCTGGCCGCCATACGTGCCTCATCTCGTGGCGATATTGAAGCAGGAGCTGGTGGTGATTTTGGTACTTCTAAATTGTCATTGTCACAGCGGCAGGGCAGCTCTAGCGGTGGCAGCGGTGGACGCATGGTTCGTCCCATGTCACGCAAGGATATCTTCTATTCAGGTTCTGTGACAAATTTGCCCCAATATCAATCCCAGAAATCGCTGACAAACTATCGCAACTCGGTGCTGTCGTTGACAAAATACGAAAAGAGCATGCAAAGCATGCGTTTGGATCCACTGGCCGAGGCGGAAAAGCATCGAGAGGAATATGATTTGTGCCCGTGCGTATGCATACCGGATTCGGTGAAATCGGTTGTCAACACCATGTTGGATGTAAGCCTGCTCAAGGATCCCGTATTCATGCTTATGGGCGTCTCCAATATCTTTGGCATGGCTGGACTCTATGTACCTTTTGTCTATCTGGTGGATGCGGCCAAGGAGCATGGCATTGCCAAGAACGATGCCGCAATGCTGCTCTCCATCATTGGCATCACAAACACGGTTGGACGTGTCGCCTGTGGTTGGGTGGCAGATATGCCACAGGTCAACTCCCTGCTGCTGAACAATATCTGTTTGCTGATCTCGACAGTGGCTGTTACATTGACACCTTTATGCTACAGCTATAGCGCCTATATAGCCATGTCGATTGCCTTTGGTATTGCCATCTCCGGTTATATTTCACTAACGTCAATTATTCTTGTGGATCTACTTGGGCTGGATAAGCTAACGAATGCATTCGGATTGCTCATTTTGTTTAGAGGATTTGCGGCCTTAATCGGAACACCTTTGGCAGGTGCCATCTATGATCTAACACACACCTATGATCTACCCTTCTATATGGCTGGTGCACTGTTTGCCCTTTCGACTGCATTTAGCTTCTTGGCGCCGTGCATGAAACGCTTCAGTGGATCGAATGAGACGCCTGTGCATGGGGAAACCCTAACGCCCATCGATGAGGGACAAGGCGAGGAGGATGCTGAGGAGGAGGACGAAGATCAATTTATAACCATGGTGCCGAAAATCATTAAAACTCTGCCCAGTCCACAGGAGCAGGAGGAGCCAACGCCATTTCCAAGCACACAACAGCAGAAATCATCAACCCCAACAACGGAATCAAAGCTCTAATCAACAAGAAATAAAGAACAGAAACTACAAATAGGTAAATAAAAATGAAAAGCGAAGAACGATGTTAAAAAGATGAATGAATTGATAAATGAGAGAAGAGCGCGATATTTTTCTATGCAACTTATACAAAAAACAAAAAAAGAGAAGAGGAGCCAAGGCGAAAGCGTCGAAAAGAAGCGGTTCAGATGCAGGTTCGGGTCCAGGTCCAGGCAAAATCGAATGTATGTATTTAAAGTAAAAGAGAGAGAGCACACACAAAGAAAACTATATACAAAGTAAAAAGCGCATACCTTATAAATATATTACGATACTAATGCCGAAACCATGCCTAAGCAACAATTCAATATATTCATACAAACTAATTATATGTATACGTATGCATATATTTATATATCTAATATACATAAACTATATTGATTTGCTTTATTGCAAACGAAAACGTGAAAAATATTAAATGAAAATACTTGGCTTAGCTTCGATAAGATTGTAGAGACATAAAAAATTTAGTTATATGCATACATATATGCAAAATTACACGCTCATAAATGAAAAACAATAACCACAAACAGAAACTAGGCAACTTTGATAAATCCTGATTGATTATTATATGAATAGTTTCCAATTGTTATGCAACAAGAACAATAGCAACAAAAAAAACAGCAAATAACTAGATCTTAACATAATTTAATTATTTGTTTGTTAAATTTAACGATTTTCTATTTTAAATACTTTTTATGTACTTTTATGATTATTATTATTATTAATGTGTAAAATGTATTATGATAACTATCAAAACATACATTACTACTATAACTGTTGTTGTGTATTCGTTGTTATACGGCAAGTGTTATAATGTGTCATATATGTAGGAAACCAAGTAGCAAGTAGCGAAAACAAATTAAAAACTAATTGCAAACGATCGTAAAACCATTTTGGTTAGTTGTTAGTTATTTTTTTGTATGTATAAAAAAAAAACGGAAGGCAAAGCGATTATCTAATAGAGCATGTAAGCAAATTAAGAGAAAAAGCAACAACTATTATAAAATTAAAAACAAAAAAAATTCAATGCTAAGCTAATACATTTTTTTATATAAAAACATATGAAAACACAAAAAAAAATTAAATACATATACAAAAGTAAAAAAAAAATATAGCAAACAACTAAAATTGTTTTCAATTTTAAAGCAATTAATTAGATAACAAATTAACGGTAACAATATGACAATTTTTCCGGCTCATATTTTGTACATTATTAAAATAAATAAAACAAATGTGCAAATACTTCCGGCAAGTCCAATGCGAAAAAATACACAAAAACAAAAACAAATTTAAAGGCTTGTGCGATTTGTTATACACAAGAACTAAACACAAACAGACATGAATGTGTTATACTTTTGAAATTAAGAGCAAGCAAACGCAATTTTACAACACTCAAAGATAAAGAAAAAAACATGTACACAAAATTGCTCCAAAAAAAAACTAACTGTAATACGCATAAAAAAAAAACTATTACTAAATGAACGCCGAGCTTTGCAAGCAAATGCTGAAATGAAAATAAACACACACAAAGCAAAGCAAAACAATATATGTTAGAAAAATAATCAAATATTTGCCATATATATTATATATATATTTTAAAAATTTAAAACAGACAACATGTGTTATACTTTAAAGTGTCATACCGCTTTGGTAAGTATACTAATTGTTTTACATTCAGTTTAGCTGTTGATGTTGACGGCTTTAAAGAACATCAATCAAAAAGTGCCGAAAATAAGATTATGTTTGTTGGCTGACGCCTTATCGAAGTATTACCTTGTTCTCAAGATATCACAAAACTACGAAACTTAAGCAGACCCCCAAATCGCTAACCGATTATCAAACGCCTAAAAAAGAAACAAGATAAGCCTAATCAATTAATAAACGTTTCAATAAACATTAATAATGGCTGAGAGGACAGTAAAAATAAAACTTTTTGTGAACATGGCATACAACAATCTAGTATCTGTACAAACACTACAAACGCTATCAAAGTATGTATTGACAAAGTCGCCAAGCCAAGTGCTGAGAAAATATATAAAATTGCAGCCGAGTCGTTTTAGCCTTTTTTAATACATACTAACGTTGAGAACTGTCCAGTCAACCAGCTATCAGTTTTGTATTGGACCGCGTGCATAAACAATGTTTTACTTTGCTTTATGTTACGTGTTCTTCGAGTCCGTGTAGTAGTCATTGTTGGCCAGTGGCCAACAAAAATGTCATTGACTGCATTTGTGATAAGACGAAACGCAGCCAACACTTAAACAGGCCACCATGCCTCATACAAATGAGCAGTGACCAGTGGGCAAAATGGGTGAAAATGAAGCCAAAGTTCAGAAGCTGAATCGAATATTGAATACCCTAGCGAATGCTATTGATCTTGGATAATAATTTGACGGTATCAACCGGAAGCTTAACCGATTTCTGAATACCCTGAACTAAAAAAACTTTATCATAGATTTCTATGATAACAATACATTTCAAGGTTGGTATACAAATAATTTTTATCAATCCAAAACCAAATGAAAGCTTTTTTTATAGGTAACTTTAAATGATTATAGTCACTCTTTCATCGTAAAGTTTTGACAATGAAAAGGATTTAATTTCAAGCGAAATGACAAATCTATTATCTAAACATCTGTACGCAATTAAACCCCATTTAATCAGAGTGTGTAGTTTATAGAAAAAATAAACACACACATAATGCACAAATGCAACAGTAAGTAGAGCAAGACGTTGACGTATTATGACCACTGCATATAAAGGCACTAAAGAGTATAAAACAACAATGCACAAACAGAGAAAGAGAGAGACAGAAAGAGAGAGTGAACCAATTGCACAGCTGATAAGTGGCTGATACAAACGGATAGCCCATAGAGCAAGAGACATAAGCATGTCTCTCGACAAACAAATCAAACACCTGTTAAATGAATGGCTGCCAACCACTTGCAGGCATTTTGAAGAACTAGTCCCAATGGCTGCAACAAACGCCTAGCAACAGCAATTCAAATGAAACACAGCAACAATTTACAAACTATGGCAAAATGTGTTGACAACGCATCGAAGTTCAATAAATGTATCATGTGATGTTGTTTGTTGTTCGTACACCTGATACTAAACTCAGCTATAAAAACTCAAAGCAACATGAACTGTTAGCTGAACGCCGAAAGCAGAAGCAGAGTCAGCAGTAATTGCATACATGAATTATCGAAACAAATATAATATTTCAAAGCATAAAAACCAACAACAAAGATAAATAAAGTGTGTTGTTTGAAAAATGCTGGCAGGGCAAACAAAATAAATAAAATATGGAAAAGTTCAGAAAGATACTTGTTTCAGTTTTGGTACAAAATAACAACACAAAAAAATAGAAAATACGATCTAACGACTTTAATTTATTAAATAGATACCCATGCTATTCACAGAAATTAGTCGAATCAAAATGATTAAACTACACTCTCTTATGATGTAATTGAACTGTAATACGCCAGCATAAATGGATATATGAAAAACCTAACAGATACTGTCGGAATTTGATCGAGATTCAGGGGTTAATCCAAAAATAAATAGAACATTTAGACAGTTATCAGTAACTAGAGAATAAAATGTAGCTTATCAGTTTAAATAATCAATTTTATACCACTTACCCAACGCTTCCTGTGGGCCTTGCGGGGTGGGCGTCTCTACTTGGGGAGGATCGGGAGGCAATTGCTGTTGTTGTTGTTGTTCAATGCAAATAGGTGGCTGTGGCGGTTGAGACTGAATGACATGATGCAGTGGTGGTGCCTGAACTAGCATTGCTGGTGGCGGAGCATCGGCGGGCAGGGTCCAAGCTATTGGTATGGCACTAACAGGCGTAGCACCACAGTCCGACATTTCATCCTCATACTAAAAGGATAGTTAATAAATGGATTTAAAGCGTTGTTTGTTGATATTTTGTATTGCGTACCTGTGGCACTGGACCGGCAACTGGATGCATGCCCTGCATCGATGCTAGTTGACCATCATCATAAATTTGCATAACGCCCATTTGCTGTTGCATCTCGTGCATTTGCTGGGTATCATAGATGGAATAGTTGGGACTCAACATGCTGGATGTTTCGGAAGATGCCAGCGAAGGACTATTCTCGTTCAGTTCATCGTCATTCACATGCGCCACCTGATAACCTTCGGCAAACATGTGTGGCGGATGCCACAGTTGCCCTTGCCGCTCATCAACAACGGCGCCTTGGGCCTGGCCGCCATCTTCAGATACGTACTGATACTCAGATTGAGGCATTACCGGATGATAGAAATAGCCGCCATAGTTGTACATGGGTGCGCCGTTGTACAGTGGCATAGGTGATATATATAGAGGAGTTCCGGTCGCCTGTTGTGCAGCAGCTGCTGCATTTGGCGGCACTTGTATGGGGCCATGATGTGGCGCAAAGTAGGCAGCCTGATAGCCACCGTAAGCAGCATAAGGATGCGGTGCATAGTAGGACATTGGCTGCAGTTGAGCCTCGGGCGGCGGTGGCTGTGCCAGTTGCTGACCCATCTGTTCCGGTTGCAATTGCATGGCACTTGGAGCTGGACTGGCGCTATCTGGTGGCAGCTGCTGCTGTTGCGGCTGTTGCTGTGGCTGCAACTGAAGCTGCAACAGTTGCTGCTGTTGCATTTGCATTTGATGCTGCTGTTGCATATGGCGTGGTCCGTGGTAGTCATTGCGACGTTGACTTCCACCGCCGCGTCCACGGCCACGTCCACGACTGCGTCCACCCATTCCGGGTATGTGACCGTTCGGATGGCCCTGATGCATAGGCATGGGCGGCAGCTGTTGCATCAACGGGTTACCCTATAACAATAAAAACTAATGAAATTGAAATATAATATGTTTTACTTTCAGTCAACTTACCTGCTCTGGCGGCAGCTCACCATGTGCTCCCACATAGTGAGGAGGAGCTCCGTTGCCCGGCATGTAGGCATGAGAATAGCCATGAAGATTCACATTGGCAGTCATATTGTTCACAAAAACATTGCTGGACATGGACGCTGGGATCATGCCCGAGGGATGAAAAACTGGACCGTGGGCGCCTTGTGACATTTGCGGATGATGTGCTCCATGGGCGGCTGCTGCTGCGGCAGGCATATACAGCGTTTGTGGCTGATGATTGTAGACGGGCACAGATGTCAGTACGTTGTTGCTGTTGTTATTATTGTTGTTGTTATTATTGTTATTGAAATTATTATTATTATTATTGTTGTTGTTGGATGGTGACACAATGCTGCTGTTGTTGTTGTTGGGCGGCGGTTGCGGCGTTGTTGGTGTGGACACTGGTGTCGCTGATGGTGGCGGGTGCTGCGGCGGCTGTTGCTGCTGCTGGGCAACTGGCTGCGTTTGCTGCGCCATAATTGGAACGGCTGCGCTTCTTTTGCAACGCAGTTGGCAACGCTGACGACTTACGATGCAATCGAAGGATTGTTAAGTATCTCTGAACGTATCTCAGGATATGCACAGCACATGAACACTACAAACGCCAAACATTGAAGTTTTTACTGTGAACGCAAAAACAAAATATATGTAAATGAACTGTTAGCAAACGCAGCGCCAATTTTTGAGGTTAAATTGAAGCAACCGCAAGATATCTGGCAACACCGCACAGCTGTCGCTGCCCAGCAAAAAGACCACAAAAAAATACAAAAAAGCAAATAAACAGAGAGAGTAGGCGCTAAAGAGCGAGAAAGAGAGTACCCGTACCGGGTGGGGTGACGGCCCCCTTCACCATGCACACTCATCCAACAACCACAAGTGGTGTTCAAATGTCTAAAATGTATAATTCAAAACAATACGAATTGTTTTTTTTTTTTTTTGCATGTCTCAAGCTGAAAGCCGGCTGGCACAAAATCAGATTCGCAAACGTTGTACATACACGCACACACACAGACACACACACAAGCACAGGTATAACACACAGACAGGAGCGATTGACACACGCACACATTCATACACCTGCACAACGGGCTCCGCACTACGTCACTGAACTGGAAAAATAAAATTGTTTAAAACGACGCTTTCAATAAGTGTCGAAATTCTAGCTAATTCAAAAAGACTGCGTTACTTAAGCATGTAAATGCACGCATTCCAATGTCCAATGGCGGCTTCAAAGAGAACACCACGTTGACGGCACAAGAAAAAAAAAAGAGAACGCGGCGGAATGTGCTGATGACCGGCAAGAGGGGAGGCGGCGTTGGGGGCAAGCACTAGGGCAAGAAAATAAGTGTGTGTGTGCGGTGACTGTTACTTACCTTTAATGGTCGGCCAAAGATAACTCAGTTTTGTAGAGAATTGATCATGTTTTAAACGTGCGGGCGGCCTCTTGACAGTGCGACGGGCGGCTACTGCCAAATGAATAAGTTCGTGTTTTAGTATCACTTGCCGCGACACTCTTCCTTCTTTTTTTTTTTTTTTTGCTTTTTTTAATGACACGACGAATTCTGCGAGCAACTTTTCTACTGCACACTTTTGTCGCGTTGCCTGGTGCTCTAATTAACACTGTTGCGCCACCCGCACACGCACAAGTACGAAAAAATTAATGCGAATTATTAGCGCTTGCACAAACACCTAATTATTATATTTGCATGTGCAACAAAAAGTTATTCTATTTCTTTTCTCCTACTCGTGGTGACAGTGTGACCTGTTAGACAACATTGAGCTTAACAGCAACAAACAGTTAACATTTACTCAAACTGCAAACTAAAAGCGAACACTACCTTCATGTTGAATATAATTATAGATCGTATTTTTTTTAATTATTGCCAAACAATTAAATATAAAATATTTATATTATATCAATGTTTAGCTGGGGGTTACGGCTCTAGTTTAAAATTAACAGCTGTCATTTACTATCCGATACGGTGTCCAAACAAAATTGGCTTAACAGCAGTTGAAAAATTATCATACAAAAGGAACAATCGATAGCTCACGTATGTAACAAGCGATTATTAACAGCCGTAAACATTATTCTTGCTTTTTATTGCTTTTAATCTGTAGTTTAAAAATTTTTTAATAAGCAGTATATTTCACTTATTTATCTTTGGTTTTAATAAGGTCGAGTATAGATGTTATCACAATTTACGATAGTTATACTTCATAACGATTATAGTTAACAGCTTTGACCAATGCGCTACCTTCAAAGTTTGATTACATGCATGTTAATTGACTTGAGTTATGCACTAAAATAAACAACAGAAATATATTTTTATTAAAGTTTTGACTTGCGCATTGAAAAATTTAGTATGGCTTGCATGACTTCATCGTCATAATATCGCTTAAGCAACGCTTCACATTCAGTATCATTAGCCCGTACAAGATTCTCCCGAAAAGACAGCTTAATTAGGCGTTTGCACTCCCGCATCGAATTCGGTGGCAGCTCTGAATATTCGCGAATCTTTGGCCACAACACAGAATCCAGTTCGCTCAACTTAAAGATGCGAGACACAAAGTGAAAATGGTAGGCTTCTTGTGCTGACATCTTCGCATTTAGCATCAACATCTCCGTTGCCTTTGAACGACCCATTATCAATGGAAACAAAAAGCTGGAGCAAGCCTCGGGCACAAGACCAAGTCTACTGAATGGGGTCATGAAATATGCCTGCAATAAAATTGGTGCACATTAGTTTTACAACAACATTTATAACTTTTTTATCTAACCTCTTCTGCACACCACGCTACATCGCTGAGTGCAACAATTGTGGCTCCAATGCCAATTGCCGGTCCATTGACCAGCGAAAAGATGAGCTTTGTGCAGTTTAAAAAACTGATAACCATTGCTTTAAAAATTTTGTTTACATTCTTCAAGTAGGCATCCATGTCGTCTTCGTGTAGTGCGGCGGACAAATCATTGCCAGAGCTAAAGAAATCTCCAATACCGGTGACTACAACAATAGAGACATTATCATCCTGGTTGACCTCGCATAAAACTCGTTCCAATTCTGTGTAGCCAACTATATTAATGCAATTCTTTCTACTGGGATTATTGAATTTAATCACTAGTATTTTATCTTCTTTTTGGACGAATAGCTCCTTATATCCCTTATACAACATCTTGCACTCTGAATCTGCGAGCGAAGTCCAAGTTTACTGATTTCAATTAAACTTTATAGCTTTGCGGAGTCTTATTTCAATAACGATTACAAGTCTACATGATTTGATAGTGTGCTGTTAACAGGCCCTCTTATAATGAACATATGTGAGTTTGTGACGTCAGAAGCGTAATATCTTGGCTATCTCCGTTACCAACTAAAAATAATTATTTGAACTGAATTAGATTGAAACAATTGTATTTATTAAAATGTTTGCACAAATTTTTGTTAAAAACAATATAAAAATTTCATTTTGTAAAAATAGGTGCGTACCAATAGAAAATAGTTTCAGTTTTGGTACATTTGTACCAAAATGATAAATCGTTTTGGACTGGCAACGCTTTGAAAATACCGTTGGAATTTTCGACAACTCATTACTAGCGTAAAGCGTCATCATTAATTAATAATTTTAGTTCTGTACAACATTTACTTAAAAACTAGACTCTATTCGCTAATTTCATCAATAACGGGAACATTCTGCAGCTCAGAGCATTTGCGCTTCCAAACCGCAAGCTGTTCGCGGAGCACCTTTTCTTTGGCGGCAGCGCGGGTCAACAAAACTTTAGCTTTTTGCAACAACTGTGTTTTCTTTGCCAGTTGATCTTGAACGTATTTAAGATCCTCGTCCTGAAAAGATAGGTAAATATTGATTACAATTGAGTAATTCATTCGGTAATAGTAATTTTATAAAATACCTTGCCGCTAACGCTGCTGCTGCTGCGCTGCTTTAACTTCTGCTGAAGTTCAGCAATTTTGCCTTGCAGCTGTTGCAAACGCGATATTTCCGATGGAGCTGGCAGTGAGTCCGTGGAGCTACGCGACTCAGTAGATTGTCGCCCATCCTTCAGTATTTTGATTTCCGAGCGCAACTTCTCCACCAGATTTCGCAACGAGAGAATTGTGCGTTCCGCTGACTGACCCTGCAGCGTGTTCACCTTTATTCCACTGCATTTGCATAGAACTCGTCGGGATTCAGTGCGCGCCATTTCCTCCTTAAGTGCAAGTATGTAGCTATAACGGATTCGTGGAGTGTAAGCAAAAGATCTTAGCAGGCGCAAAAGTTTACTTACTCCTCCAAATATTTGATGCGTTTCTTAAAGCGATCGCCAGTGTCATCTTGTCGCATAACATCTGTGTCCAGCTGCAATTGCAAATTGCGCGACTCCAGTCGAATATTCTGCGCCTCTACCGCCTGGCAGCGTTCCTGTAGCTTCTCCAGTTCTGTGGTCAGAGCATTGGTACCACGACCCTCCAGCTCCATTGCAATGATCTTGCGCTGCTGCATCTCAATGCGCGCTTTGAGTGCTTCTATCAGCTCCGACTGATCCTGCTCGTAGAAGCCATGAGTGCCACTATTCGCCTGCGATTGATTGTGTGCCGGTGAGCTGCATTCGCTGCTCTGTCCGGTCGTATACGTTTCTGGGGTTTCCGACGGCGAGGGCGTAAACTTTGAAGCGCCCATATGCTGCAGGTTCGGGCAGGATGGGATTCGGCAGCATTTCAAAGAATTGTGACTGGCACCATTTGCACCTGTTGTGGATGGACCACCTCCAACTCTGTTTAGCTTAGACTCTAGCATCTGTTTGTCCTTCTCGAGACGCGATATTGTAGTCCTTGCTGCCTGAAGCAGCGTGCGTGTCTTCTCCAGCGCCAGCTCGGATTCCTCTAGCTTGGCCTTGAACTTCTCGGCCTGCTGCTGGAAACGCTTCTGCTTCTCCCAGAGAGCCACCTCGTTGGCGCTGCGCGATCGCTTTGCCTCCAGCAGCGCCTGCTGGCGATGCAGCTGTGCACGTGAATCCTCCAGATCCAGTTCCAGCTGTTGTAAACGTTTCTGCAAATTCTCATTTTTCACGCGCGCATTAAGCTCCGTTTTAATGGACACCACTGGACGCTTGAGCAGCTGTTGGCGCAACGATTGGCTCAAATCCCTTGCCTGTTTCTCGCGTTGCGTGACATTGGCCACCTGGCGACGCAGTGCCTCCATTTGAGTATGATAAATCTTGTTGGTGGCTTCTGTGCGATTCAAATCCGCAGCCAGCTTGGCAATCTGATCCGCCGAATAGTTTGAAGTATCATTGATATAGCGCTGTTGATCGTCATGGAAGTTTTTGAGCGTGTCCATTAGATCACGTATGTGCTTGTCCTTTTCATCTAGGAACGCCCGTAGTTGCTCCACCTCAGGACTGATAGTGTTCTCCATGCACTTTTCACGATCCTGGCAGAGCTTTAACCTGTTTAATGGAAATTTTTAGAGTTTTGACAGATTGAAGTATTAAATTGGTACTAACTTTTCCTTCAATATATCAATCTCTTCCTCGCGTGTCACTAAATTCATTCACAATAACTTAATTTCTCTTTCAGTTCCTTGATCTGTTTATGCAGCGTGGGCAGTTCCTTAAGCTCTTCGGTATCCTGTTTTTCCTTCTCGCCAGTTGCATCTTCGTCTTCATGATCAGTGACATAATGAGCAGCAGCCTCACCCGAATGCCGCTCCAACTCCTCCTGTTCCTGCTGCTGTGGGCAAGGAACATGCTCAAACATTTCCTCAATCCTATCGTCGCTTAGCTCGATGTCACTTGTGTTAACAGCAATGTTACCAGTTGTCTTTGTTGCTTCCAGCTTGGTTTTCATCTCCAACATTTCCATGTCTTTGGTCTTAATATTGAAATTTAAATTGCTTATGGTAATCTTTAAGGTTTCAACTTCTGCTGTATGCTTGGTGACGAGCTCGTGGCTTTGTTCCCTTTCCGTTTGCAGCAGGTTGACATATTTTTGTATGGATTGATCCTTTTCGAGAAGTAGCGTATGAAAGGATAGTATCGTCTGCTCTACAACACTGTTACTATCAGTTTCACTGCTAGCTTTGCCCGTCTCCGGCTGCTGTTGCTTATGCAGCTCCTCAATCCGATTGTTCGCTGCTTGCAGGCTGTGTTGAAGATAGAGAATATTAGAATAAATGATTATTCAAAATCTTAAGTTTCTTACTCTGTTCTCAATCGTTGCAGTTCCTGATCCTCCTGATTGAGTTCTTCAGCTGTTTGCACTCCTTGATGCAGCAATATCTGCTTCTTACTGAAGCCATTTGTTTGCACTGCTGTCTCTAGGCGTTGCACAGAAGCGTGCTCAGTTTGTGTAGTCTCATCCTGGCCAGAGACTAGCCTTTTTGGTGAGCCAATTGGCGATGATTGCTTGTCTATAAGCTGTGCTGTGCGTCTCATTGCAGGCACTGGAGCTGCCGCCTCTGTATTGGTGGCCACATCCACACCAGTATCTGCTTTAACCCGCTCGCCACTGCTGCTTCGGCGCGGCTGATCATCAAACAACGCTCCAATCAACTGCCAGTGCTCCGATTCGGTGGCATGCTGCACACGCAACTCCGTCAGCTCATGTTGCAGCTGCAACTGCTTGTCCTGAAGACTCGTGCAACGCTGTTCCAGCAAACGTGTTTGTGTCTCCGATTTGATGAGCCTGATCATTTGCTGAGAGCTATCCTCATTGGGTGATAGTTTCCCGAGAACTGACTGCAATACATGCTCCACCAACTTCGAATTGTCACTGGATTCATTCAACTCTTGTCGCTCCTGAATGCGTTGATTCAACTTTTGATAGGCGAACACAAAATTGTTCAGGAAGATTAATGGTGTAAATTTGGCATACTTCTCCTTGAGTGTGAAAAGCGAACGCTGTAGGAATCTGCAAAGGGAAATCAATGGTAGTTGCGATGATTAAAGTTTAAATTCTGAACTTTTTTTCACCTCTGCTTGATATCGCTGTTGTTGCGTTCCAGCTGGAAGTCCTGTTGTGCCTGTGCCGCCAGACGTTCTGCTGCCTGCAGCTGTGTTTCCACTCTGTCCACGTGCTGCTGCAAACGCTTACGTTCCAATTCCAAGCGAACAGTTTCCGCTTTAGCTAAATAAACACATAAAAGCATGAGAATCAAGAAGAACAAAAAGATCAAGAATTTCCTACCCGCATCCAAGTCACGCTGCATTTTGGCCAACATGAGTTTGTCGTTGGAACTGCTCTGGAGATCGGCAACCAGATGACGCAAATTAATGTGATTATCGGTGATTTCGTTGAGCAACTTTTGCTGTGACTGTATCTGTCCATTGGCCACCTGAAGCAGACCCTCCAGCTGTTTATTTTCCCGCTGCAGCTCCGACTGCAGAGAGCGCCAAGTGGACAACTCCTGATGCTGTCTCTCAAACTGCTCAGCGGTCACATAATCCAGTTGATAGTTCTCTCCAATGATGCCATAATCCGCACATATATCCGTTATCTTCAGCTCGCCGAGCAGTTGCTCCGTAGCTTGAGCCAATTGCGTACTTAACTGAGTGTTCCGTTTCTCCAGCTGTTGACGCTCTTCTGCCGTGCAGGGATGTGTTCTCTGTATGGTTTCCAATTGTTCACACTTGGCAGCTAGCTGTGATTTGTGCTGCTCCAGTTGGATGTTTAAAGCAGCTTTATCCTCTATGTAATGCTGTTCCTGTTGCTTCATTTTCGTTAAGAGTTGATCGTAATCCGAGCGCATGTATTTATAGGAACTACCTTGCTCTTGCAGCTGCTTCTCGAGGACAATTGTCTGTTCATGCAGTTCCTGATTGTAACGTATGAGCTCATTGCCATCGGCAGACATGTGCAGACGCAGTTCCTCATAGTGCTTTCGCAGCAGCGCCAACTCTGTCAGCTCTGCGGAGCCGGGTCTCAGCTGTTCCACTGCCTGCACCTCCTGCTCTAAGATGACTGGCAACTGCAATCCCTCGACGAAATCATTAGGTGTTGTTGGTCGCGTGGCTGAATCAATTATCATGATATCAGTCTGCTCTTCGGGCATCTCAGTTACATCCCGCATGCTCTGAACTGAGGATATCTCGCCTGTCTCGGAATCACTTCCGCTTTGCTGTAGCAACTTGCAGAGCGCTTCCTCGCGTGCCTTCAACTCCAACAGCTGTCCATGGAGATTTTGTGGATTGTCAACTGGAAGTGCGTCAATGAGACGACGCAACAGCTCCGAATCTATGGTGATGTGTTCCGAGGTAGCTTTAAGAATGCAAGCTATAAATATATAACAAAGATCATGTCAATTTCTCATGCTTACCATCGTATTCCCGCAGCTTCTCCAATATCTCATACATGCCCATGCGCAACGTTTCATTCTCGGCCAGGACATCCTCATATTTAGTTTGCAGCTCGGAGCTGGCAGCACCATCGCCTTGGCCACGTCGTGGTGAATTCTCTAGCGGCGCCGTGGACGGCACCTCACCAATCTCGCTGGGCTGATGTAGTGACTCATCCAACCGAGTAGGTTGACCATTCTGCAGCTGCAGCAGTTTTCGTCTGTTAATACAAATATTTAATTTTTAGATATTGAATTAACTTTTTGCTTATTCACCTTAGTTCACTTTTGTCCAGCTTCAACTGGAGTCGCAGCTCCTCCGAGGTGCGCAACTTAAGCACCAATCTCTCAATCTGTTTATCCTTGTTGCGTTGTTTGGCGCGCACCTGTTTGGACAAGACGACAACATCGTCGGGTATGTTCAGCCGTCCACGCAATACAGCATTCTCCTGGACCAACTCATGCATGGCATTCAGCTCTTGCGTATATTTTCTCAATTGTTTTTCCCGCTCCGACAGCTTTTGCTCCAATCCCGAGCAGCGACGTAGCGCCGGCACAAGACCATCTTCGCCACGTTTATAGGACTCCAAGGCATTGAGAGCATGCAACGCCTGCTTGGCCTTGAGCACATTGTCCTGTTCAGCGGCGTCCAGCAGCTCTGATAGCTGCAGCACACGTTCATCCGAGTTGCGCAGACGCTCCTCAATGAGCTGACAACATGCACTTGGCTGTTTAGGATTCTGTTTGCTTTCATGCTGCACACAAAGCTGATTCATTGCTTTCGTGGTGCTGACCATCTCGTCAGACATGGATTGCAGTTTCCTCTCCAGAGTCTCAATGCGCTGCTCGCGAATCTCCAGCAGCTGCAGGATTGGAAAGTTAATTAAGTTTGTCAGTTAAAAGTTTAAACTGTTATCTTACATGTTTCATCCTATTCTCCTTCTCATCCATAGAACTGGGATTGCTGCTGGAATTGGATGATAGCAAGGTATGTTGGCTAGCCGATTGGAGCTCGGCTTTTTTACTCAGCAGTGCTAGTTTCTTATCCCTTTGTTCTAGAAGCTGTTGCCATTCCCGTACTTGACCCTCATACTTCTCTAGAAATTGACGCATTTCCTGTTCTTGCTTCTCACGCTCATCCTCCAGGAAGGTAACATTGCCCTCGAGCCGTGTTATTTCCAAAACTTGTTGCTGCTCCCTTTGTATCAATGCTTTGCGTTCCTCTTCCAGATTCTTTATGTCATTAGTAATCACCAATAGTTTAGATTTGATGTCAAGCAACTCCTGCTCGTGCATCACTATAGTCTTGGACTGGACAATGTTTTGATTTTGCAGCGTCTGCAACAAAATTCGGTATGAAATATTTTTAAAGGAATATCATAAGAGAATAATTTTTACATCAATTTCTCGTAGCAATCGTTTAATGTGCTTGTTCTTGGTATCAATGCTGTGCAGCATCTGCTCCTGCTTATCCAGCTCGGACAGTGGATCCGAGGAGTCCTTGTCGCTGGCCTCCGCTTGTTCTGCAGCCTGACGCAACTGCAGCTGCTGCTGCTTAATCTCCTCCCCCAACTGCAAAGAGAGCTTTGAAATAGAGTTCGCATTTCGAGCTTCAGTTGAAGACTCACCTCCTTGTTTTTATTCTTGAGTGCATCTCGTTCGTTCTCCAGCTTCTGCACCATACGTTTAAGTTTCTCGTTCTCATCTTGTAGCTGTCGCTCACCACTTTGCTCAAACTTTTGCGCCAACTGACCCTTGTACTCCAACACGGCCAAGGTTAACTCCAAGGTCTTGCGCAGCGATCTCTTGGGCAGCTCGTCTATCGCATCTGCCAGCTCCAGCAGCGTTTCATATACTTCGTGCTTTTGTCGCGAGCTGAACTCGTTAAACTTTCGCACAGATACTGTATCCGGTATCTCCATGCTGCTGGCTCATGCCTAATATCCCAATGTTAGTCCGTTCTCCGTTCGATTTGGCGGTTCGTTGCGTTCTGAGCGTATGAAAAGTTTTCGATATGCCATAAACTGTTCAAAGTGCTCGCTTTTCATTTTTTCACAATTTGTGTTTGTTTTTTTTATTCACTTGCCCAACAGTTGTCATGACAGCTCGGTCAAAACAAACCCGCTCTCGGCTCGAATGTTAGCTCGGAGCAGCCAGGGGTGGAGACTCCGACGACAACGACTGACTCACGTGCTGCATAACGGAAACACAGAGGAGGGGTTGACCGGCGACTGGCTGGTAATGACCTGTGTTTGTTTTTGTTGGCATTTTGTTTTGCTACCAGTTTCGGTTTTTAGCTTGTACATATGTATAAAAGTTTTTTGACAGGATAATTGCACACTGCAAAGTAACGCCGCCTGTACAATAAAGCAGGGATATAAACAAATGGCAGGTAACCAGGAAAGTGTTAATTGGCGAAGTGTCAGTGTCAAGGGAAATTGAAAAACCATTCAAATGTATTTTTTGCGTTAGACATTGTAAACTGCTTGCCTTACCTCTCTCTCTCTCTCTCGATGTCTCCTATCTGTTAGCTTGATGCTTGACAGCTCGTTGAGTTAGCGTAACAATCGGTGTACAGTTGTCAGATTTACATTTGTCCAATTAATTGAAACTAATAGCAAACGACTTCGGTTACCCCCAAATTTGTGGATTCGCCCTCTGTGAACAGTCGCACTTGGCCACAAATGCCCAAAAAATTGACATAGCATTTCATGTGGGCAATTTGGAACGTTTAGAGAATGAAAACAGGTTTATTAAGTTTGTTAAAAACTTTCATAAAAAATTTGCAGTAAAGTTATATATATTAGGTTTATCATTTTAAACTCTAAATACTTTTGCGTTTCTATTCACACAAATCGGGCAAATCCTTGCTGCTCTTGGCATCCAACTGCAATAGCATAAACTCATAGTATACCAATGTAGCCATCATCTAATTAATATCAAAATTAATAATTCATTTTTTCTTTTCTTAATTTTCAATCAAATCTTACACCAAAAAAACTCTGACGTGTCAGACAAAAGAGACGAGAGCCAGAGAGTCCTATATACTGATGGTTCACTTGATGCGTGAAACGTTGCACCTCTTCCGTCCAATGATCGCTGGGCACCATGTAAAGTACATTGAGGGGCAATAAAGAAGCCTCATGAATTCTGGAGGCACACATAAAGACAGCACAGGTGCGTCCCAACAAAAACAACAAGCTATACCAGAAGTATGCATAATTGATAGGATAGCGGAGTTTACTATACGAATGAAAACGTAAGTTGTAAAAAACAACAATTTACTTGCAAGTACTTACGTGAAAATAGTTAACAGCTTATTGCATATGAAGTAAATGTTGTTTAAACAGGATAACAATACAATATGTGACATATTTGCCTCAACTAGATCCATAAGCTCACATAAAAGTATGTGATGCATGCGTAGTTCATGCCACACAGTATCAGTTACATGCTACAAGAAGAACATGATGAGAAAGCAAGCAACTATTAATCAAATTCAAATATGTACTTACTCGATTTGCTAGCTTTAAAACCCGTGCGGCAAACTGCTGAAAACGTTGAGCTAGACCGAGGCTTATTAATATAATAAAAGTATCCATAAAATTCCAAATGAATGTGAAAGTGAAGTTTAAGAACTGAAAATATAAATAAACATAAGTTACTGTTTGGTATTTTGGACATCAGATGATGCACTTACAAACGAATAAAGTATAAAGAATTTATTGTAGGGCACAATTTCAAAGAAACCCGCAAACTCTCTATTCATATATTCACGTAAGGGAATTTGTGTCACGTTCGCTTGACAATGCATAAATTGCATGCTGTAACTATAATAGCTGTCTGCATAATATAAACAATGTTCAACTGCAGAGAAAGAAAAATTCGTGAATATTATTTAGTAAAGATGCTCAAAAACTTACTTAAAGTAAAACAACCCAAGGCACAGCCAGTGATGAAAAACTTCAGTCGCAGACTGCGTTTTGTTTTCGCATACGGTGGAAATAGCATTATAATATCGATACCACTCCAAGGCACAATTAGACGGGACCAACCACGAGCCAAAGATATAAAATTCAAGCAGATTATCATGCCGCTACAGAAAAAAACGACGCCCACTGTGGATATAAGTTAAATGGAGATTAGTTGCATATTTAATTTCTTAAGATAAGTACTTAAATTTTTCTTTTTTCCTCAATATTATGCTTATTTTCATTACCAAGCTAATATCTTACCCACATTTTTAGCATTAATGCCGCCTTGGGAGAGTTTTATCGCTATCCGAATTGTTTTGAAGCCTCCCAGCATTAAAAACAGCAGCGAAAAACAAGAACCATAGGAGCGCAATTGAAATGTGACCAACTGAGGATCATTGCTCAAAACATTCGCCAGTGGCATCATGCCAAACACCTGCGCCAGACACAAATCTACAAATTGATAGAGGTAAAACATCCACTTTTAAATTGAAAAAGAAGCTACTCACATGGCCTAATAGCACGATGAAATGTATCCAGTTGTTCCAAACTCTCGACATTTAAAGTGCACTGCAGTTTTTGGTCAATCACAGCGCGTTGTTGAAGCCGCTTGACCTTTAGTTGCCGCAAAATGTTGAAGGTATGTTTACGCGCAGCTCGCCGCATGTTGACTGAGGTCCTTATTTTTGCAGGCAACGTACTAAATGCAGCTGCCTAATTATTGTTTACTACAAGCTCACCTTTAACTATAATTTCCCATATTTTTTTTTTTTTTTTTGACCAGTAATTGCGACACCTTGTCAACTTTGAATATACATGTGTAGCATAAATGCAGGCATTCAACTTTAGTGTGCAAATAGCCAGCGTCATGGCAGGACAGGCAGCTTGGAAATTGCGGCACATTTTTAGCAACAAGAAGGTGAAGGAGGCAGATGAGAAAGAAAATATCTCCCCCAAGCAAATTGACGAGGGAAATTTTAGTTTCAATGTCATACGGACTGAAAACCCAACGAACTATGCTCAAGCAGAAATATTTCATCGCGCTATTTATCCTAGTGAGTACAAATTAATAGATCTATGAGCGCACATATTAATGTTTAAATATTTGACAGTCATGTTGCTGGGTCATTGTTTTGCTTTAATGCCACTGATTGGCGTCTGGCGGGCAAATCCTCGTCGTATAAAGTTTCGCTTTAAATCATTGCAAATGATTGTAACACTGATGTTTATGGCGGCTAGCTCGGTGCTCACATTGTCTATGCTTAAGCATTTGCTCAAGATTGGAGTGACAGCAAAGAACTTTGGTTTGCTTAAGCTAATTGAGAGCAGCTCTATTGAAGACTAACACAACTTCCTTTCTCCTTAGTGGGACAGGTGTTCTTTACTTGTGTGCAATGTGCTTGCGTTTTGTTCATAGATCTAGCACGTCGTTGGCCACCTCTAATACGCTACTGGACTCGGATGGAGTTGGTCTTTACCAAGCCACCTTATGAGGCACTTAAGAAAACACTTTTTCAGCGTGTGCGATATCCTGCTTTTATGATCGTAGGGTTATCAGTGGGTCAGAGTTTGACTTTATAACATCTTTATCATCATTATGGCCTATTTGATTTTCTTTTGCAGTTGAGCATGGCTTTTACCTCACTTCTGCCGTCTTTAGCTACCGGCGACGGATAGAGATCTGCTCTAAATTTTCGAACAGCACAATGGAAAGCATCTCCTTTGACAACTATGTTCAAACTAACTATGATTATGTGTTTCAACTGCTGCCTTATAATCGCATTGTTGCAGTCTCTATTTTGGTAAGCAAATAACTTTGAAATTGATTTCTAGTAAAAGTTTAACATACTTTTCTCTAAGCTAGTAAATGGCACCTGCACTTTTATATGGAACTATATGGATCTGTTTATCATGATGATCAGCAAAGGCTTGGCCTATCGCTTCGAGCAAATCTCCAAGCGCATCCGCGGGTTGGAGCATGAGGAGCGCATACCAGAGTCTACATTCATAGAGATTCGGGAGCATTATGTTCGCATGTGTGAGCTGCTGGAGCGAGTAGATAATGCCTTGTCCAGCATTATTTTATTGTCCTGCGTTAATAATTTATACTTTGTGTGCTGTCAGTTGCTAAACATATTCAAGTTAGTAGAGATCTTATACCAACTAAATAATGACTAAAACCACGATTTCCCTTTGTATTTAGTAAATTGCGCTGGCCCATCAACTATATCTACTTCTGGTACTCTGTGCTGTATCTGGTGGGTCGTACAGCTTGTGTATTTCTCACTGCCGCAACCATTAATGATGAATCGAAGAGTGCTCTCGGCGTGTTGCGTCGTGTTTCCAGCAGGAATTGGTGCGTGGAGCTAGAACGACTAATTTTTCAAATGTCCACACAAACTGTGGCATTGTCTGGCAAGAAATTTTATTTTCTAACTCGCAGATTGCTTTTTGGTGTGCGTAGAAACCTTAAGTCGAATACTACTTTGTGTTAATTTTCCTTATGCTTATAGATGGCTGGCACTATAGTTACCTACGAGCTAGTGTTGTTGCAATTCGATGAACCCAACCGCCGCAAAGGTTTGCAACCATTGTGCGACTAAAAAAAGGTTGCCACAACAATTATCATTTGTCATGCTGGTTGACAGGCGCCCACAATTATCTTTAGATTATTGTTAACACTAGCTATTAAATTTCTAAAAAATAATCAACCAATATTGCAATTCTGCACGTATGTTTTTTGCCAAAGCTATGACAGTTGGATTTTGGCCATGCCAGAGGGCGAAACATTCTATCGCGCTGTCTCTAAAGGTACACAGTTCCTACACTAACTATGTAAATTCTAAGTATTTTTTAATCTCTTTGCAGTGCTTTTTCTCTCGCAAGTCTATGCTTTGCTGCCCGTAAGCAATATTCTTTCTCATGATGTCAGAGATATTCAATTTCGTTGGCTTAGTCCACACGTATTTTATTCGACCATCATTATGATACTCAATTTATGCGAATTCGGTGCTGTTTTAAGACATGTAGTATCTGTGGGCATTAATTTTCATACGTCCAGTTCATTGGCGCTCTACATTGTTTGCCTGATGGAGCATGTATTTTTCTGGCGATTAGCGATAAATTGGCGCAGCATTATGAAACACTGGTATCATGTTGAGAAACTTTTTCTAAGTGTTCCTTATCGCTTCTATGATGAGTATAGAATGAAACGTCGTATTTACATCGTTGTCGGTCTGGTCATGTCTTCTGCAATGGGTAAGTCTTGTGAAAATATATTGTGTATTGTTTAGCTAAAAAGTTGTATATATTTATGTAGTGGAACATTGGTTGCTGTTAGCCAACTCATTTCACACGAGCAACTTGGAACGCACACAATGTAATATTAATGTTAGCTACTTGGAAATTGTCTACAAATGGGAACGTCCACATCTTTATCCTATACTACCTTATTATGTTTGGCTTATACCTGTGCTTGAGGTAAGTAATACTTCACACATGTTTACTTCACTTATTTTGCATTTTATGTTCGTTTTATTTGTTGCAGTGGATTAATCAGACAATTGCCTATCCGCGCTCCTTCACCGATTGCTTCATCATGTGCATTGGCATTGGATTAGCCGCACGTTTTCACCAGTTACATCGACGCATTGCTGCCGTGCATAAAAAGGTTATGCCTGCTATTTTTTGGACAGAGGTGCGTCATCATTATTTGGCGCTTAAGCGCCTTGTTCGTTTACTGGATAATGCTGTGGCACCACTCATACTATTGGCCTTTGGCAATAATATGTCCTTTATATGCTTTCAGTTGTTCAATAGCTTCAAGTAAGTTGAGACCTTTTTATAACGCAAGTACCAAATGTTATATATTTTCTTTGTAGAAACATTGGCGTTGATTTCATAGTAACGATAGCTTTCTGGTACTCTTTAATCTTTGCTGTATTGCGTACAACTTTAACTATATATATTGCATCTTCAATTAATGATTATGAACGTAAAATTATTACATCGCTTCGTGATGTGCCTGCTAAGGCATGGACCACAGAGGTAAGATATAGATAGATAGAAAGTTCAGCTAAGTTTTTTATTAGGTCTGCTGTTTAACAGGTGCAACGCTTCAGTGAGCAGCTTGGAAATGATATGACAGCTTTATCTGGCAATGGCTTCTTTTATGTAACGCGTCAACTTGTACTCTCCGTAAGTGTAAAAATACAATTACTTACCTGAAGATGTTCTCAAGGCTCAAAACTATTTTCAGATGGCCACTACAATAATTACCTACGAGCTTATGATATCCGATGTAATAAATCAGTCAACCATCAGGCAGAGAACAGTCTACTGCTAAACTATTGTTAATAATACATAAGCATCGAATTTGTACCCGCCATAAAGAATCTCCCACCTCGATAGCTTAACAAACAAAAACATGTACTACAAGATTTATATAGATAAACTGCAAAGTGCTCTAAAGCAGTTTGAAATGTCATGACAAACTATGCAGATCTTAACTACATTAATTAATCAATTTGTCGTAATACGCCCTGTTCTCCACATTCACTTGTCGATTGCAATCGCTGCTGTTCTGCAAAATTTCACTGACATGCTCATTTGCCAGTAAACAGCCAACAAAAGATGAAGCTCATGCAACCAAGCAACACTAAAAATACGCTTCATCACGCTATTGGGCCCTGTAAGTTCAACTAGTATGTCCCACACCAATAAACTTCATGTATTAAAGTGTTTGTTACCTTAATTGAAGGTATTGATTTATGTGTTGGTTTACACAACGTTGAGTTTTATAATAAAAAGTTAAATAACTTTTGTGGTATATATATTAATGCATGATTTTGTCTCTTTAATCTGTTAAGTTTTGGTGATTGCACAATTTTTTGGTGTGATGCCTGTTTACGGCGTCTGGCCTACTTCTTCAGTTAAGAAGGTGCGCTTTCGCTGGTTATCTATAGCACTTTTTTTGAGCATCATCATACTCGGGTTTTCCATTATGGATTGTGTCCTCTCATCCAAAATTGTGCTCGAACAAGGGCTTAAAATCTATACCATAGGTAAGAAAAATTAAGCTAATACCATTTCTTTTATTAATTTTAACTCTTCCTTAGGTTCGCTTAGCTTCAGTCTTATATGCATTGTCTGTTTTAGCGTTTTTCTCTCACTCTCCCTTCGCTGGCCACATCTCATCAAGGAGACAGCTCGCTGTGAGTTGGTTTTCTTGCAGCCAGGCTACGACTGCCATTTGGGTCAAAAGTTTGGGCGACGTTTGCGCATCTGGGGCGCGATTATGCTACTCGCTGCACTTGCTGAGCATTCAACGTATGTGAGCAGTGCCATTTATAGTAATTTCCAGCAAATAAGTGAATGCAATTTGGATGTGGACTTCTGGTTAAACTATTTCCAGCGTGAGCGTCTGGAGCTCTTCTCGGTGTTTCACTTTAATTTGTTCCAAGGTATTTTCATTGAATGGACTACATTGGCCATGACATTTGTGTGGAACTTTGTGGACATTTTCTTAACGCTCATCTGTCGCAGTATGCAGATGCGTTTCCAGCAGATACACTGGCGCATACGTCAGCATGCCTACAAGGAAATGTCAAGCGAGTTCTGGGCACAGATACGCTATGATCTATTGGATCTGATAGATTTGCTAAAACTTTATGAAAAGGAGCTATCCGGCATGGTGGTTTTGGCCTGTGCCCACAACATGTACTTTGTGTGTGTGCAGGTCTATCACAGCTTTAAGTAAGTTAAGCATATTAACATAAACCAAGTTAAAGACTTATAAACTTATACTCTTGCAGGTCCAGGGGCAGTTTTATGGACGAGTTTTACTTTTGGTTTAGTTTGTTATATGTTTTAGCGCGCGTTTCTAACATGATGTTTGCAGCTGCTACAATACCACAGGCAGCACAGGAAATTTCGTACACACTTTTTGAAATACCTACAGAATATTGGTGTTTGGAATTAAAACGCATACATGAAACCATTTTAACAAATACATTTGCACTGAGCGGCAAAGGTTATTTCTTTATGACCAGACGTCTTATGTTTGCTGTAAGTACATTTATATAGTTATTATATTCCTTAGTCAATCCTTATGTCTTTTTTCGCAGATGGCAGCTACATTGATGGTCTATGAGCTGGTACTCATAAGTCAAATGGGTGAATCTGAAGTGCAAAAGAGTATTTGTAGTCGCGGCGCCGGGTCCTCTAAGAGTATTTTCTCATAGTACCAAAACTTTAACCATAATGCATATTTTATAAGGCTGTCAGCGGCAGACCTGCAATTTTGCACAAAAATTGTAAACAGATAAGCATATTTAATTCGCTGTCATTAAAGACTTCCTACAAACCCACAACCTAAAAATTGTTGAACGTATGTAGCTACTCGCATTTGGAAATATTCAACAGCAGTTGGGCAACGGACATGGCCAGGACTGTAGGTGATTCGACTAGGCGTCGTAGAAGCGTGACGCTAATTAATTTTTGGCGTGCCGCACGAATTGAGGATAGTCTCAATATGGATAGAGAGGCGCATAATGCAGCCGTTAGACAAAAGATGCGTTTACATTGGCCAAAACGAAAGCAAAAAGCTGATAACCTATATCAGCATAAGGTCAAGGAAAAACTGCAACGTGGTGATAGAGAGAGCTATGTGCACACTGGCTCATTTCTAGAGGCGATTAGGCCAGGTAAGAAACAAAAATATGTTTCAAATAGTATATCAAATAGTATGTTTCATATCCGTTATATAGTTTTGATAATTGCCCAAGTCTTTGCACTGATGCCAGTGCGTGGAATTAGCTCAAAGCATGCAGAGGATTTAAACTTTCGTTGGATAAGTTTTCGCACCTGCTACGCACTCGTTGTAATTGTTTTCTTTTTCATTGCCTCCGGATTTATGGCTGCATTTGTAATGCTTGTAAACTTTGATTTTGATTCGGTGGAAACGCTTATGTTCTATGGCTCCATATTTAGCATCTCTGTGGCCTTCTTTCAATTAGCAATGAAATGGCCAGCGGTGGTTTTGGAATGGCAAGTGGTGGAGTCCCGATTGCCAGCGTTGCGCACGGAAAAGGAGCGCTCTGCTGTGGCATTTCATATTCGAATGATTATAATGATTGCCATAAGTTGTTCACTGGGTGCGTAAATTAATAAAAATAAACATAACTTTTAATTTACTTACTTTCGCTTTTTACAGTGGAGCATTTGTTGAGCATGCTGTCGAGCATTTATTATGTGAATGCCTGTCCAACGATGCCAAATCGACCCATCGATAGTTATTTGCTCTTAAACTTTTCCATGCTATTCCATTTTATTGAGTATACTTCGTTTTGGGGCGTTATTGGCAAGGTGGTCAACGTGCTGGCCACCTTTGCCTGGAGCTTCAATGATATATTTGTTATGGCAGTTAGTGTTTCTTTAGCGGCACGTTTTCGTCAGCTCAATGACTATATGCTGCGGGAGGCCAGATTGGTAAGAAGGTATTTAAAGAGTTCAGACTGATAGCTAATCAAATTTCTCTCTCTCTCTCTCTCTGCAGCCTACGAGCGTTGATTACTGGATACAATGCCGCATAAATTTTCGTAATCTTTGTAAACTCTGCAATGTTGTAGATGATGCCATTTCAATTATAACTTTGTTATGCTTTAGTAACAATCTTTACTTTATATGCGGCAAGATTTTAAAGAGTCTGCAGTGAGTATCGCCCACAAACTTTGTATAATTTCGTATGGTAATATTGTTTATATTAGGAAAAAACCATCAGCATCGCATACGGCTTACTTTTGGTTCTCGCTGGGTTATTTACTGTTTCGCACTTTAATTCTATCGCTATATAGCGCTAGTGTAAATGATGAATCCAAGCGACCTTTGCGCATCTTTCAGCTTGTTCCCAGACAGTATTGGTCTCCTGAAGTAATTTTTTATCTTATGCCATTTACAAGTCCTTTTACTTATCTCTTTTATGTGCAGTTGAAGCGCTTTTCAGAGGAGGTGCACATGGATCAAGTTGCTTTGACGGGCATGAAGTTCTTTCGACTTACACGTGGAGTTCTCATTTCGGTAATGTCTGTAGCATAAATAACATTTTTATTTATTATCCACATTTAACTTAGGTGGCTGGCACAATAGTAACCTACGAACTGATATTGCTGCAATTCAACAAAGCGGACAAAGTTAATGATTGCTATGAAAGCTAGTTCCCCAGCTCATTTCAACCACCCACAATATGTAGTTTGTATGTCATATGTCAAGTTTAACTATTAATTATAGATAAGCGCAAAAACAACAGATGTTATTTAAAAGCTGGACATGCACTCAAAAAGTTTGGGCTCTTAGTTTTTTCGCCGCAGTTGCAATTTGTTTGCGGCTATAAAATGAGGTTTCCACCCAAGTTAGAACTTGGGTTGCGTCGTTGGAAAAACCATAAAAAATCGCCACAGTTGCGTAAATTGGATTTAGTTTCTAATAGGTTGGGATTTGGATAAAAACTTAAGTATAACTTTATCCAATTTCTATAATATCTAGTGGTCGTAAGCAAGCATTTCAGGACACCTCGGACGAAAATAAAAAACGCAAGAAAAGTGATAATGGCAAAAATGAGGAAAAAGGTATATATAGTAACATTTACTTTAATATATCGAGTCGTATATGTAATTATTTATCTTCTTCATTATATTTAGAAATCAGCTATAGAAGACGCGAGCAATTTATGCACGATGGCAGCTTTCATGAGGCTGTGGGCACTGTTTTATTAATAGCACAATTTTTTGCAATGATGCCCGTTCGGGGCGTTACGTCCAAACATCCCAGTAGCCTTAGCTTTGCGTGGAGAAATGTGCGCACAATTTTCTGTCTAATGTATATTACCTCAATGTTATTTAGTTATGGTTTAACTATTTACAATGTATTGGGTGGCGACATAACGTTCAATAACCTTCGGCCCATAATTTTTAAGAGCTGCATACTTTGGTGTGTGGAACTGCACTCAACTTGGCACGAAAATGGCCAGAGCTAATGATGTATTGGCATAAGATCGAACAGGATTTGCCACAATATCAGACGCAGCGTGAAAAGTGGCGAATGGCGCACTCCATTAAAATGGTCATGTTTGTGGGCATGATGTTGTCCTTCGGTAAGTAGTTATTTAATTCAAAATGCTTATAAGATTTAAAATGTGTTAACTCTTCACAAGCGGAACATTTGCTGAGCATGATTTCGGCCATTAATTATGCATCGTATTGCAACCAAACTGATGATCCCATACGTAATTTCTTTGTCTTAACCAACGATGAGATTTTTAATGTGATGCCTTACACCACATATTTGGCTGTGTGGGGCAAAATGCAAAATGTATACTCGACTTTCATATGGAATTATATGGATATTTTTGTTATGATTGTTAGCATTGGCTTGGCATCCACATTTCGACAGCTTAACGATAATTTATTCAAGTTTAAAGGCATGGTAAGTGCGTGGATTTAGATGACTTTTACTATACAATTTTAAATTCTTTCATATATATGGATATCCGTAGCACATGGCCCATTTATTTTGGTCGGAGCGGCGCATACAATATCGAAATATTTGCACATTGTGCTATAAAATGGACGATGCGATCTCACTTGTAACTATGATATCCTTCTCCAACAATCTGTACTTTATTTGTGTGCAACTGTTGCGTAGTCTCAAGTATGTTAAATCTAGAACAATTTCATTGCAAACGATAAGCATATTCATCTACAGTACAATGCCATCGGTGGCACATGCTGTCTACTTTTACTACTCGCTTATATTTCTGATTGGACGCACTCTGGCTGTATCCTTGTATGCGGCTAGTGTACATGATGAGTCGCGACGATCGCTGCGCTATTTACGCTGCATACCCAAGATTCATGGTGTCCGGAAGCGAAGCGTTTTGCCGAGGAGATAACTAGTGATATTGTGGCACTTACTGGCATGAAATTCTTTCAATTAACACGTAAACTGGTGCTCAGTGTAAGTTATTTAGGTCAAAGAAGTTATCAGATAAATGTATTTATGCTTTTCAGGTAGCTGGCACAATAGTCACATATGAGCTGGTTCTTATACAGTTTCATGAGGATCAGGATTTGTGGGATTGCGACCAGAGCAGCTATTCTTAACTGCTAACATTTCAAATATTTAATCAATTCTTTTTTTTTTTTTGCATAATAAATTAAAAATTCAATTTTCATTGCATTTTATTATTATCATTAAAGCAATAAGGAAACCAACAAAAGATCGCTCCTTAAATATCAATCGGTTACATGCTTAACTATAGTTACACAACTACGTTCATATGTTCATTAATGTTTATGTGAGATTGTAGAGTTAAATATCAAATATTCCTTTTTATATTTCTTATTCTTGTTCTTGTTTCAATACAATGGTCACAAGTTCACTTACATGCTAAACAGCTAATAATGGTTACTACGGGGGAGTAGATGGAGCTGTGACTGGCATGGGGTCTCTCAGTGGTCGGTGTGCAAAAGCTTCACACCAAAAATTCAGCTAGACATTTTCAAATATAAACTCGCTTAATTTCAAATTCAGTTGCGAATATTTTTCGTTAAGGTTTTTTTTTTATACCTATAATATTTTGCTACGTTAAAGAAGGTAACATGTACGGAAGTCTGGTGGTTTCTTGTTGCTTATTAACTTGTTAATATTATAAAACCAGGCTCAAAGTATATGCTTGCGTATATGTAGATGAACATGTTTTGTAGTTATTATAATAAGTTATTTAAACTAAAGCGGAAGCTATATGATCATGATCATTAACTATAATTATGCGTTAGTGTCTTGCTATAACTACGATGGGTAGGTAGTTGGGTGTGGTTTGTTCGTACTACACTACTTAAGTGAATTCCAACTGTTGTCAGTAAAGTCTATCAAAAACTTGTTCGATGTTTCCTGAACGCAATCAATAAACATTACATAGCACATAGCGGGTACAAAAAGAGAACATGAGTTGATAAAGGCAAGAAATCAAAGTATCACAAAGATTGAGATCTTAAATTAAAGCATAGCGAGAGTTCAAATAAGTAAATAAAATAAACTGAGAGTATTATTAATGATACTAGTTTTAAATATATAAAGACCTTGCAAGGAATGCAGAAACACAAATGCGAGCGTGTATGTATGTTTGCGTTGCGAGTGAACCAAGCCTGAACTATTAGTTAGCCAAGGAGCTTAATGACGCTTGGCATCGTATTGCTTAACTTTCTCTGGTATGGCTGCCTTCTCTACAACCACATGCAGGCCCAGTTCCTCCAGAGATTTTACATAAATGAGCTTGCGCCAGAACTTTGTGCTAATTAAAAAAAAAAAAACAAAACAAATCCATTAAATAAATGAATAGCTTTACTGAACTGTCTTTGCGTACCTGACAAAGGGGCGCGCCATCCATACTAGTGATTTAATCCAGAAAGTGGGATGTACCAAATACATGTGCTTTAGACTCTTGCGCAAGCGACGATCCAAAAGTTGATAGCAACTAAAATTTTAACAATCAGCACACTTATTTTTATACATTATTATTATTCTTACCGCTTAAGCCATGGAAATGGTGGTACATTCCGCCGACTGGAGCCGCCATGCAAATAGATAAGCACATAGTCATCGGTAACGAGCTGCTCCAGCGTCTTGACCACGTACAAAAAGAGATTGTCCATGACATAGCTGTAATCGGCTCGAGATTTGTCTGGCAAATGACAAGCACAGAATATTACAATTGCATTCTGACCACCAGCCTTCAGATAACCGCCATGGGAAAGCACACGCTTATAGGGCTCAATGACGCGCATGTCAATTTCACGTGTACGTCCATCGGGCAGCGTAATCTTTTGCCAGTTGCGCGAATCGCGTCGTTCCTCATCTGCCGTGTATTGTGGTAGCACCGAGTTGGCAGCTACTCCTGCGGATGCATGCGGCGTTGGCGTTGTGGTCATGCCAAAGTCATCCAAATCGTCATCGTTGTCAGGCAGCAGCTCGGGACCCTCACAATCATCGTCATCATCATCCTCGCCGTCCAAACCATCGATTAGGGAACTTGATGGACTTAGCGAGGCTAAATTGTGCTCGATGTCTTCGTCGTCGTCGAAACTGTGATTTGATATAGAATCCAAACTGGATATGTCCTCACCAACAACAGCCGCACCTGCTGAACGTTTTGTTTTGCGCGACGTTTTGTTGTTCACATTGGGGAGCAGCGATACCGACTGAAAATTAGATTCCACGGCAGCCAAGTATTGCGAGACATCCGCATCCGACTCGCTGCTGAGCAGATCAGGGCTATTGGCACGAAGCAGACTCACTTTTACATCTTGCGGCTTCACACGCATATTGTTCTGTTGATTCAGCGTGTTTCGCACCGCCTCGGTGGTTTTTTGCTCTGTGCGCGGCACAACGTCAGGGAAATTTTTGCACTTGCCCTGAAATGGCTCCGAGTCGGAGTCCGTGTTTGTGGGTGACATAAGCGGATGGCTGTTGGCCAGCGTCAGCGTGCGTTCAGTTATTTGTCGTTGTGGCAGCAACTCCGCTTGTATTATTCTATTATCCAGCGTTGATGAGTTTTTGTTTTCGTTATTCTCCCGCTCATCTTCAGTTTTGTTTGGCATCGTGGCATCAGCGGCCCGCTCGTCGGCCAGCGGTGAGGCGCCAGTGGAGTCTGTTGGCGTCTCGGAGATGTCCATTTTGCTCTCGGACCGCGGGGATTCCGATTCCGCGTAGTGACAACTGAAAGCGCAATCGATTAGTCATCACAACAATTGGCACTGCAATTGTGTTGGTCGCTTACCTCATAGTTGTGTAGCGTTTGGCAAAGTCTTCAGCGAGTTAGAAAAATTGGAGTGCCTTTACGCACTCATTAATGTGGCGCATTCTTAATAATATACATCACATTATTATCTTATTATCAAGTTTCACATCACTACTTTGTTAGAAATCTCAGGGCAGATGCAAAAACGTTAAACAAGTCGGTCACACTGTTTTTTATTCTGTTACATATCGATATTTTTGCATCGAACTGTTATTGATGTGCAGATGTGCGATGATTTTAAATTTTATTCTAAGTGAGATGACTCATTGTCGTATAAGCTACAAAAAGTACATTAGCAGTGCTTATAGTGTTGTATTTGCACCATAGTTGTTTCCAAATTCAAATTCCAAATCACATTTTATTAATTGGCGCTGCCACATAGCTGAACAATCGTCGAAAGAAGTGAACTTATCGAATAGCTTATCGATTTGTCGCAGCGCTACCAGTAGTTCTGCGTCGTAAAATAAAAATAGCAAAAAGTGCTGAAAAACTATGGAAATCACGCAATTACCTGCAACAAATGCAGCTTCTGCAATCGTTAAAACCACTATAGCACCTATTGTGGTTACAAACACAGTAAGCCTCCCTGCCACTGTCAGTGTGTCATCGACATCTGTCAACAATAGCGCAGCCCCAGCAACAACATCAACGCTATTGAGCACGACTCCCATTCACAATTTCCCGATAGAGTTGCTGCAAAACGACGCATCGAAACGAAGAAGGTGAGTTTGACATTTCAATCTAACTGTAAACTGTGACTGACGCTATTCGACATTTTAAGCTCATCGAGGACAATTAAACGTAAACGTTTTGACGACGAAATCGTTGAATATAATCTGACAATACCAACAAATCGAGGCGGTGCCGATGCAAACCGCTCGAATCGACCGCGCACCACATCGCAAAACTTTCCTGGAACTGTGAGCACCCCAAATTTATTGTTGCAATCGCCTGTTTCAACATTGATCACTGCTGCTGCTTCGCCTGCTTCTGGTGTTGCTGTGCCTGAAACGTCTCAAACACCATTGACTACTGCGGAAACGCTGCCCAGCACATCAAGTATTGTCACTGCAGCCTCAGCGCCTGCAGCACCTTTATCGCCGGCCACACCAACATTACCGCTGCCCACAATCAGCACACCTGTGCCGCAAACTCAGCTAAAGCCTCGAACCATTATGCCAGCCACTGATCGTCGCTCGCGACCATCGCGTCCATCGAGCAGCAAGAAGCCACGCCGTAATAACCGCCCACTGGCACAGATGTCGACCAAAGATTTGGGTCGTTGGAAGCCAATTGATGACCTAGGGCTTGTTATTGGCATACAGCAAACTAATGATTTGCGCATGATTCATCGTGGCGTTAAGTTCTCCTGTAAATTTACTCTGCAGGAGCTGCAGCAGCGTTGGTACGCTCTACTGTATGAACCAGCAGTATCCCGGATTGCTGTAGCTGCCATGCGTAACCTGCATCCAGAGATGGTAGAGTCTGTTCAGCGCAAGGCTCTCTACAGTGTGCAGGAGGAAGAGCTACTAGGCACTATAAAGAGCGTAAGTTGTGCACTTTTTTCAACTTTATTACCTGAAAAATAAAATATTGCCTTGACACATTCAGACGGAAACGCCCAAGCAGGAGCAATTTCAGGAGCTGCTTGATAAGAATGCTGCCATCTTCTTCTGTGTACGTACGGCTAAATCACTGCACAACCATTGGCTACTGCTGAAGCAGTACTATCTGTTGCCGGATCAAACATTGAAGCCGCTGCACGGCACAGATGACCTGCTAAGCTTCTCGGATGCTGAGGATCAATTATTTGATCAAGATATGAATGAGCCGCGCGACGAGACCCTAGAGATGGAAACAATGCTTGCCGATCGACGCAACAAGCGCAACATACGTCTGCTTGAGAACGAGCTATCGCGCTGGAACGTGCTAGTTGATTCAGTAGTCGGTCCGACAGCAGCCAGTGAGTTTGACAATCAAACACTCGCATGTCTTTGCGGACGTCTGGTGCGCTATTTAATGCGCTCCAAGGAGATAACATTTGGTCGCGAGGCCAAGGATGGCAGCGTTGATGTTGATTTAGCTCTAGAGGGACCTACCATAAAGATTTCACGTCGCCAGGGCACTATTAAAATGCGCAGCAATGGCGACTTCTTTATTGCCAATGAGGGCAAGCGGGCCATCTTCATTGATGGCAACCCGCTGCTAATGGGCAACAAAGCACGATTGGCACACAACTGCACTGTGGAGATCTCTGGACTGCGCTTTACCTTTCTGGTTAACTATGAGCTCATCAATGCTATACGCCAGGAGAGCGCCAAAACATCGAATCCTTTGAATTAGACTACCATTAGGCTATTTTAACATTTAAGCACCAGTAGCTGTCCATGGCAAGGTCGCTGCTATAACTAACTATTCTTAATATTCAATAAGAAAACACGTTCTGGAAAATTAACGAAGTAACGAAGCAATTGTTTTGCTTAAACGAGTACTTAACGCCTTCTGATTTCAATACAGTCAATGCGCTAACGCCTTCAATCCAGCAAAAGCAATCAAGCAAAACGCCCAAATAGCAAGCAAGATACACGATATTCTCTAACTTGAGTGAAATATACTTCTGTACTACATATACTTCGTCAATCGATTTGTTACGAATAATCTTTACACATTTTGAAAATGATCTTGAACTGTTTATCGAACATTTTCGGATAACACGTTAAAAAAATTTAAAATAGCCATTGACATTACACGAAATCTTATGGTATTTGAAATTATCTTGAAATTAATTTTAAAAATATATGAAAAAAATTTATTTCTTATTTTTGAAAAATTGAGATTAAACAATTATTTAGTATACATTACAATATGTTATAAATTTTATTTTCAGGAAAAACTGTAATTTTTGTCAGTGTAACCAATCTTTAATGAATTATAATTGATTAGTTATTTCAACTACTTCGATTGAAACATATCGTAACAGGATCTTGTGCTTTTTGTCTTCAGTTTCTAGTTCTGGGCAACCCACGCATTTGGTTAGATTTCGAGCTCAAAACACCTACGAAGCCTGTCAGCAAGTTAAGAAAAAAACAACAACAGAATTTCAGTTCTTGGGGCGCTTTGTCATGTGGCTAATTTGTGGCGCAAGTCGTTAGCTGTTATTATTTACAGCGTAGTAGCTTTTAAAAGTAAGTATCAACCAATGCACGAAAAAACCATATATAAAAAACCATTCTATTCGCAAGCAAATTGCGCATTTAAGTTGGCTAAGACACGCGATTGTTTCAGTTTCTTCCCATGTTTAATGACAAAAAAAAAAACCAAATTTGAATAAAGTCTTTTGTCAACTTTACACAAATATATTTAGTTAAAAGTTTAATAAGTACTTGTATTTATCCGCTTATTGTTCTAAGTTGAGAGTTTTACAATATTACATCAGAACTAACAGCTTTGGATGTCGACGTTAGTTAGCTGCATCATTATTTGTTGAATCTTTCGAGGCAACTGCCCAAATACATGACATAATTGACTAACGTGGCTGACAACACCTTTAACATACTAGTATATTAACTAGCCGTCACAATGGGGAACATAGAGAAAGTTCGATGACTTTCGGCAGCGACGACCTTTCTTCGTTCTTTTGGCCTTCTGTTTTCAGTCATTTATCTTCTCTTCGATGGCCTTAAGTCCCGCGTTGTTGACACTTTAAACTTATAAGCTATTGGTCATCGGTCTCGGGAGTTTAGGCTCTTCGGTAGTCTGGCGGTTTTTTTTTTTGTGGGTTTCTTAACTGTTTGCCACATGCCGGGAATTGCAAGGGATATTAAAATATAATTTATTGTTGTCACTGTCTATTAAAAGTCAATTTGAGATAGACGGAATTCTTTTTATATTTTAACTTGGAGTTTTACTATACTTGTGCTTCTTCTTGTTTGTTTGTGCTGTGGCTCAACAACAATTCGAATGTTGATTTGCGTGCATTTTTTGTGGCCAGAATCATCAGCTGCTTTCTTCTTGGCCAAATTTGCTGATGATGCGAGAAAGAACTAATGAAGTTTTGGCTTTGTCTTTTTGTTGTTATTGTTGCTAGATTTTTATTTTATTTATTGTTATGTTATTACATATTATATATTTAGCTGCCTTTTGTGCAGTTCAGCGAACTTTTGTTGTTGTTGTTATTGCTTTAAATAATCTGCGATATTTTAGTGATGTCGCAACTGCTAAATTTAGTCGGAATTTTCTATGCTTGTATAGTTTCTTTTTTTTTTTTGTTTAATTTCTATTAGCGTAGGTCATGCTGTTCTTTTTTTACTATTTGCTTTTAGCATATTTCAAGCAACTTTTATTCTATTAGTCTTTGCCCTAGCTTGACATCCAAATGTGGAGCGTTGGGGATTTGGCTTTTGATTGTTGTTGTTGATATTTTAGCATATGTGTGGGTGCTTGACTTTCACAACCCAATTCGCTGGATTAGCTGCATGAGATCATTAATGTATGACCCGAATTTTGAGGCTAGTTTTGTTTTCCCTATTCACACCTGTATCTATTTTCAACTGATATAACTCAACGATTATCTCATGCACTTCAATGTATAAAGCTTACATAAATATCCAACAAAACTGTCGCAGTCAGAGCGCGTCAACAGTTCGTGACTTTGCAGGAATAATGTTTCAAAAAAATAAAAGTTTATCCACAAATTGTAGACTACAATGTATACATTGTATATTGAAAGCAACCCATGGATAGACAACTCTTTCTTCAAGTCTGTGATGAAGTTTTAATACTCTTAAAGCTTGAGTCTCTTAAACAGATTTTTTGTATTTGTTATTGTGTATTTAACTGTATTTTAAAATAAAATTAAGAGGCTGGAATCTAGAACTCAGATACATAAAATTAAAGCTAGCATATTAAAAGCCTATAACTCAAATAGACCTAATTTAAATAAACTTGTAAAGCTACGCTTTAGAATAAACTTATGAATATATGCCACGATAAGCTAAACTATATAATAATCTAAAAATAAGTGTATCAAAATGTTTTGATTATAGACTCCAAAGTGAATAATTCGGCAAATCGATATGCCAAAAATCTCTCCCTCTATTTCTCACTTCTCCAACTCTTTTCGATCCGTCATACAAAACGAAACTTTGTCTTCTCATGTAACAATGAACAATTTGGCCCTAAGCGTTTTGTTTCCTGTGTAAGTATGTGTGTGTGTTGGTGTAGAGTGTACACTGTACAGTGATCATAAGTGCACGCACATAGATTATACAACGATAACATTTATGACACTTAATAGTTGGTCAATTGTTGTTGCTTTGTATTAAGTTTGCTAATCGCGTTTCGATCAATTTCATTTCAATTGTCAAACGCACAACAATGTTTTGAGAGGGCGGGAAGGAGGCGGAGGCGGCGAGGGGGGGGGCGTGTCTAGCTGAATGACACTTTAGGACAGCACGTTGTATGCGTCATGTATATTTAAATATTTGTAAATTCTGTTTCGCTTGTAACGCATAAATAAACCAAGTACACAGAAAATTTGTTCCGCGTTGTTGGCTTTAGTATTTATTTTTCGGTTGCTCATACGCACAGTGGGTCGCGAGCTTGTGAGCTGCATGCTAATAGATTTTGTTTGTTTATTGCAGCGTGTTGCAAATTAATTTTTGGACTGTAAGGCATTAGATATATGAAATGTTTACTTTTTGCGTGTGTGATTTAGTGTTAGGCAAATGATATCATGCTTCATATATGTATGTATATTGTGTGTGACGTCACTGAAGCGCCCACAATAGCGTTGCAAGCGATATAGGCGCAGTTATCCAAAGATATGATTTGTTGTTGTTGTTGCTGTTGGTGGCGACTCAAGCGCCAGCCAGCGGCAACAAGTTGATTCAAACGACAGCCTTGAAATGCGTCGCTCCATTAGACCGACTTCGACTGTCAGTCACCCACGCACTCCACAGCCAAGCAATAACAACAATCAAACAATATCAACAACATTTACACTAAAAACGCACTGGCGCCAAATTCAACTACGCTTTATTCGCAAAAAAAAAAAAAAAAACAGAAAAACAAACTCCACTTTAAGGCTTAAGAGCTTAAGTTGTTATATGAGCCAAGATCTATGCCGAGACAAATAATTTGATTTTTTTTTTTATTAAATGAAGTCACAAAGCAATGCCTGATTGTAGGTTTATATAGCTCTGATATATAAGTATGTACATATATGTGCGATTATTATTATCTTTTGTTGTTTCGAAATGAATGATTTTTGTTTTATTATAATGATAAAACTATAAATATTTAATTAAAAACTTCAGCGAATGTACAATGCAATCCAGCTAGGTTTCTGTTAAGCCTCTGCTGTCAATACTTTCAACCAAAAATCAGAGCAGAATGACTTTAAAAATCGGTTTTCAAGGCAACGCAAATAACTAAAGCCTTTCGAAAAACTGTTAAATATACAAAGAGTCAAGGGTTGCACTTGAGATTGTAGCATCAATCAGTAATAAATACATACTAAAGAGCATTCAATAAAAATTGTTGAACTTTATAACAAAAATATATTTAATAATTCTAGTTCGATCAATATGTTTGTTTGTTAGTCTTTATATATGTATGATGTAAGCTCCGACACTTTCGAACTGGCGCGTGACTTTTTGTGGGTGGTCAGTGAATTTGAGACCGAAAATCTGAAAATCGGCTTATAGTCTGGATAGTGCCTGAAAAGTGTCCATAAAGTAGATTACTTCTAACAGCCATGACAACAAACAGCTTTACAGCGTCGTGCCCTGACCGCTTCCCCGCCAGTCGCTTTGACTTTGCGTCGTAACGATACAAACCGAAACGAACCGAACCGATTCGAAACGAAGCCGATACTGCTGCGATCGTGCTCCGAGCAGTTTGGCGATTTGAATTTGAAGTTTTTTAAACCATCAACTGAAAGCGCTGCGATTTTAGTGGCAAACGAGCCAGCTGAGTAAACGGACGTGCGAGACGCTAAAGCAGAGATTCGAGATTGTTAGATGAGGCATCGGAAGTGCAACAACGATAAAGTCGGCGGAACTAATTAAAATTTTCGACTATTAACGGCAAACATCTTTTAGTCAGGTTTTTCTTCAACGTTCAACTTCAACGCGCACGGGCGTGATGTCGCTGTCAGCTGCCACAGTTGCCAATAATCGTAATCGCAAATTGAATGGAAACATAAGCTTGCGACAAGTTAATTTTTATTGATTCGCATAAAAGTGTTTTGAAAATTGTTGTGTGTTTATAACAGGGGAACATTGTGTGTACATATATATTTAAACATCATGTGGCAAAGGTGCATACATTTGGTAAGTCTAAGCATGTGTGTATGATCAGCGAATAGCAGCAAACATTTTCAAACTTGTGATATTGTTGGGGGTGGGGTGGTGTAGTTTTTAGTTATTTACAATGCATCGCTCTTGATATCGTTGCAACGATCTTTGTTGTTTAGCAAATAGGTTGCCAAATAGGTAACTGGATCTGCGGGCCTATTCTGTGCCAGAGCCTGTAGTCCATGCAACAGTATGGGTGCAACTGTTTGGTCCAAATACTGACGTGCACCCAGCGAATTGAGATCCGGACGTGGCTTCACGCAAAGTGCTTGGAAATTCTTAAGTTCGAAATCCTCATGTAAATTTCCCGGCTCCTTCAAAGAAGACTTGTGTGGTAGAATGTCGTCCGACATAATTTTTCAAATTTTATTTTCAATCTGAAAACATTAAAATTTTGTTAATATTTTGCACGAGTTGTTAAGTTTAGTTTTTTATTATACCTGCTAAAAAATTTTTATATTTAAAAAAAAAATATTGCGTTATCCCAAAAATTGTTTATTATTTGAAATTTTTTTAAAGTTTTTTCTTGTTGTTGAAATCAGATTAAGATGAGGCAAGTTTTAATATTGGAAGACGAATGAGTAAACGTAAACCTAAGCTCTACAGTAAAGAAAAATTTTGATGAAAATTTCTTAACGGCCTACTTTGATGTACAAATTATTAATATTGTTACTTCCGTTTCATGTTAAAATGCAAATTTTATAACATTGCCAAATGGTTCCCACAATTTGATTTTCAATTTAAACAGCAGCACTAAATCTATCAGCGTATCTATAACCGCAAGCTAAAGCAAACCTGAAAGTCGTTTGTTTTGGTTTTTTTTTATTTTTTTTTTTAAACAGCATTCAGCCCAAAGATTTAAGAGCAAAGCTGCACTTAGGTTGATTTATTGTCAGTTGGAAAATTTTCAACATACAATCAACGGTTGAACTACTAAGATGACTTGTGACTTTGAGGTGTATGTTTATTAAGCAATTACTTTAATTAAAACCAGAGTTTTTTATTTTGCAATTTTCATGACAATTTTGTCATACACAAAGTCTTAGGCAACAAACTTGTTAGTTAGCCAGCCTGGCAGTATTAAATCGAACGTCAACTTGCAGGCAAATGCAATTTTTAAGATCTTAACATAGAACACCTAATATTTATGAGTCAATATTTTAGCACATAATGCCACTTGTTTTTTGTTATACTCTCTTTGTCAAACCTATTGAATAATTCATGGGCTTGCGTACTATACTCGTCGTACAACAAATATGCAAACAAAACAAACGATTCACACATTTTTTTTTTTTTAGCGAACCTGTTGTTTTTGACCCATATTAAAGCTTTGAATATAAAAAGAATTGGCTAATAGGCAAAACGATGTTTTTAACTGTTTTTTTAGGGTTTCAATCGATCTTTACAACATAAAGAAAAAAATTTCATCAAAAATCGTGCATTACAGAGGCAGAGGCTTCCCTCGATATTGAACTCGACATCTTGTGCAAACGTGTAAATTTGCTTAGTACCGAAAGATAGACAGATTAATAGAAAGATTGATGGATAGAGAGAGGGAAAATTAAAAAACAAATGATTGAGCAGAGCAAAGGTCACTGACGCCAAGACAGACAAAGATATTCAGTGATAATGAGTACGTGTGAATAATGATTATGTAGCTTTAAGATGTATATTTGGATTGGAAGCTTGGATTGGGGCATAATTGAGAGTATTTTTAAAGACTGTGTGTGTGTGTGTTTGAGCGTGGTTGCGTGGTAGACAGCAGCAGCATCAAGAGCACGTGGGCCGTACAAACCTTTCCCTTGAGAGGCAACAAATCAAATAAATTGCAGACAACAACAACAATTGCGCAAATCGGTAACACTATAAAGACAAGTCCAAGACAGGTTCAAGCCAAAGCATTTAAAATGCAAATCAGCAGCTATATAAAGCCAAGCAAGAAATATCACAAAATCAGGGCAACAAAATTAGCGCAACTGAATTCATTAACAACTGTAGCATTTGAATTATATTAATACAGTGACCTTGAGTGAGATATCAGTTATAGTTAAAGTTACCTGATTGACTGACAGCAGTATTAAAAAAAAAAAACTAGACTTCAAACTAGCCAGTTTTAAATTTGCTCATTTCCTATATCAATTTTGTTTTTGGTTTTTTGCATTTCACAATTACACATGATTACGTATCATTTCAAACGCAACATGCCGCATATGAAAAACAAAAATACCGCTTAAAGCAAGTCTTGAAAACATTTTTGGCATTTTGTTTAGCATTTTTACGCATAAATTATTTGGTCATAGTTTTGGGTACGCCCCTAATGAACTTTGATTAAAATCACATTGCATGAAGGGGCCAAAAGTAACAGCAACATTTTTAATAATGATGCTGCAATTTTCATTTTATTAACTGACCCAATTGCTTAAAGTGCGCGTAATGAATTACAAAAGAAATTTGTTTTTGTTTTTTAGTTTGGAAGGCCGCCAAACAAACGCGGTTCACACGGCTAAAGTTTGATAATGGAATTTCTCTCTTAAGTCAATTAGCTGACAATTGAGCCAATTTAACAGATATATTGTAGGCTTACAAATTAGCCACAGCTGCTGTTCAAAGCTTTTATGGCCAATTAAAATGCGGCCAAGCGATGCCCGTCTCTAAGTAATGTGGGAAGATGACGTTTGCGGGTGGAGTCGACATTTTTGGTGGGCAATTTGTGGTGCATTGTGTGTTATTGTTTTTTGCTACCTGATATGGTTGAGGTAGTATCTTAAAGGAAGCTGTGCATGGATGTGTGAAGAACACGCTACCAATTTCAACAGACAAATTATACACTATTATTTGGAAGCTATAAATCACGTGGTGTTGTTTGTTGTTAGTGTTAGCACATTATGTGTCATCAAATTGTTATTTCCCAAATTCATATTAAGTGACGCTGCTCTGTTTTAATTTAAAAAGATAAAAGCGTTGAGAAAACTGTGTACTTATTTTTAGTTAATTCTTACTTGTTTTGTAGCACTTTAGTTCTTTTTTTTTAGAACTTTGTTGTGGCATAATTTTGCAGTCATATTAGGTTGTCAGTCTGTGACACACGCCTTGTCACACTTCTGTCTCGAATATTTTACACTGACAGCGCGCAGTAGAAGTTGTTTAGAGTGCAAACAAGACAACCACGCGTTGTTTAGAATATACTTATTGTGGCTTTATAACAACGCTGTTGTCCCTCTGCCCACACAATGACAAACAGTGTCGCCAGATTGCCGAGTCTTTGTTTATCAAGAAGTTGCAGCCCACGCATGCACAAATGAGTCAAATACAATGCTTATAATAACAATGTGAAGACAGTTAAATCTATGCCAAAGTCACGCTGTCTTTGGCCCTTTCGAAAGTAAAAAAAAAAAAAACAATAACAACCAAACCATTATCACACATTGCATTTTGGCCAGCAAATAGTTTGGCGTTTTGGAATTTGTGTGTTTTCTCGCGGGCATTTTGCATAAAATGCAACATTGCTGACACAGTTCACGGCGCCCAGCCCACAGCCAACAACTAGCAACTAACACACTTGAGAGCTTTTGAGTGCTGCCAAAATACCAAAAAATGCTTTTCCCACAAATGGTCTTATCTGTGAGATGTGCCCGATACGTATGTATTTACGGGCCTGTATTTGAAGTTCATTTACACGCAGCTCAGACACACTAAACGGCAGCAGCAACAATTATTTTGATTAATTTGAAATAAAACATATAAAAAAACGAGCTTGGCTGCAGATGTACATTGACGCCGCTACTAAGTAACCCATAGTAATTATGAAACACTTTTTAGCATTTTAGCCAGGCAACAACCACCAATAAAGAAGCATCCAAGTTGGGCAAACAAAGCAAGTTGCATGCCCGCACACCGCTGACAATGAAATAAAAAAAAGAGTGCTTTATACAACACGAAATTAAAACACGATCGCACATTGAACATGGCCAAAAAACAACAACAACAACAGCAACATCAAGCTATGCCAAGTTGCATTGGGCCATGTCGAAGCTGAGCTGAATAAAATTCAGTTTCTTGTTGTTGTTGTTGTTGTATTATTTCTTCGTGCAACTTTCACTCTCTTTTGGGGCCGAATGTCACGAGCGCCCCTTTTTGGCGGTTTTTTTTTTCGGACTGGACTTGCGACTGTAACCCACTTGGAACGTTGACAAATTGGAGCAGCCCAGTGCAGCGCCCACAATGCGGAAAGCTTTTTGCGAAAAATAAACACAACAAAACAAATTCAAATTATAGCAACTGCAAGCGCCAAGGCGACGAAGCGGCACACAAAACAAAAGACTTAGGACACGAACTTAACAAAATCATTGAGGTTGGGCGGGCGTTCGGTTGGGTGAGGCATTCAGGCGTGCAGTTGTCACAATTGACAGCTTTTGCTACACATATTTGGTTTTGTGCATGAGATTTATGCCAATTTATTGACTACTAACTTGGCTTTCTAATGACCATTATATTAATCAGTCAAAGTCAACGTACATTGTTGGCCTTCAAGCTTTTGCTGATGATTCAGCAACAGCTTTGAATGCCCTTTGGGGCATTAGTTTTAGGAGTTGACTTCATAGCTGGCTGCCTTATTGCAAATGGCCTTCATGCGATTTGCAGTTTGGAACAAAAAAACAAAAAACTTACACAAATTTTCACGCCTCGACAAATTTTGGGAGCGCCATCAACAATTCTGAGTGTCTGTGCGTTATGCAATTCAATTTTATAGCACACAAAAAAAAAACAGAGAGTAAAAAGTTTTCGGAAGCGCGTTAAGCGCCTACGTGAGCTGCCCTTTTGATTCTATTTAGACACGTTTGCTGACCTTGTTGACCAACTGGTTGTAGTAATAATTTTTATGGCTTATTATTTATGATGCATGTACACATTTGTTTAAAAGCCAGCAAGTGTATTTGCATGCCAATTGCATAATTACAAAGCTAATGAATACCATTCTAGTAAAGAATACACGCACACATCAAAGCTGCTTTGTGGTTGCAATCAGTCGACTAAAACAAACACTTTTCACTCATTATAATAACAACAATGATAATGCACGTAAGCAACATTTCACACCTCTCTTAATCGCGTGCATGCATGCCAAATGTATTACGCATTTGGCAAGTTCCACACAAAAATGGCTCTAAAAATGATGCAATGCCGACAGCGGCAACAGGGACAAAATGCAAGTCAAACTGTCTGATTGCAGTTTTGTTCGCAATTTGTTAAATGATCTACGCCAGTTGAGCAGGTTACAAACAAACAAACAAACAACAACAAAAACTATTACACAAATGGAAGAAAATTTCTTCTTTTGGTATAGAGAAACTTGTATGCCCTTCTAGAGTTAATTGCATTAATGTTGTAGTTGGATGTTATTGGATCAATATACAATTGAAAAAAGTGTTTGGGAAAGAAAAGTCTACAAGTCTTATATGAAGTGATTGCATGAAAGACCCACATAATTCAAAAATTGTTTTGCGGCTTGAATTGAAAAAGTTTTATAAGAAGTTTAAGATTGGTTTTATGTATAAATGCGTATCACCTTTCTGCCACCATTAAACTATCGACCCAAGCTTAAATTGCACTTTATTTGTTATTCAAAGAACAATTTTGTTTGTTTCACTTTTGAAAGAGCATACAAACATTCGAAAAAATTTTGCTGCTGCAATTGCGTGCGTCGAATGTGATTTTATTTATAGAAATTAACAAATTGTTTGGCCGAGTAGCAAACAGCTGCCAAATGCAAATATATTAAACTGGGTTAGAGGCGTTTCAATGCAACAGCAACTGTAGCAACTGCAACAGCTCGGGTCACTTTGAAATTAGACAAACAAGACAGGCGGACGTAGAATGAAAAAAGCGTTGGCTTTTTTTTTTAAAACAACAAATCAAACACCAACACACATGTTCCGATTATCTATATTATTCTAGTTTATTTTGAAGTGTTCATAAAATTACATTTTCAATTGAATTCTAGCAAATTATCTTAGGTTGCGCTGCTCGAGAAACAGGAAATGGTAGCGCCAAAAATGTTGTCCAATAAAGGCAATCGATTTTTGTTTTTATTCGTTATTTTTTTTTTATTTTGTCTGCAGGTTACGAAAAGTCAATCAACAAACGAAACTTAATACAATTTTATAGCGGCTGTTGTTGTTGTTGTTTTTTTTATGATTGTTTTCTGCTCCCACAGCAATTTGGGCAATGCTCGAAATTTGACGGTGGTCTGTCAGTAGCTCCTAAGCTCGATCACATACGACAGAGCCTCTATGCTATGCCTGGTGTGGGTGTCTTGTCAAGAAAAAAAAAAAAATAAAAAACAATGTGTAATTCAATAGGCAACAAGAGTCAGTCACTCAATCGTTTAGTTGTTGTTGGGGCACATTCTTGGAATCGATTGTGTTTAATGAATTGTTTCATTAAATCGCCGCCTATTATTAATATATAATATTTCATGTTCGCAATGCGTTGTTTTTTGTTTGATGTCATTGTTTTTGTGGAATTTGAGCAATTAGAAATTGGTATTTGCTTCATTGAATCACTGTGACAAAGCAATAACACCGTTATAAAGCATATCACGTAAAGTTATACAAAGACATATGGCCGCTATAATCATCGTGATGTGTGTGACTAACAACCGATTAAACAAATGATTACAAACCCACAAAAACCACAAAAAAAAAACAACAGCTATATCTTTTGCATGCTGTCTAACAAGTTTGTGTCCTAAGTCTTTCGTTTTTGCATGCCTATTTTCCTGACTTTGACTTCAATGTTTTGGCATATTTAAAGACGGAAGCGGCAAACAAATTGTAGTTAACATAATTATACATATGTATAACGCTGTTTATCAAACGCAGTGTGGGTTGTATACATATTGTTTATATATGTAGTACATAAAAAAGGCAAACTCGAAGATAAAAATGAAATGAAAGGTTCGCCGTCATCGCTATGGGCGTGCTTCATTAGCGCCTTGTTTAAATAATGTTAAGCTAAGGAAAAAATGTTTGCCAGGCGAATGCATGCGCTACATTTGTATTCTCGGTTCATTTATCATAATATTTCGCTGCCATTTTATATATTTTTTTTGCTGTGATCTAATAAATTTAGAGCGCGCGCGCATGATCATAACTGAAGTGATTTTTAATTAGAAAAACCACAACAGTGAAGGTTAATTTGGGGCTGGGCAGTGCCTCCCCGAGGGGTCCACTCAGTCACAAAGATTTAGATAGTAGTTTTGAAGTTTCTCGGACTCGCATAAATTGCAGATTTTTGGTCATACTGTAGAATGTTATTTTGGGGTCAGGCAGCCCATTGTTTTTTGTTTGTTTGTTTTTTTTGCGTTAATGCCAAAATGCTGCGTAAATTACGCCAAAAAATGTTGCGCAATTTTGAACAGTCTTTGTTGTTACCATTTCGAAGTGCAGCAGCAGCAGCAAGAGCAATAACAATAACGCAAACAAAAAGCGCCACTTAAATTGCGCGCCAAGAAAAACGTGATTTTCCACTTTTGATATTTTTTATTTTGTTTTTTTAAAGGCGCGTTTGTGCCCAAAAGGAGTCGAGCTTAAGTCAATGATTCTCACGTAACCAACGCTGGCAACATGCGGCAAGCAGCCGGCAACATCAACATATGTTGCGATTGAAGCGAACACACCAACGCCAACCGGTTGAGTAACTGCGCCGCCAATTTCGAACTCAAAACATTTCTTCCAGATCTTTGCTCTCGAAGCTAAAGTGGCTGTTGTAGTGGCCAGGCACTTTTACTCTCGTTGTTGCCGCCTGTCTCTGCCATCTCTTGGCCACTTGGCCACCTTAACGGAAATGGTCATAATAATTTTTGCACAATTTATTACGTTGCGTTAGCGAAATGAAATATATTTCTAGCCAATTATGACATTTATTCGCCAATAATTCAAATTGATTGTAACTGGGTGGTCAGGCGACTTTAGGACACATAGAAAGTTTGTTATTTATTACATTCATTTTTGACTGCCTTATGCTGATGCAATTTATTTCGGGCTTTTTTGCATGATTAATGTTTAGCTTTGTGCTTATATGGCGGCAGATGAATTTGTCAGTGTTTAGTCATAAATTTAATTAATCACGAAATGCTAAGAAAATTAGAAGAAAATTTAAGTCTGGCTGAAATTAAATGCAAATAAAGTCAAATACATTGTCAATTGTTACGAGACTATGCAAATAAAACTATTTAAGTTCTGAAACAAGTAAATGTAATAACCAAGAATGCTTTAAGAGTAAACACAGTATTAGAAATTGTTAGCAAATTACTTTTTTTTTTGTTCTACCAAGTTAGTTTCTGCTTCAAGTATAAATAAGTACTTGTATAAGCTCACTAAATTAGCTAATCAATGTAGAAACAAATCATTAAGTGGTTATTTCAAGTACAGCCTCAGTTTTCCCCACAGTTCAGATGCTAAAAATAGTCGGCCAAAGTAATTTGAACTCCATTTGAAATTGTTTTCGAGAATTATAATTCATATTTACAACCCACAGCCCGAAACGCAGGCTGTCAGAAGGCGACACCTTAAAGCATAAATATTTTAAGCAATAATTAATGAAAGCAAAATAAATATTAAAAATGACTTTGCGAATGAATACAAATCGCAAGCAACGAGCACAAAATTATAATATAAAAATGTCAGCTACAACAACAAACATTAGCTTAATTGAAGCGCACAAACCACCACCAGACGCCTACAGCGCTGCCGTGGCGACGCGCCCGGTCGCTGCCCCCTCACCAACGTGGAAGTTGCGAGTACGTAGTAGTTTATGACTGCTTACTGAAAATACTTGAAGCGTTAATGGTTGTTAATATATGTACATGTGTTTGTATGTGCGGGTGTTGCTTTGGCATTAGAATAATTGGCAAAAGAATCTTAATGCGGCATATGGCAAGAAATACAACGACAACCTTGTCCCTGAATAAGCATTAGCAATTTACCACACAACGTATACGCAATGTGTTGCCCAACCGGTTCGATTCGGTAGTTATTGTTGTGGTTGCTGTTGCAAAAACACTTTCACATGCCACAATTTCCGTTCGCAACTAGTTGTGCGTTGCGCAACAGTTGCACGTTGCATCTCCTCATGTCACCTTGACTCTGAAAATGAAGTGCAACGATGACAACACGTTTATGGTCAAATTGCTAGCAGCTGGCATTTAGTTGGCCAAATTTGGCCAGATCCAGATGCATTTTCGATGCAGCGGATATAGCAGTAGCTATTGCCATATGCCATTAGTCAAAATACATGTGGCAAGCAACAAATAGCAGCTAACAAGTAGCTAGTGCCAAGTTACTGACCCCTTGTCGACAATTTTGTTTTTCAATTGCAGCTGGCATTGATCGCATTAACAGCTGCCTCGTGGGGCGATACAAGTCAAAGTCAGTACCACATTCAAACGGATGAGGGACCAGAGAGATACTTCCGTTTTCAAACCGATAATGGACAGTTTCGCAAAGAGAAACGTCTACAGGATGGCACAGTCATTGGTAAGTAATAAAACAAATACGAAAAATTAATAATTGCTGTTGGTTTGTTGAATTCAATTGATAAATAACAGGAAAAGGGAAGGAAACTTCCAGTAAAATTTGTATAATACAATATGGTCTAACTTATTCATAAACGTTTGTTAATATTGCCATTAAGTTTATTCCAATCTTCTTGTTATGGCATATTAAACAGGCACAGAAGCCTGGATTGATGCAGCTGGCTTTTTGCGTCAAAAGGACTATATAGCCGATAAGGAAGGCTATCGTATACTCAAATCAAAGACCATCTTTGTGGGACAAGGCAGAGGCATTGAGGTAACTGCTCAACAAAAAATATCCCAACTTAACGTATTTTACTCACATTAAACTACTTGCAGGACGCTATCAAGTCCACAAAGACATCTCCTGCCCAATCTGGCATTCTGGTTGATGGCAATGCTGGTGGCAATAGTGTAGCTGGTGGCTATCGCAAGCAAAGCTACGGTTATAGCAGCACAACATCAACCACAACGCCTCCACCACCACAGCCTTTATATGAGCCACCTAATTTGGCTACTGCCAACCTGGCTTCGGGTGTGGGTAAGCTGAACTATTTGCCACCGGAGCAAGCAGCCAAGTTGCAGCCACAAACACAGCTGGGCTTTGACCATTATCCGGACGAGCTGCCTCGTGCTCGAGATCAGTTGCTCCGAGGCAATGTTCATATTCAGCCCAATGCGGAGCCCATTGATGATATCAATGCCATCAATGTATACGACGAGGAGGCAGACCATAACTTTGCACCAGGTCGTTTTGCTGCTGTGATTAGTTCGACAACACCCCGTCCGCCTGTGTTTGTGGCGGCGCCCTCACCATCACTCTCGACACCAGCGCTATCAATGCTGCCACCCTTGGGCACCTCGCACCGTCGACGTCTGCGTCCACGACCCACTGCCATAGGCATTGTGTCCAGCACGCCGGCGCCCATTGCTGCCGGCTATGATTATGGTTACTCAACGCCAAAGCCTTTCTCCCCCTCCCAACCTGATGCTGGCTATCATTATGCGCCCTCAGCCACACCACCGAGCAGTGGTTATGGCTACTATACGCCCAACTCACCGCTGGATGTGAATGCGCTAGATGCAGCTGCATTGCTGCCACCATTGCCAGATAGAGCATATCGCCGTCGTCTGCGTCCGCTGCACAGCAACCACTTGGATGCATCGGATTATGATGGCGTTAGTGTAACTCGCAATGGCTTTCGCTATGTGCTGCCCAAACAGTATCATGAAGAGGCCCAAGTGGGTGACAAGCGAGCGGGCAGCTTTGGCTATGTGGATCCCTTCGGCATACGTCGGGTTGTTTACTACAATGCATCCCCGGGACGTGGCTTTGTGCATCGCAACAATAATCAGTACGTGGGTGCAAATGGAGCGCCGTACGATGATCCTGGACCAGCACAACTGGTGAATGAGTGAACGATCAATTGGGAACTATAAGCAACGATCGAAGCTTCCTTGTGCGCAGCGCTCAAAGTGGTGCTAACAATAATATAAGCAAAAATAACTGCCCCCCTTACGAAGCACCAAAACTAACCGAGTAGCCTCAATCTTAAGTTATTGCAGACACTAGTAAGGGTATTCAGGTAATTGTGAATAAATATAACTAAATGGAGTGAAAACTATTGAGTAAAAAACATTGGAAAGATGCACTTAGTGAATACCCTTAATATAAAATGCACCACTGGACTAATCTGTATATAACAATCACGCTTTAAACATTTCTCTCAAACAAACAAACACACGCGAACAAAACAAAATGAAAACAAAACGAATATCTGTGTTAATTAATTTAATACTTATATGTGTAATTTAATTTATGTATGATCCAATACGATTGTGCAATTTTTGCGCAGTAGCTCTAGTTTGTAATTAGCACCCACAATTATTTAGTTAAGTAAATATCGTTTCATGTATTAATCTTGCCATATTAACAACACGTAAATAAATGCTAAACATAGACACACGCACACAATAAACAGAACACACCCACACAGACAGAACACACCTAGCATTTAAATCAGTGAGTAATTTCTTTGTCAATAGTTGTTCATTATGTAAAATTACAATTGTTTTTTATTTCTCATTTTAAATCTAGTTTTTTGCAAATTCTTAAAAACAATGAGCACCCGTTGCAAAAGAAATTATAGCATTATATATTTATATTTAACAAACTTTGGATTAATATTTAGCTTTACAAAAATTAAAAATTATTTAAAAAGCTAAGAATATTTTTTGTATCAACTTAGTCGCGTTTTTGATGCTTTTTAGTCTGTCGGTTTCTTCTGCAACAGCCAAACCGACCCAAGGCATAACAAATAAGACAGGGAATCAGTGCTAGAAGCGCCAGGACATCCAAGGAATGTGCTTGGAAGAAGTTAAGTTCCTTGGCTATTGGGTGCAAGTGAACGGGATCGGGGTTTCTTAGCAAATACTCCGCCCACCAAACAGCCAACTCCAAGGGCTGAACAGGATTATCACGTAAGCGTTGTGAACGCAATTTCATAGCTTGGGAATAGCTTTTGTTCTCGGCAACCTCTCGTATTGCTGAGACCAGTTTCTCCGTTGTCATACTCAGATAGTTAACCTCAACAGCAGCTCCTGCATTTACAGTTTGGATAAGGTTCTGCAAAGGTATAGAGCTTTAGTAAAGAAACTTATAATTTCCACGATTCTCTTACTCTATATTGATCGAAGAACAAGGGCATACCAACTAAGGGCACGCCATGCCAGGTAGCCTCCTGTGTGCTCAATCCACCACAGTGTGAGATAAACAATGTCAGAGATTTATGAGCTAAAACAAAAAAACAACAGTATATTACATATCACATTACTTTACAACCAGTCATAAAGCTTACCCAAAATATCCCGCTGTGGCAAAAAATCCTTTACCAAAACATTACGTGGCATTTGAACATCCTTAAGGAACGCCTGGTCAAACTTCCAAATGAAATTATAGTCAGGCAATTGTCTGAAAGTCTCCACTATGAGCTGCTTGGTTTTGCTATCCACATTCTGTGGCAACATATTGGTGCCCAGAGAGAAGAAAATGGCACCACGCTTGCCACTTTTCATAAATAGATCCAAGTCTTGGGGCAGAGGCTTTCCCGGTCTGCCCTGCATGCCACCGACTTCAATAATATTGGGTGGCAAGGCCTCCACATAATCCGTTGCTGGATGAGAGTTGACCAACGAAATCTTTGTAAGTCTTGCCAGCTCTGATAGGGATGGCATATCAGGTTCGAAAAATGGGCGCATTACCTCGTCGAGCTTAGGATAGTAAATCAGACGACGGTAACTGAAATAGATGTAAATTCTTTATACTCATCACAAAAAAAAAAAAAAAATACTTACATAGTGTCAAGTGCAAATATGACCGTGTTATCTAAACGCTGTAAGAAGCTCATCTTCGGATTATACGACGATGAGAAATATGGTACCAGTGCGGGAAAGAAATGATTAGACATAAAATCCAGAGTTACGGGCGTATTGTGAAAAGCTGTCATGCCCATTATGGGCGGATAACGAAACTTGTGCGCAAATCCTAACAAATACGGGCCCAGTGTATAATCGTGAATTATCAAATCAAACTTAAAATCACTTGGATAATCTAGCAGTGCTTGAAAACCTTTCGATATAGTTATACATTTTGCCGTTTGTAGCCCGAAATTATAGTGGAGGGGTATAAGCATGTAGTCGCCAAGTCCAATAAATGTGTTCACATCAATTTTATCACCATCATCTTTATAAAAATCATAGGCCCGTTCTAAATATATATAGGTAACATTTGATGGCACCCTATCGTTGGGTCGTGGCTGATTAACCGATAAAATGGTTAGATTATGTCCTCGTTCAGCCAGCTCGTGTAGAAGAACACTATTCCTATAAATCGCAATTAAAAATTAATACGTTTTTCGTTTAATATGCAAATTATATATATACTTGCCATATGTGATGACTGTTAGATGTCATGCCCATTAATGCCAATATATTTGCACCCAGTGCACTGCCAAGCAACTGCAAAGCAAATGCAATGCCTATGCCGAGATGCTTAACGTTACACATTCTGTTAGCTACTAAAGTGTTGTCCAGATCGCTTTGCTGTTATATAGCGTATGTTGGAACAAAACTTTGATAAAACTCAAAAATTGATAGGGCAGAGTAATCATTTTGAAGATTAAATAGTGACTTTTTTCCCATGATTGTAATATTAAGATAAGAAAGTGTTAGAAGTGTGAGCTGGTAGATAAGAGAAAGCCAAGTGTGCACATGCTCTAAGTGCGTTAGTCAAAGGTGTAGAAAGCTTTAGAGGGGAAAGCGATCCTCCTTATATTAATAATAATAATAAAACACGCCCCATTATGCCATCCGATACACGAACGTCTGTAAAATACTGGTGAGAATGTTAATTGATTGATTCCCCATCATACTTAAGATGAATATTCTCTCCAGTCCTATGGGCTTGACATTTTAAATGTTTAGCGCCACCCCTATCTTACTTGCACTCAACTTTTTTGGTGCGCACGTTTCTAACCTTTGTTTGTTTATATCTCTATTGATTATTTGCCAATTGCTAGGAAAATCTTATCTCCTGCATTGACTTCCAATACTTTTATATTGTTCTTTAATATACCCTTTTATTAAACCATTGACAATTTTTTTTTTTTAAATTGAATTACTTTGTTAATTTACTAATAGAATATTCCTATGTTATTTCTTATAGGTGTATCTTTATTTTTTTTACCGCATTTTTATAGCCGGTAGAACACAGGCAGTACATATGTAATACAGCTTTTATGTATGTCACTATTTATTTATTTATTTTTGGAAGCATTTCATTTGCATTTATCATATAATAAACTCATTAAGTTCATATCTTTATAGTTTAAGTGTTTGTGAGGTGAGTATGACAGATAAGACAAAGTAGGAAAATATCTTTACTGTTTAAAGTATTGTGAGGTAATGATGATAGGACAAAGTGGTCGAAAAAGGTTGGCGTGGAAACAATTGTTTGTTTGCATTTATCATCAAAATCAGTTCAGCGGTTTCAGAGTCTAAAACGAACAACTCTACATACATTGCCTATTATATACATAAATAAATGTTTAAACATTCTTTAAGTTTTTTAAGGTTCTCTTTTAGACTTAATACGTTAATCTTTTCTTAAATTTTCTGATTTTAATATTAGACACATAATGTCCATCTGCACGCGGTAAGATTTTCGCTACATGTAAATGTGTTTTATGGAACTTTTCCTACTTTAAGATATTCGTCAAACTATTAGTTATTTTTGTGTAAAATTTTTTCATTAAACTCATTTATGAAATCAACTTCTCAAATATGGAAAATTAAAACACTTAATTAACTTGTCAAGAACTTGTAGTTTTTATTTACACATTTATTTTACTTTTAAAGTGAAAAAAATATAGTTGGAACCTGAAAGCCTGCCAACACCGCTCTCAGAGAGAGCATTTGTAGATTATTTTTCCTGGTCTGGCGAGTCGAGCCAGAAATGCAAGTCATTCTGCCACCTGATTGTGTTCTCTCGTAGCACAGCCAGCCAGTCATATTGTATGTATGCGTTCGTAGACAGCGGTTTGATAGCGAGCAGACCCTTGTTTGTAGGCTGATCGCCTGGTACATCATGCATATGAGCGTATGTGTACCCTTTATGAGTACTTATCTGTTTGTAATTCGCTTGCTTATCGTTTTTTTGTGTTTTTAGCCGCACAGCAGCAAAACACAAGAGTGTATGCATTCAAACAAACATATGTTTATTTATACTATAGGTACATGAATGTGCGTTTGCATTTCCTTTCTTTCTAAGTCGACCTAGGATTTTGTAATGATTTTTTACTATGGGTTATAAAATTATCAGCGCCTTTAGTTTACAACCCCCAATCTTTTACTACTGTTAAACTTGGCAAAAACCTTCCGATAATTTAGAGCACACACATTGTTTGCACTGCCCTTTACTACAATCAACTTAAGTATTGCGCTAATTGAAAGCAAGCAGTGCAAATAGAGCTTTCTTATCGAACCTAACCTAACCTAATAATCGCACTCTCTTTGTTTAGTCTTATCAGTTTTTAATTTCTCTTAGATGGCTTTGCCTAAATTGTTATTTCTTGTGTAGTGTTATTCTTTTTGAGAGCACATAACTGTTTGGCACACAATTCTACACACAAATTCAAATAAGTAGAGAACGTGAGCGTGTTTATCAGTAATTTTTTTTTGCGGTTTGCCGGCAAAAGTAATCTAATCGTGGATTGCTCTGTGAATCTGTCGCGTGTTTAAAGTGCAACAACTTTAACAATAATATAATGAAAACTTTCGCAGCACTTTCGCTGCTGCTCATTTGCAGCAATTGGCAACAGTTGCAGGCGGCTAACATTTTGTGTTTAGTTACTACTCCAGAGCATAATAATCCCAGTTGGTTGCAGCCATTCTTTGAGTCACTCGCCGCACGCGGTCATTTACTGAAGATAATAAGCACAGATCAGACCGATCCGGCTATACCTGGTATGACTCACATACGAGTGTCAAATGATAACGATGTAATCAACAAGTATTATAAGGACGAAATGGGATACTATTATAAATACTGGGACATCAAGCAGGTGCTGATCTGGTATGAGGCCTTGTTGGCCAACTGTCGTTCAACACTTGCTATTGATTTCGAATCGATATTTCAATCGATGCATATTGATTTCGATTTGATAATCTACGATGCAACCTATTCCTTGGAATGTGGGTTAATCAAGATGCCCAAGTATCGCTCTGTGCCCGTGATGGCAATGAGTAGCGGTAAACTAACCACAGATTTGATGGAACTTGTCCAAGCAGAAAATACAATTAGACCGTCAACTGTTCCCCATTTCATCAGTCAACTGCCCAGGGATATGAGCTACTGGCAACGCATAAAAAATCATGTTATGTACATGGCTGAATCATAGTAAGTTTCGAAAGTTTAATGTCTTTCAATTCAAATTTAATGCATTGCTCTTTGTTATCTGACAGCATTCGTTGGAGAGTCGTTGCACCCGTTCTAGATGGTATTTTTAAGAATGGTTATACAAATCCAGATGTTCAGGTTGTCCTGCTCAATACTCACCCAGTGCTAGATTATGTCCAGAATATACCACCAAATGTTGTCGAAGTAGGTGGCCTTCATATTCGAGCGGAGTCGGAGCCATTACCGTTTGGCATACAAGAATTTATTGAGCGCTCATCAGAGGGTATTATCTATATAAATCTGCCAAATATTGATCTCATGTACGGTGTGGGCTTAAAGGCTATTGAGAACATGGTCAGAGAGTATCGTCAGTTTGGATTTCTCTGGAATGTGAATAATGTAAAGGATCCGAAATTGTCAGAGAATTTTCACAATCTGAGAACCATTAATGTGTTGCACAATATGCAGCAGAACATTCTAGGTTAGTTCAATATTAATTAACTTGAATCTTATGATTTGATTTTTGACTTTTTCGCACAGCTCAATCTTATGTGAAGGCCTTTGTTAATCATGGCGATAGCTTTGGTCTGCAAGAAGCCGTCTATAATGCAGTGCCAGTAATTGTATTGCCCTTGCTAATGGATCAGCTGAATGTGAGTAGAAAATTTTACAAATCAAAAATTTCTATGTTAATAAACTAAAAATCTTATATTTAAGAATGCACAACGCATCCAAGAACGCAATTTAGGAATTAGAATAAAGGCTGGTGATTTCAATGAAAGTAGCTTTTCGGCAGCTCTAAAGCAAATAGTACGTGATGGAAAGTACTCCAATGCATTGATCCAGGCTCAGCTCAATTTCCGCACACGTCCTTTGAAGCCTGTAGATTTGGCAGTTTGGTATGCAGAGGAATTGATTAGCCAGCCGGAATTGCTTAAAGATTTATCACTGCCAGAATCTCTTGAGCATTTCTATTTTGTTAACCAATCATTAGATGTGTTGATTTATCCACTTCTTTTCATACTCTTTATTATATCCAATTTAACGTTTGTGCTTTGCCGAGCATATCAGGATGAGAAGAAAAGGCAACTGGCAAAGGTTGAACGTAGTAAGGATAAATTAGCAAAGGGCAAAGAGCACAATGTAGAAAAAGAAAAGAAAGAAGAATAAATTTACTTAAGCATTGAGTATTATACAAGTTAAATAAAGTCAATAGGAACAATAAACCAACACATTTTAAAATTTGATTTTACAGGACTGCCTAAAAGTATACAGCACTTTTTCAATGTGGCTTGAGAGCTCTCTTTTTTACACATTTACAGTACCCTTAAGTTGCTCACTTGGGCGAATTATGTTAATCCACAACACAGGTAAATACGTCTTACAATGCAGATTGTTGAAATTTGTTACCTTGCTGGCGACAAGTGAAAGAATAACAAAAACCTGTCCCTCAGTGCTATTTGAGAATCGGCAGCGAACAGAACAGAATGTTAACGAAGCTGATGAAAATTTGCTGCTATTCAAAGCAATGCACTTATGCGAAGCCGTTCGATTTAATACCAGGTCCACGAGGTCCGTTTGGTTTGGGCAATCTATACAATTATATGCCTGGCATTGGTGCCTATTCCTGGCTCCAACTGCACAAGGCCGGAGAGGATAAGTATGAGAAGTATGGCTGCATTGTGCGAGAGACTATAGTGCCGGGACAGGATATTGTGTGGATCTATGATCCCAAAGACATTGCAACTGTACTCAACGAACGCGAATACCCGCAGCGACGCAGTCATCTGGCACTGGCCCAGTTTCGCAGGGAGCGACCGCATGTCTACAAGACAACGGGATTGATGCCCACAAACGGACCGGACTGGTGGCGTCTTCGTTCACAGCTGCAAAAGGAACTGAGTGCACCACAAAGTGTGCGCAACTTTTTAAATAAAGTGGATGGTGTGACCAAAGAGTTTCTCACATATCTGGAGCAAACGGAAGGACTAGGAACGTCCATTGATATGTTGCCCAAGCTAACTCGACTCAATTTGGAGCGTAAGAAAAGTTAACGAGTATCTCAACTTTATTACTAAGTAACTATTTTCTTTAAGTTACCTGCTTGTTGACCTTTGGAGCGCGTGTACAATCCTTTCAGCCTGAGGAACAGCATTCCCATTCTCGTTCCACACGTCTAATGCATGCTGCTGAAACCACAAACAGCTGCATTCTGCCCACCGATCAGGGACTACAGCTCTGGCGTTTTATGAAAACTCCCAGCTATCGCAAGCTGAGCCAAGCTCAAAACTACATGGAAAGTGTCGCTCTGCAGCTCTTGGAACACACTGTGGAAACAGGCACAACCGGATCATCTTTAATAAGTGCTTATCTGCGTAATCCTGAACTCGATCTCTTTGATGTGATGGGCACAGCTGCGGATTTACTTTTGGCTGGCATTGATACCACCTCGTATGCTTCGGCCTTTCTGCTCTACCATGTTGCACGTCATCCGGAAGTGCAAGACCGTCTCTACCAGGAGGCACTCAAGTTGCTACCACAGCCCGAGCAGTCATTAAGTGCAGACTCCTTGCGCACACAGATAACATATACAAGAGCTGTGCTTAAGGAGTCATTACGCTTAAATCCCATTTCAGTTGGTGTTGGACGTATACTTAATCAGGATACGGTGCTGAGTGGCTACGTTGTGCCCAAGGGGGTAAGGATAACAGATATATTTTTTATATATGTATATATATTTAATCTGTCTACTGTTTTAGACTACTGTGGTAACACAAAACATGATAGCTTGCCGTCAGGCTCAACACTTTCCTGATCCTCTGCACTTTCAACCCGATCGTTGGCTAAAGCAACGCATTGCTCTCAATCCTTACCTGGTACTACCCTTTGGACATGGCATGCGTGCCTGCATCGCACGTCGTCTAGCCGAACAGAACATGCACGTTCTGCTGCTGAGGGTAAGTAACATTTAACTCATCTTTTTGTTAATTTGCAATTCAATTTGAACAGCTGCTGCGCAACTATGAGCTCATCTGGCGAGGTTCAACGGATGTGGAGTTGGATATTGTAACGTTGCTGATCAATAAACCCAATCTGCCAGTTTTAATCGAGTTGAGATCGCGATTAGCAAGTCAAAACTGAGGAAGCACAATCGAGGGCTACACTTTTTGTTCATTTTTTATTTGCGTTAAGAAATATAGTTTTAAATAAATTTTCATGCTATATCGTATTTATTTAAAATTAGTGTAAATCATATGACTAGTGTTTTTTGTTTATTTGTGTTTTTTTATTTTATTTATTACTATGCATATATAATTAAAAGGCTGCGGGTGTTTTGGTCTACACATACTACACAAAATTATAGAAAACAATAATTGATTTAATCTCTTAATTTTTGAATACAAATAGAAAGGCATACGCATGAAATTCTTTTAGATGGTGCCAAAAAGTCGATTTAGAATTGTTTATCGTAAAGTGTAATACTCGAAAGTAGGTGAGAGTTTGCTCTGGCTGCAGGGCTGTCAATATTTGTGAATTTTCATATTTCTTTGACAACACTGGCCGCAAGTTTCAAACTAATTGTATAATTTATAAATATTATTATTAAAGTTATACATATATATGCATTTAATTGGTTGTATGTGTGTATATGGCTTTAAAAAATGTTCCTATCCTGGTTGCCCCCACTCAAGAGCCCCATTATGAATCCTCTTACACTGCTATACTGTTAACGTTACCGTCACCTACAGTGACGCCCTGACGTAAGCTCAACTCTCTCTTTTGCTTTTCCCCTTCCTTTCTGTCTTATTACTAAACAAGCTATCGTTTCACTATGATCAGACTGATTGATTTATGTCAAGTTTAAGTCAAAAATATGTCGCTTATACTGCTCCCGTGTTATTCGTCTTTATATTACTTCTTCTTCATTATGTACTGATGTGTTGTATTTGTGTTCTAACCTATAAGGACTTTGGTTGTTTTGCCGCACTAAACGCTAGGATGATTGGTGAAAAAATACATATACATCTATATTACTCTTGGAGCTAAACCGTCTGCGGGAACACATCTGAATCTTGCTGTTCACAAAAATACATTTATATTTATATATATCTTGTTTCTTGCGGCTCTTTTTTCAGACAATCAGGTCGATGGACCCTATTAACTACTCGTTTATATGGCTATATCGTTGATAATGTTATTTATCTTTTGTTTATGTTGATGAAGTGTTTTTGAGATATGAGTTAACTAACTGCCCTGTTCTGCTGCCTTATAGCTCCAACAGCAGAACCTCCTCATGCTAGAGTATATTTAGCAGAGATGAGTCCATCATGCGATCATCGTACAGACTAAGAGTCTTTGAGGCACGTGCCTTTCTCACCGAAGGGGGCACATCTCCGGGAGTTTTTACCCGCTCACTGGGATCCCTTAGACGTTCACTGCTGCCCCTTCCACTGAAGACCTCTCGGAAGACTTCCAAACTATGCTGACGTCGCATTTGTTGCTCCGTTGGTGGCAACATGTGGCTGCCGCAGTTGCTTGTTACCAGCAAAGAATTTGTGCGCAGATGACCTGGACGACGTTTAGGCGCCCGATTGGCGGAAAACATGTGCAGTTCATTCTCATTTATGTTATTATTGTTGTTGCTGGCGGTGTTAATGTGTTTGATGAGGCTGCTCGACAGCGAACGGGGCACAATGTGAGCGGGTGTTCCAATCCGCTGCTCAGCACTCCGAAGCTGCAGGAGGTTAGTCCTGTCAAGAGGCTGTAGCGGACTTAAATCCAGATTGTTGGGTCGCCTTAGGCCAACAGACAGGCTGGTATTATGTCCGTCGATGCCCTTGAGTGCAGCCACTAGATTGGACTTTTCTTCGCCCAATTGCAGTTGCCGGCATAGCTCCTCGGCGTGTGCTTTACGGAAAAGTTTCTTCTGAATGAGGGCTCGAACTCCATGCCAACCACGCAGCTTGTGATCTGTGTTCTGTTGTTTGGGGAAACCTTGACCCAAACTAGAATTGTGCTTCTGTTGATGGCTGGCGATGAGCTCCTCTACGCTTACATCATGCTCCAGACAGGATAGACTCTGTTCCTGCTGTGGCTGCGGCTGAAAGCTGTGCTTCTTGCTGCGCTCCACTAGCACAGGTGGGGTGCGTAAAGGCTGCGGAGCTAGATTACGTTCCTGGCAGGGATTTCGACCTTGCAAATGTGGCTGCAGCTGCGGCTGTGCATAGTTCAAGTGATTCTTTTCCGTGGGCAGCTGTTGATTGGGCGGTGGTTGCAATAAGCCACCATCCGCAGATGTGAGCTGTCCTTGTGCTTGATGCACTGCAGCCGAAGTGGTTGTGGTTATAACCTGGAGCTGTGCATCCGGCGAGGCCAGATTATTTGTATTGAGCAGTGGACTTGCGGGCTGTACCTGCATTCGTGGACGCAAGCTGGACATCTCCTGCATGCGTTCTTCGGCGCACAGTGAAGTCAACCGAGCATCTGCATCATGATCCCAGCAATCCTCGCAGGTGTCCCGCACCAGCTTGGCAGCGGCACCACCACCCCAGCCCGCTGGGAACAATGGACGTGCCTTGTGACGCACCACCAGGGCCTGCATCTGATCGAAACTGGGATGTGGACCTACTTCTTGCTCGTAGGGTGCCTTATACGGTGGCGTCAGCTGGCCAGGTGCATAAAATTCCGAGCAGCGAGTCGAAATCTCCCAGAGTACCAGACCCAGTGCATAGACGTCCATTTGCTTCAGGGATGTCTCACAGTCTCGCAAATTGACGGCACCTTCGAGTAGCTCCGGAGCCATGTAGCGTAGGGTTCCAACTTCATTAATACTTTTCGTTTCAGCCATGGCCACTTCGCCCTTGTACTCATACTTGGAGCCAAATACTTTAGGGCAAATCCAAAGTCTGCCACGCAACAGCTTAGATCCGCTTGAACTAAAACATTCCTAGAGTTGAGATCCCGATGGGCTACGCAGGGTTTATGGAGATCACCAAGTCGCAGCTCTGTGTGCAGATGGGAGAGGCCACGTGTTACGGAGCGCAACATGCCACAGCATTGTGCAAAATCCGTGGTATTGGCAATGAGCCAATCCTGCAAGCATCCAAGCGGAGCTAAGGATAGTACCAACTGGTACTCCATGCGACCATCCATAGTGCGACGTTCATCGTAGCCTGAGTATGATAACAGAGGTTATATCTCAATATTATTTCTGTCTTGTTCCTCTCACCACACTTACCAAAATAACTTAGCAGCGCTGGACAATCCATCAGTGGTAATGCATAGATGTTTCTCTCATTTACATAATACTGATGATGAGCCTCCGGATAGATCTTCACAGCCACTTCCTGTTCATGGAGCAGACCCTTCATCACCGTGCCATATTTTCCACTACCCAGCATGCCTATCAAATTCAAATTATCGACATTGCGCAGATTGGAACTGTAGCCGGGACCCGAGGGTGCCAATGGCGATTCCTCCGGTTCACTTTTCTCCTTAACCCCACGACAATATTGAACCGCTAACAGAATACCAATAATAATGACCGTAACGAGACCCACACAACTCAATAATGTTGTGGCTCTTAGTGAGTTTTGTTGATGTGATGCAGCTTGATTGGTAACCGCAGCCCGCACTTTGTTGGCCAACTCCATTGGTGCTGGCTCAACAATAGCCACTTGCGCATTACACAACTCCCCCGAGCAGCAGCAATAGTACAGGGTATTATTACGTGATGTTGGCGCCGAGCTGGTGCATTCGGTCTGACTGCAAATAGAATTGCGATCCGTATTGTCCTTCCAGCAGCCTAAAACAAAATAAGTTCTTTGTAAATTAAAATTGAAAGTTTCAAGAAACTTGTAACGTTAATTTAATGTTCAAATGTTGATAAGGACATTTTATCTTCTAAGTTCTTACACAAAATTTGATTCTCTTTACTTACCCTGCTTAACCAATCTGGTGCCATTTGCTGTCTGATTCCACAGGCTGAAACAAAAGGTATATCCCTCTGAGCAGCTCCGCTTATGCGGCTCACTGGGCGTCATATTGCTCTCGAGTAGCTGTTGCTGTTGCTGCTCCGCACTGATGCCCTCACTGTTCTCCTGCTCGTAGTCATCATCATGCTGGGTATTGTCATTCTCCATGTAACTCATGCAGCTATACTGACGACTTGGTGCAGGCGCTACAAAAATAAACAACAGAGAAAATAATTTAGTTTCTGTTTGGACTTCAACCTAGTGGTATCTGGTACTTACAGGCCAATACAATCGTTATCATAGCCAAAAGCAGCAATATGGCTTGCTGCCAGCTCCACATACGGCTAGACATGTTTGCGTATTTAAGATTATCTTTTGTTTGAAAAGCGTGTTGAGAGGTTTTTTGTTGTTATTTTTGTTGTTGTCGCTGCTTTTATCACCTCAACTCCTTGACGCGTTTTGTTTATGGCATTTTGTGGCTGATGGGTTAGGCTAACAATAACAAATATTGCTGAAATACACATTAAATGAAACAAAAAGAATAACTTTTGTTTATTGCTTTTAAGCTTTTGTTTAAAAATAAGTAATTATTATGATCAACAACAAGTCTGCCAGCCGAATTGCAATTGGATTCTTTATATTTCTTTGCTTTTTTCTGCTGATACTTCTGTTTCAGTTCTTGTTTCTTGTGTTGTTTATGCGCCGGGAACTGTTTCGTTATTCTGTAAGCGCGCTTTTGGAAATTTTTTTGCACGCTTTGCAATTTTATTAAGCGACGCCAGCAATAATATAACGATAGCGCCCAGACCTAAATACTCAAATACTCAATCAACTTGGCCGTTTCAGCAAACTGTACAAAAACAACAACACACAGCCACAATTGCTGATCATCAGCCACAACATTGTTGTTGTGGGTGTCGTTGTCATTTGTCAGTTGTCGTTGACGCGGGACTCACCCACCCACTTTCTAGCTAGTTGAAATGGGGGGCGTATCGCAGAAAACGTTGCACTTTGGAATCATTTGGAACCGCTGTGCAAATTGTGCCCCAGTAGAAGCGAATTATTATTATATTGTTCACTGAGCAAAATGGGGAGAAGTACAAAAACATAACTTCATTTGCACTACACTTAACTGACTGTCTTACAGATTTACAATATCAGATATTGATTAAGTTTCCTCTGATGTACTTCTCTAAAAGTTTTCAAAGGATACATACACATCTTTAACTTAAAGATGAGCTACGTTTTTTCTCAGTGTATATGTACGTAATATGTGTGCCAATTGACTTTCCGCATTAAGGTGGCGCCTGTGACGCTGATTAGAAATTTGTTGTTGCTGGCTTTCATTATGTGCTTGGCTGAACTTTGGATGTCTTTGCATGTTGCGTTATTTGTGTTGTGGCGCACACACACACCTAGTAATTTATGTATAATAACGTTTCGGAATTACGTTCTTGAAGGTATTTGGGTTAATTGCCTGCAAGATGTTCTCAGCATTAGACAGGATAATTAAAAGTCACCGGTAAAGATAAATGTCTTGAAAAGTCTTTTAATTAAAATGCAATTTTTACTAGTACATCTGAGTACAACACTTTCATATCCATGTTGTTGACAGTCATTGACGCTGTCTGAGAATACAAAACTAAACGAAAATCTTTATCTCTCAATTTATGACTTATTGAATGATAAGGAGACGCAAGACAATTGAGAGGTCACGTTCGAAATACAATACCTATTTCATAAAAGGATTCTATTGATATGTATATTGAGCATATGAAGATGGGAACCTTAAACACCTTAAAAGCAGATAATGTCTTTAATTTTCGACTGGTTGTGAAATTGGAAATGTAGCAAAGCCTTTAAGCAAGCAGTAAATTAACTAAAAAAAAAAAAATTCTGATCAATATTTGAATCTCAATAATAATAATTGCTTTATAATTTTTGATCTTAGCACGTTATGTCAAGCATGGAGTAAATAAATATGTAAGTCTAAACAAAGCAACTTATTGTGCAGGCTTTTGCTTTATGCTTTGTTTTTCGCACGTTATCGCCAATGAGAGAAAACGTCGACGCCGGCGCGTGCTCCCAAAGAGAAAGAGAGCGAACAAACCACTTCAAAGTCTAGACGGGCACTCTCAAGATTCACTTCAGCCTGGCATTTGAGTCACCTCTCTCTCTCTCTCTCTCTCTCTTTTCAGCACATGCGCACATTGAATGGCATAGGCACACAAAAATAAAGAAAGAAAAAGCGAAAGAGAAGCGCAACTGGCGCGCCAAAACAGGTTCCCTAAGGTGAATGGGGTTCCGGTGGGGGGCGAGGGCGGGTGTCTGTTCCAGCATGACAGCCGTCGGCGCCAGTTAATTGCAAACTTTTTTTTATAGCCATTTGCTGTTGCGTATCTTTCGTTTCGTTGTTGTTGTTGTTACTGTTGTTGGGGGAATTGTGTAGTGAGCTGATTAACTTTTGCATGCTGAGACTGCGTTTAAGTGTATGCGTGTGTGTTAGTATGTTTATTTGTGTATTTTGGTGCGCATCTTTGCAAAAAATGCGACAGCTTCGTTGAAGATTGTGTGTATATGCAGAAATTCAATGCACAAACACAAACAGCAACATAAAAGTGCATGCAAAAGGCAAAGATGTGACTTCTTTTTTTAAAAAGTGCCCTGGGTTCTGGTTTTTTTTGTATGCATCAGGGTGGGTGGGCGCCAAAGTCTTGACTGTCAAGTGAGTGACTGTGTGTGTGTGTGCGTGCGCTTTTGCTTATGCGTGCGCAGACCTGATACAAAATTGATTTTTCCAAGTCATTTCGAGTGGTTTGCCGCAAAGTGAATAGTTATTTAGCAAGAAACTGGCAAAACTTGTCAATTTTACTGCAGTATTTTTCTATTTGTTGTTGCAAATTGTAATTTAAAACTTAAAAGTTGAAGCTTACACTTTTCGTCGATTTTATTTTAGGGCATGCCCACACTGCTCTAAATGAGAATTATTCACTTTTTATTTTGTTGTATGCGTTTGCTTTTGTTTAACTATTATAATGCACTTAATTCATTTATTACTGCGGCCGGCGACAGACGTTTGTTTGTTTTGGTTTTCTTATGTTTGTGAAAAATATTTGACTCCCCCATTCACCAACTTTATGCATTGAAAAATGAGCTTGCTGTTGCGCGACGTTTTTGCAAAATGCTTTGTTGCTGTTTGCTTTTTGCCGTTGGACGCCGCCTTTGCCGTCGCTCGCTGAGCACTGACTGAGGGAGACTTAGGCGCCAGCAGCGTCGTTGACGGCAGCTGCACCATCGTGGTTGGGTTTGTAGCAGCATGCGCATATTTACGAAGCAGCGTGTAATGGCACACACAGCGACTGGCGCTCTCACAGAGAAAGAGAGCGTGTGAGAGCGTCAGAACGAGAGACAGAGAGCAAAAAGCTTTGAATCACTTGTTGAATGCAAGCAGTTCAGATTTTATTTAATTGATTGACTGATACAGTTTTACTACAGTTCGATAACGTGAGCCGGCAGCACTTGACCAGCACAAGTGCCAAATCCTATGCGCAGGCCATTCTTTTCACAGTGTCCGCGTATGATGACCTCATCGTAGTCCTGCAAAAATTTGCGAGTCTTGCCACCTTGCAACTCCACCGTTTTTGTGCCGCGCCAGCACAGCTCCAACATCGAACCATACGAATCAGGAGTCTCGCCACTAATCGTGCCCGATGCCATCAAATCACCAGGACGCAAATTGCAGCCAGTTATTGAGTGATGCGCAATCTGCTGCAGTGGTGTCCAATATAAATGCTTAAAGTTGGACTTGCTTATCAGCGTCTCATTATCATTGGCAGCTGGATAGAAAAAAACATTTAAATAACATTATGTCACTCGCGTTCCAAACAAAACTTACGCTTTAGTGACACTTCCAGATTGATGTCAAAGTTGAAAGGCAAACTCTGGCGTAAATATGGCAGCACTTCCGGTTCCTGAGGGAAATTGTCGAGCAAAAATGGTTTCAATGCTGCCGTCGTTACCACCCATGGTGATATGGTTGTACCCATATTCTTGGCCGTAAATGGACCTAGTGGAACATATTCCCACTTCTGGATATCGCGAGCCGACCAGTCATTCATTAAGGTAAAACCAAAGACATTCTTCCAGGCATCGTCAACCTTGATGGGTTCGCCCAACTTATTACCCGGACCGCCTATGAAGAAGGCCATTTCGAGCTCAAAGTCCATCAGCTTGCAGGCACCAAAGATCGGCTTCTCAACGCCATCGGGCAAAGTCTGTCCAAGAGGGCGGCGTATGGGTGTGCCGGACACAACAACAGAGCTGGCACGTCCATGATAACCCACAGGAAGATGGCGCCAATTCGGCATGAGAGCGTTATCTGCGCCACGGAACATAATGCCCACATTGGTGGCATGATGAATGGAGGAGTAAAAGTCCGTGTAATCACCGATCTGAGCCGGCAAATGCAGTGAGATTTCCGATTGATGAACAAGAGCACTGCAAATAACATGAGAATTACTTCTTAAAAGCCAGTTAAGAGTATGTTGGGGTAACTCACACGCTCCTTAAGTCCACGTTGAGTTCCACTTCTGAGCCTTTAAGAAGCAACTTTTGGGTTTGTGTCCTTACTGCATCCCAAGCCTCATGACCTAAGCTCATCAGCAAGTTCAGAGTTTCTGCTTGCAGGGCAGCCTTATAAAAAAAACATTTGCATTTTTAAACAAGCAGTTCAGAAAGCAGTGCACAGTTTTTACCTGCAGCGGGAGCGCAAACAAATGCGACACAGCTTTTAGATCCAACACATGCTCACCAATAGCGACGCACACGCGATGAGTGGGCTAAAACGATCAAATAGAAATAAAACGATATTTAACTACGATATTCACATTAGAGATAAGCAGCAAAACAGGTGGTATACATTTTATAGTTTAAATGTTGTTATTATGCATATTAGATAGCCAGATTGTTTTTGTAAACAAACTAGTTTGTCTTAGAATTTATGCAAATGATATGCGCCGAAGTAATCTTTGCCTTAGAGTCACATGGAATTTTAAAGAATGATTATATGTTCTCGAACTTCTTCAAAATTAAAAATTTGAAAATTTTTTAAGCAATTTTCATGTTAAATTTTTATTACTTACGTTCGATTTGGTTGAGAAGACAGCATATGGTAAGTTTTCCAAAGGGAAATCACTACCCGCTGGCACTGGCACAAAGCTAACTGACATTTTATTCAAGTTTACACTATTGTTTGTAAAGTTACAACTTTTGGGCAGTTTTATGCTAATGAAACAGATTAAAATGACAGCAACAAATGGAAATGTGCTTAGCGCCAGAGCGATGATGACAACTGAGCGACAACGTCGACAATGATCGTCTTTATATACCAAGTTGTTGCTCTTAAGCCGGTTCGGCCGGTTTTTGTTTGTGCTCTTAACAAAACAAGCCCCTCGATCTGTAATCAGCTGCAGAGAACCAATTAAAACTCTCTCGTTTACTAGTTTGCTCTTTGGTTATTTGTGTATTTTATTATTTACTCGTATATTTATAATTTTGTATGTATATAATTTTCATTTAGATGCTAGAATAATTGTTTTTGTTCGAATTCACAAATACAAATGCATAAATTTATACATGGAATGCAAATTATGTTTGTTTTTTAATTATTCCATTTAATTGTTTATATATATATATATCTGATATACACATATGTATGTTATTTTGATTGAACTTAGTTAACAGCACATTGAAATACAATACATATATATTTTGGCTTGGAATTATTTATATTGGTATAAAGAATATTTGTGTACAGCGCGTATAGTTATGAATTGTTGATGTATCCATTAGCCATAGGGTACATGAACTTAATGTATATTAATTTGACTTTCATCTTTCACTATTCCTTCATATCATGTCCAACACGCGGCTGCTGTTTTAAAGCAATTCAAAAAATACAAAAAAGTTTAACATAGGCTCTTATTTAATTTACTAATAAGTTTTAACAACTTTTTTTTAGATAGTTTTTAATGTTTTGTGTTTTAATTGCATTTAATTGACACCGAATATATCCCATATACATATACATATATAGTAACTAAAGTTGAACTAAATGATTCAATTATTTACGTATTAAGTTAAATGATTATAACGCACAGTTTGATACTTGGACTAGTTTTGGCCTAAATTCCCATTAAACTTTTATATTGGCGTGTCTTAGAACCTTTATTAAATCAACTGCGGTTTTTCTACCAATTTCTTTGGATTATACGTTTGCAATATAAAAAGCACAGGTCTCTTTTGATAAATTTGTAGAGTTTTAAGGTACATATAATTGCCGGAAGCATAAACTTTGCCATACATTAACTTTAGATATACTTTTTTATATAGCAGCAACAAAATTCACATAATTTAACAAATTCAAACAAAAATCAAATATCATTCTTTTCCCTTAGTTGATATGTTAAGATTAACATATTGATCGATCGTTTTGCAATAGTTTCGATTTTTTTTTTTAAATTTTGTTTTGTTGGGTTTTTAGTTTGTTGTTGTTCTGGTGGTGAGTGTGTCGGGTGGTTGTTGTTTTTGTAGTTGTGTTGATTTATATAAATATACATCTAGATAATTTTAATGTTTAACTATATCATTTTAAACATGTAATGTGCAACAGTCGTAGATAAAATCAACTCGGCTTTCATAGGTTTTTTGTTTTTTGTTGATAACACTTTGATTATAAGTTTTTATAAGTTTTCCAACACTTGCCAGACGCTTAACAATAGTATAACTTAAAAGTGAATAAAATCAAACGTAACATTTAGTAACATTTTTGTGTGTGTTTCTCAAAACAAATGTACAGCAACATTGAACTTTGACTAGTTGAAAGAGTTTGCTCATTTTGCGATCTTGTGATATGCTTTTTACATTAAAGATACTTCTTGGTTGTACGAACTATGCAAGAACAGCAGCTAGCTTTCGAATTCAACGCCATATCAACTGGATTCGCTTACAAATCATCGCCCAACCGGTGTATCTCATCGAGCATAAAGTCCACATCGATTTCGGTCACGGCAGCCGACGAGATGATCGAACGGAAAAAGTTTGGTCGTCGATCGTCTGGCTGATAACCAACCATAAGTGTGCCCTTCTGCATCATGCGGCCCTTGATGATTGGACAGATCTGCAAGGATAACAGAAACCACATTGAGATACTTAATTAAAGATGTTGTTGGCTGATTTCTTACATTGGCCAGTTCAATTTCCTTCTTGGCATCATGTGGCACGCCCCTTAAGCGCTTGGGCACATACCAGAACGAGACATTTACGCACTCTGGCTCCATAATCAAATGGAATCGATCCGATTGCTCGCGAATACGCTTCAGTTGATACTGAACCAGCTCCATTAAGCGATCCTGCTGCTGCTCGAATCCTTCGGTGCCCTTGGCACGCCACTGCAGCCACAGCTTGAAGATGTCATTGTGCCGTCCACACTGAATGACCTTATCGCCAGTATCATAGCTTATATCATACTGTTTGTCGGTCATGAATAGATACTCGGCTGACATCTGGTTGCAGCTGATGAGCAGGCCCTGAATGAATAGAAAAAAGTTTTGCCAAATCGATATAAATGCAAGTATATCCCCGTTTTTTGCTCATAAGTCAAGTTGAAATTTTAATTAAAATTCCGCCTGCCAAAAGGCGCAACTGTGTCCGATGGCAACATATTGCACAGAATGTTTAAAAAAGAAAGAAAGAAAGGCCAATCGGAGGGTGACTTTGACTAAAGCAGCCACGCCAGCCAGCAACAGGGTTGTCAAACATTTGCTCATTCATTGTAGTTTCGTGCGAGCGACAACCCCTGAACACTGACTGAATGTCTGCCCGTTGTTGTTTGGCATGAAAAATAACAAGGAATTGTTTGAAACACAATTGGAATTCTTTACACAAACAACAAACATTGTGCATATGCAAAAGAATGTTAGCGCAAAGAATGTACTCCCAATAAATCGAAGAAAGGGAAGGCTTAAAACTGAGAATTGTGCAAGGGAAGTTTCACTGTTCAATGGTTAAATATGTAATTGTAAGCAGATTATTAAAATAAGTTTAAAGAACTAAAAATAATATAAATTAATATTGATAAAAAGAAAATCTATCTAATATATTCAAAGCAAGTCAGCTATATTATAATAATGGAACGTTGTTATGATGATAATCAATTCTTATGTAAAGTACTTACATCCTCCTTGAAATGAATAGTTGAGCACTGAAGCAGTGCACCCATTAGCTTGTGTGGATTCCAGGTAACTGAATCGGCGCTGCAAGAAGCCAAATCACAAATGTGTTACCTTTATATTAAATGACGTTCAACAACAAATTACAAACAATTAACACTAAGCTGCCAAGCTGTGCGGTCGCTCTAAGCAACCCCTCCCTCAACCTTAGAAGTGTCACCCCTCAAACACAGTAGGACACGAACATAAGCAAGTGCCATAAATTGTGGCAATTTTAAGCCGCAGTACTTTAATTGAATTCAAAGCGAGCACAACCCCAGAGAGACACTCAACCTTGGCCCGAGGGTTGACAGACGCAGCTAAACATCCCCCTGGGAGGGAAAGCTATTTACAGTTACATGTGTGGGTGTCTATAAACATGATGCTTATGGAGTGCCATGCTTCAGTTTGAGTGGCGGCATGCAGCTTTTACTCAAGACGAAGAACCTTGGCATTGTTTTAGGCATTTATACAAACTCAGCAGAATTAAGAGCATCACCTAAGCAGCTAGGAGCCGACAATACCAAAATACCATTAATCAAGTCGATGAAAGCCGCCAGTTGTCAGCTACACGAGCATTTTAATGATTAATTTATAAAGCGATTGCCTTAGTTCAATTAGGGCCAAAAACAATTTGCATGCCAAGATTTTTGTGAATAGCCCCTTGATGGATGGGCGGCCCATCAATTTGAAAGTGTTTATTGAAGCACACTCCCTTGACCGCAAAACTGTCAATACGACAGCTGCAGTGGCGACATTTGCCTAAGCTGCCCATGGATTTTGTGGCATGAAGTAAAGTGCACTTAGGCAACTCCGATACTCCAGCTTTATACGCTTTAACTTTAAAATTAAAAATGCCTTGACGTCTGCATTGCCTTGGCTGACTGTTGTTTGGCGTAATTGTTGTGTAAGTAATGCCCACACAACCAACCACCCATCCACCACCAAGTACATGGATGGGAAAGGTTGGTTTGTTGAGTGTGACGCAAGGGCGCGGGTTGAAAATCCACTTTGTTCATTTGTTTGTCTTTTACGTAAACGAAAATGCACTCGGCTTTGGGCCTTGTAATCCCTTAAAGCTCTGAACACCTGATGGAGGCACTAAATGACAAATTGAGATTTTTGCCACATGTCGCACTGAGGGTGCGGAGTGAGTGCATTTGAGTTTTGAGCGATGCGGGCCATTTGGGAGCATTTAGATTTAAATTTGCACAACAAGAGATTTTCAACTGTCTGAATATGAGGGCAAAAGAGGATAAATAAGGGACCAAGAAGATGAATGAGAATAGTCATTGTGTGGGACATAAAGACGACAGGTTTGACTTTAATAAAGTAGACAGACTGTTAGATTTCAAGGGTTAACTATCACAAATAAAAATGTTTAATGATAATCAAATTATCTTCTTGTTGTACATACCGTTCTACTCCTGAGAATCTAGGATGACGATGCTTTCGCGACATCAACAAACCACCGCCCCAAGCAGCCTGAAAAGACAAAAAAACAAAAACAACTCCGTTAAAGATTATATTAAGACTTCCTTTTAAAGAGTAACTCACATCAATATGCAACCAGCAATTGTATTTTTGACAGATATCCGCAATGGTATTGATATCATCGAAGGCGCCTAGAACAGTGGTACCGGCGGTAGCATTGACAAAGAAGGGAATTTCGCCCTTGGCTTTGCACTCCAGAATCAAACGCTCCAGCTCAGCGGTAATCATTTTGCCATGCTCATCGGATGGCACCACAATGCAATTTTTTGTGCCCAGACCACAGACAGCAGCACAAGATTTGATCGAGTAATGGCACTGGTCCGAGGTGAACATAACCAATGTGCCAGGTAGTCCAGCTGTACCTTGCTCCTTGTAGTTGGGAAACATCTTATGGCGAGCAGCCAAGAAGGCGTACAGATTCGAAATGGAGCCACCAGGTGCCAGAATCGAATCACCTCCCGACCAACCAATAATCTCACGCATCTTGGTCAACACAACGGTCTCCATGAGAATGAAGACTGGAGCTATCTCATATGTAAACATGTTAGTATTAGCCGTGGCGGTTAACCATTCGCCAGCCATTGAGATCAAATCCAAGCCGTTCGACAGCTGATTGAAGAAGCGTGGATGTCCTGCAAAGAAAGATTCCAGTTTCTCGTTTAATGTAGCTGAAAATGTCTGCCGTCTTTCGCTACGGCTGTCTGTCAACTGGAGCCCACTAAGCTGACAACAGATGTGCCTGGCAGCTATGCTTATATATATATATTTTTTTTTTGCTGTTGTTGTTTTGTTTTATTAAAAATATTTGAGCTGAAACAAAGCAACAATCTGCACCCGCCTTTCCTTTTCAAAGCACGGCTGACTGGCGTTCAATACAAGGCCGGATGTGCATATGTTCAAGGGCAGACGAGTAGACGAAAATAATATTGTAGAAACACTGTTTGGGGTCAGTAAAAATCAATAGTAAAACTCGGCCTGCTTTAAGGTCGGGCGGCATTGTGCTAAAAGCTCCCACATCTCTTAGTGTCTTCTTAAATTGTTCATTTATTGCAGCTAATTGCGACTTGCAGCACAGCACAAAATCCCACGAAAAATCACAAAATGCTTTCAGTTACAAACAGCATCAGGAGGCTGTCGAAATCCCCTCGGCTAAATGTCCCTCGGCGAACCCTTCGTCGCCCGTTACTTCGTTCGTTTTGGGGGCGTCTGTCAGTTCACATCTTGAGTGCCATAAGTCGTGTGATTAAAATCCCATTCGCCACAAGGCAAAATCCACCCACACACAAACATTTCAATTTGCGCATGTGGTGCCAGGACTTCCGAGCTCGTGAGTCTTTCGCATCGCAAGGACCTGATTCACCCTCTACCTAGACAGAAGCTTAGACTGCCTGGCAGTCAGTCATTCATTCGCATCAAAGGATCAGGAATGCAGCGAGTCAGAAAATAACAACGGATTTTGATTAAAGCTTTCCTTTTTATAGAGTCGTCGCAGGCGGACAGGCAGAAGGACAGACAGCAAAGCCTTCTGGCACTCGCCTTGGCATATCACGTTTCCCTCGTGGCATGGTGCACATTATGTAAGATTATGGATCATAAATGGGATTTATATCGGGCCAGTTTACGCAAAAAAGTAAGTATTGCATTGAAAAAGGGAAAATTCCATTGGCAACATTGCGAAAATGTGAGTTTATGAGCTATGAGAATTTGAAAGTGAGCTGGGAAAAATCTTGTTAAAATATGTGTTTCTTGTTTGGCTTTAATTATCAAACTTTTGATATATATTTAGAAACAATTTCTTATTAATCGAACATTTCTTAAAATCTATTCCATACTTGATTTCCCCTTTCACAAGCCATTCAAATATAATCAAATCTTCGTTTATTCAGCTACTCCCTGATTGCGTCTAGTTTTAATTCAATTTTTAGCTATGAAAACAGAGCATGCTCGAAACCCAAACAATTTACTGACTTCTGGAAGGAGTCAACGGAAGCTCACGCAGTTTCCTAGACAAGGCCACAACTTCCGGGGGTGGGTGGGTTGGTTGATGCTTATTATCGATACTCCAAACACAATTGCGGTCACGTGCACGCTCAACTCCTGGCAGAGATTCTGTCCGCCCCTGGCATTAATTTTCAATGAAATCAAGCGCATATTCACATGCAATAAAGAAGGCAAAAAAAAAAAAAAATAATAATAAACCAACACCAACGAAATGTGCGAATGACTTTTTGGCAGCGAGAGAGAACCCTTTGGCTGATTTATGATTGATGGCAAATGCGATTTAGAGATTTAAAGGCCACTTCGGGTTGACGAGAGTGTTTTTGAAAGGTGTAAACAAGGACGAACAAGGAGACGAGCACAGCTCAATGGGCCATAAAATGACATTGTCTGTTGCGATGTCCTCTCGCAGCTAATGTGCTTATCTACAAGGCTGCACACTTTGTGTCCTAATGCGACCGCAAGTTCCTCGGGCACGCGCCCAGCTTCTCTCTCTCAGTCTCTACAAGCATATGCTTTCTGTTTGTAAGTATGCAAATTTATGCAGAGACAAATTTGATTAACGCCAACCAAACAACTGGGTGACTGTGTAAACATAAGATAAGCTACCCTTGGGAAAAAAAACAAACAACTTCCCAATCCAACCCATCCATCCACTTACCTGTCTTTACTTGATACTTCAACGTTGTGGCACAATCCTCGATCAATTGCTGCAGTGGCAGAGCACGATCTGGCAAATCCAAGTCAAGCAAACGCTTCATATCCTCCGGATGATGAAATTCAAGCACCTTCTCATTGCGATCATTAGTTGCCTTCACAAAGTCCAACAGCACATCGATAACTTTTAACAAAAATTCACGTGTCTCAGCTCCAGAACTGACTGTTGTGGGCTGCAGATCTACGATTAGAAAATAAAAAAACACCAAAAAACATACAGACATAAGGCAATTGTCAGTGGATTTCGGATGCGCTCTTATCGCAGAGAGCTAAAAAAAATAACGAGGGAAAGGAAATGTTTTGTGGAGCGTGCGCTGCTGCTGACAGCGTAAATGACTTTTTGCCTTATCTGGCTGCAGTACCTTGTTATGATATATGATTATTATTGTGATGGAGATTTGTGGGTGGGCTTTGTTTGAATTTGAAATGGCAGAGCCATAAAAAACAGATTTAATGTTGGTGATGCAGCGAGTAGTGGCATGAAATATATTTTACAAACGATATAATGCTTTCTTTTATGTCATGATTTATTTTAAATACGTAATAAATACTAAAGCTTGTATATTTTTTTTATCAAATACGCTTATAGTATAACGTTGTGTATCGTGTTTGACAACGTTCAAAAATCAGTTATGGGCTTAGTTATATTTTTGTTGTTTTATTCTGCAGTTCTAATACTAATATAATAGTTTTGTGCAAATGTATTTAGCAGGCAGAAGGATGCATCTCCGAACCCATAAGGCTCATATATTCGTTATCAGCCTCAACAACCGAGTCGATTTGGCAGTGTCCGTTTGCCCATCCGTCTGTCCATCCTTCCGGCTGTCCGTCTGTCTGTATGAACCGTCGATCACAGAGAGTAAAAGATCGAGAGACACCATACGCAGAACGTGTCTGTTTCAAGTAATCGATAACTCTTTCCGTTTTCGATATGCACATGATTTTGAGACGAAAAAATTTGGAGTTTAGAAATTGTAGAAAGTACAAACACTGGGCGTACGCTTAGTGTCAAGGGTTCAAGGCATCTTCGAGCTTTCTCGACAAAAGCTTTCTTACTTGTTAATCTTCTAAGTCTTCTTTTAGTGTAAATGTACAAATGGTCAGCCTTGAACCGATTTTTTTTAAAAGTATTTACGTCCGGCTATATATTTTGATTGGCTTACTTCAAAAATTGCTGGACGCAAACAGTTTTCCCAAGCTGGCACCCATTTAGAATTATTATGGCTTACAGACACATGCTGTCCCAGGCTGTAACTGTGGGTGGTTGGGAAAATCGAGAACAAGGTTAGGTCGCAGCGGGTGACTTTGTTGTCTGGCGCTGGTTGCGGTTGCTGCTATTAATTGCCTGGCTTTATGATGAAATTAATGTTGGCCACTAAGCGACTATTAGAGAAAAGGCGAGAGTGAGAGAGTCGCATCGCTGCCAACTTCTTTCTCGCTACACTGCAAATCAATTTAAAATTAAAGTTAACGTTGCGCATGATTGCCATTAAAAGCGCATCAAGTGAAGCTCGGCGAAATTTAAAATAATTATCATCCCCGCAAGGACACCAGCAGCTTCAGACAAATTGTAGCAATATCGAAATTCCTCAAGTTTATAGCAAAGTTAAATAAAATTTAATGTGCTGAGATGAACAGGAACAGACTTAATGTCAAAGACAGCCGTCGCTCTCAGACTGTCATACTCTCAACTCCAGCTTTAGATCCCGATTCCTCACACACACACATGTATGCATGTGAGTGAGTGTGTGTGTGTAGTCTCTATCCTAGTCTAACATGTAAGCGTGCGTAATATCCTGTGACTAAACGGTTTATGTTTGTTGTGCTTTCAATTTCGGGCACGCGTCTGGCAGCACCTTTTGCCATGTGTCCTGCTTCTTGTTCTGGCTCTGCCTCCAGTTCGTGGTGGTTGGTTGGTTGACTTCTGGTCGTCTTTTCGTCTGACTGACTGTTTGTCTGTTTGTTTGCTAGCTAAAAAATCTGTTACAAAGCATTCGGCAGTTTCACGCATCAGCGAAGCCAAACGGTTCAGCAATTTATCAAGTTTTGCTGCTGCTGTTACTGGCACCAAGAGTGTGTCCTGGACAGCGAGAGTGTGTGTGTATGTGTGAGTGTTTGTTAGCGTGTGTATAAGTGTTAGTAAGTACGTCCTTGTGCTTGTCCTTTCCAGCGTTTTGTCAGTTTAACAGTGTCATTTATTATTTGTTCAGCAAATAGATTTGTGTGCAGTTATGTTTTGGAATTGTCATTATGAGATTTATCTTAAGAAAATACATACGAAAATATTAACTTAAATACTATAATTTGATCTCTTTTACTGCAGAAAGGGTTAGTTCATGTATACCTATTCAATTTAGTATGTTATAATAATATCTGAAACAGGTGAAGAAAAACTTTCTTACTAAAAAGATGTCGCCTACGGTATAATTTTTAAGAAATTTGTTTAAATGACCAATGGAAAAAGTTACTAAAAGAATCTCACTTTTAAGTTTAACGCTTATACGATTGTTCATAGCTTTGTATTCATTATATGATCTATATTTTCATTCGTTTAAAATGAAAGTTTTATAAGTATACTCACCATATGCCGTTAGTTTTCCCGTCCTTTCGGAGAGTTTATACCCGTTCGGATTGGACGACATTTTCTCCTCTGCAATTAAAGAAAAAAATGAAAACTTATTTAAAAATGATTTTCTTTCTTAACAGGCAAATGAGTCGATGAGCAAATGTTATGCAATAATATAACGTTGAGCAGAGACAGCTGCAAATTGGATACAAATTGTTACACAATACACCCACAATTATATAATCGACGCCAACACAAGTAAGGAAAACGGGCGCGAAAGTGCAAAGTTTAAGTAAATAAACAGAAAATCAAATGCAAAGAGAGATATGTATTCGTATGTATAGCTTTCAGCTAGGCAGCAAGGACAACTGAAGGACAAAATATGTGTGTGAGTGTGTGGAGGGCAACAACAACCTTATGTAGTAGTATATATAGAGTTCATATGCTAAAATTGAGGTCTAGGGGAGATTTGATATACATGGTATATATGTTTATGGATAGAGTTGAGCGCCATCTGCATTTGCGCAATGAGTGTTAACTGAATTTCCTCTAGCAATTGTGGGTGTGAGTGTGTCTGTGCTGTTATGTATATATATGTACACAGGAAATAGGTATAGACAGCTGCATTTAATGTGAAAGAAACCTTCGTTTCGACCAAAACTTATGTAACAGACACCCACGTACATTCAATAATCGTAGTTGAGAAGAGGCCTTAAATAAGATTGGACACTGTTTGAAGGATATCTTACCGATAATCCTGCGGATATCGTCGATGTATTGCTTTAGATAATTCACTTTGGCTGCTTGTTGGTAATGAGCGATAGAAGTAGTAGTACTAGTACTAGTAACAACAAGAACAACAACAAACAAAATGGCGTTTGGCGAACGAGCGAGGTGCGATTAATGAGCGGTTGTTAGTCAACTAGTTAGTTAGTTAGTTAAGTTTGATTAAAATATGATCTAGAATGCGAAAGATATATTTGGTGACTGACTGACTGACTGACTGGTGCTACTGGAAGGTAGTAACAGGCTACAACTTACAAAAACTGGTTAATAACAACACACGCGCAATGTTAACGGTTAACAAACTGTTTAAGAACTGAACCGAACGGTTCGGAACAACTTGGCTAACTGTTACGATTTTCAGGAGCTGGTTAGGCTATGGCTTAAAAGGCAGCTACACTCGCTGACGATCTACGGAGCTATGAGAACCAGCATCCGCTTGTGGCGCCTACGAAGCTTTTTGCCATGTTACGCACAAAATGACTACCCACCCACACAAACGCACACACACACACACACACACATGCCCACACTATGTGTGTTGCATAACCTTCACAACAGCAAAACGACATTCCAAGCCTGGTTATGTATGGGCATGTCGTATATATGCAGATGCCTTTAAGCCTGTATATATGTTGTATTTTTGTTGCCCACTTTTGAGCGCCAACGCTGACAATGACGTCACGAACGTTTTTGGGCAACCATCTTGGCATTTAACGAATGGGGGCGGAGCCAAATTGATGGGCGGCAGCGTATCCACGTATCCAACAGATACATACTGAAAATAGCAAACTTCTGCGCAGTCTCCGAAATTTTATATGGAGGATGGCTATTCTGTGGCCCACTCTTGGGAAAGCTGTTATTTTTTTATAAATTTAGATGCCAGGCGTTATTGTTGTTGTTATTTTATATACTCTTTTTTATGAGGCACTTTGTCTGTTTTTGCCATGTGATGTGGCAGAATGAAAAGCTAATTAACAAACTAATTTTGCAACTGTTTTTGACATTTACAATGCGGAACTTTTTTATTGCCAGACCGGACTGTTTGCAAAAAGGAAAACGCAATTTGTACAAGCAAAAACCCCAAAGTCCGTTTTCACATTCAAAATGGATATAATAAAATTGCTTGTACATATATACGATACATATGTGATGGTCTACTGTATATGGCAATTTATGGATTTTTTCCTGGGCACCCAGGAATTCAGGTCACAATACCCAAAAAAAGAAGAAGAGAAATAGCAACAACAGTTGCACAGATTTTTTTATATAGTACACACACCAATACGTTTTACAATATGGACGACAGTTGGCCAGGAACCCAACCCACATAGCTCAATTGCATTATTTGCAATTGAATGATTTCCATAGCACACTTTTCAGCTGACACACACACAGACGTATGTAGATAGCGAAACTTATGCAATATTTCTGGTTTTCCAACTTGGCACAAAGAAAATAAAAGTACAAAGTAGCAAAGAAACTACAAACACAAACACTTTTGACCAAGTTAATAACAACAAATACAGGCAGGAAAGTACATATTCTTCCTTTTTTCTTTCTTATCTGACAACATGCCGGCGTCATTTTTGGCCAAAGCTCTAAAGTTTTGTTAAGCCTTTAAGTGCCTCGCTTGATGTACTATGTACCTTAATGCCAATTTGTGGTACAGTTATGCTTAACTTATGGAGTGCAATTTAATTTGTCAACTTCTGCTTCTATCTATCTTTCTCACAGCAGTATAAAGTTACTGTTAGAGCTTACATAAACAATATTCGGAGGCAAAGTTCAACCAAACTGCTATAATGAGAGTAAAAAACACGTTTCGTACATAAAACTTATGATTTCAAACCTGATTTCCCATTTAGAGCAAGTAAATAACAAGACTATTTCTAGCTACACTTTCCGTACATTTTTTGGGCTTGTGAATTGCCTACTCACAATGAAATACGCAAAGCCAATATATAAAAAAATGCACACGGTTGGAAAATTTTAAGTGAAAAAATCAGCGGCCGAGAATTTTTGGAATCAATTTCGACTACTCCCGAGTAACTGCCTACACTGAATGTGAGATTTTCTAACTTCACTTTCCGTAGCAGGTAGATTTTTTAAATTGCCTACTGCCATATCTAAATTAACTCAACTCACAATAAATTGCACAAATGTCATGGTAAAAATTGGTCGTACCAGCTCAGAAAACTTCGTGGGCTCATGCACAACAACTTTTCTGAAAATCATCACATGATCAAAGGCATAGGTTGCGGTTCTATAACGCATTAACATTTATATATCATTTATATAGCTATAAAGATATAATACAATATGAAATACAATAATAAATATCGAGTCGCGAATATTGATCTCAAAATGATATAATATTTCTATTGTATTACTTTTTATCTAAGTTTTATTGAGTATAAAATGTTTTCAAAATGCATAAATATAATATTTCAGACTACTTATGGATCAAACCTAGTGTTCAGGCATTAACAGAATAAAATAGTACTAATATAGAATTGTGTTATGTCAACAAGGTTGTAAACATGCCTTGTGCGCACTAAAAGTCGACCATGTAGGCCAAATAAAGCCAATATATAAAGAAAACGCATGATTGTAATCTTAAAACACACTAGAGCCTTGCAAGCTCAGCGCTAGCATACGATTATTTTAAGAAGACCAACGCTGAGTCTTTCAAAATCAGCAAAAAATTAGCTAGTTTTAAGGTTTGACTGTGAATGAGTCAGCATATATATGTATAAACTCAATTGAATAATTAAAATTATCAAAAATCTACTCAAGAAGCAAGCGTACTCTGCATGAACTGTTAAAGGATACTTAAACTGGATTCATGAGCTTAAGTCAAAGATAGGAAACTAAACCAAAAAAAACCTTTAAAATTGATTTGACCTGCAGCCATGATCTTAAAGTACCATATTTTGACATGCACATGCAGTCATAAATATTTTTCCATCGGCTCGGAAACAATTTATTCATTATCTAAATCTTTAGGTCCGATAATGAAGCGTAAACACTGCGCGCTTATTTCAATATATTGTGTCGCTTATTATAACATATTCTGTTTTCAATAATTGTTATCTGTTGTAATCATTGACAGTCGGTGGCTTATCGGGCAGAGATACACTTGAAAGCCGAATGCTACCAATAATAATTAAATACTTCTGGCTTCTCTTATCAACGATCAAACGCAACAACAACAACAACAATGGAGCAGAAATGTGTCAAGCTTATGAACATGTGTCAAAAATTGACTCTCTGGGCCAAAAAATCCAACAAATTCACCTGAGTTTACTATAAGCTGATAGTGTTTTTATATACTTACGAATATCAATATTAATAACAACGGGCTTTCACTGAGTATCTATCAAACACTTTGTTTAGTTTGTTGCCGGCTCACATACGAGTTAGTTTAAAAAAAAGCGTTCTTCGAATAAAATTCAATTACGATCTGAACATTGAAGCGCAAAGTACAAAAAGTTGCGTTAGTAAAATTGTATTGAAGCAACCAACATAAGGTTGATTTTGTTTATAAAGTTTAATTTAAGTGAAAATACTTGCGGGTTGCCTGTTTGAGGAGTGAAAAGTAAGTGAAATTGGTTGACAAAAAATTTTATTAAATTAAGAAATGTTTACAAGATTTTTCCTAAATAAAGCTTCTAGGAAAAAATGTTAGTGACCGGTCAATCAAGTTGGAAAAGGTTAGTCCATTTGCTATGATTTTCCTAATTTCGTGCTATTAATAATTTCAAAGACCAGACTTGCTTAACAAACGCTAGCATTTGTTTAAGGTTTTAGTGTTCTCTGCAGTTCAATAAATATTTATAGCAAATGCTGCTAGTTGTTTCCAGTGAATCCTTTAATTAATCATTCACAACCAAAAGGGCTTAGCGTTATTTAAATGTTTGTGGTCAGCCGCTTATTTAACTTAAAGCATTAATTGTTGCAAATATACATATTTACCTGGCTGTGTTTGCACGTAGCGCAGATAGGCCCTATAGCCCAGGTAGGCGAAAATATTTAAATCCTTTTAGTTTTTGTTTTACTTCACACCCAAACAAAGAAAAATAGAAAAAAGCAAAAAGACAAATTGTAAAAGTTAATTAAAAGCCAGACACAGCTGCAGGCTTAAAATTCTAATATATATACTACATATACTTACATATAAAAACTAGACTACTCTACTATGCTTCTATATACTACGGAGACAGGTGTTAAGCTCTTTGACGCTTCCGCTCTCGCTGGCAACTTTCAACTGAGGCGACGGAGTTTGGTAACAACAACATAACAGAAAGCAGTGAATTAGATGAATAAAAAAATTCGATGTTTTCGCGTAGGGAGATAATTTAACCAGCTTTAGAATGTAAAAATAAAATGAAAACCTCTTTCAAAATGGCAAATCAAGCGCATGAAATAGCAATGAGTGGATCTCCAACAATGAAGCCTATGCAATGGCGCTTTTGTTGCCTACTTTCAGGCGCGCGATAATTGCATTTTGAGCGCAATTGCTTCCATTGTGCTTATGGATGAAGGCAAAACCATAACCTGCACACCTCTCATCCCAAAAATATATACAAAATATCCTGCATATCAAGCACATAGCATCAAATTATATTACGTATACCACATGTAGCACGGCCATGACTATTTTTCCATGCCACATATATCCTTCTCGTTGTTTCTATCTCTTTCTAACTAGAGACCTAAGCATGTTTCGATTGCTATTGGTTGTTGCTGCCGTCTGTTGTGCGCAGACTCTAAGTGCCGTGACGTCACAGCATCCTCGACTATTGCAGGCTTTGGGGGATGCTACAGATATGCTGCAAGCAGCACAGCAGAGCCTTGAAGAAGCATCGCGGACATCGCCGTCGCAAACTCTGACGTCCATCGGTGTAGTTCAGGATTGGAGTTTGGTGTGTAAAGAGCTCTGCGGGTAAGTTAAGAGTTCACATTAAACTTTGGCCTCCAGTCAGACCAGGCAAGGCCAAAAACAACTAAGTCTTATCTTAGCCCAGTGTGTCTACATTATTATTTTCAAAGTCGATAAGGATTAGCGAAAAGCTGTCACAATGAATGACAAATTAGTGAAGTCTTGATATGTTTTTGTGCAATGAGTGATATATGAGTGTAAAATATGAGTGAGTGATGTGTGCTGCCATTTCAAGTGCTGTTCAGATTACTAATCGACCTTCATGCTAAATAAAAAATATTTGAAACACTTAACCTATATAGAAAGACTTAACTAATTGTTGGTGTTTTAAATTTTAATTTGCAGAGCTGGCCTCGGCGTAGCGCCATGTGCAAATTACTGCGCAACGTCTGGCGACGAGACTGCCAAGTTCCTGGGCACAGATTTTGATTTGGCTAAATGCGAGCAACTGCATGGATTGCAATCGGGTAAGGAAAATGAAAAGAAATATGTGTAATAGTAATTTTTAAATCAATAATGAAACCAAATTGAGATACAGAGAAGGCAAATTTAAAGTAGTTACGTGAGAAACGGAAAGTTTTTTAAAAATTTTATAGTTTGATTGCTGCGAATTATTTTTTATTTAAAGGGAATTTTATAAAAATACTTATATATTATTTAGTTTGTTTTTAATATTTAGAATTATTGTAGTACATTCATATACGATTTTAAAACAGGATTTTCTTCTAAAATATTTATATTTTAACTTTTTTTTTAAATAAGTACAATAAATATAAGTTTTATAAAAGACTATAGTTTTATCAAAAATACATTTTAAACCATAAAACAAATGTTGAAAGCATTAAAATTATAATTATCAAACTGTATTTTTTTCTTATACATTTCAGACTTGAAGTGTAACTCCGTTAAAATTGCTCAAAAGTATGGCAGTCGTCTCTGTACGAGCTTTTGCCATCAACGCAACAGCACTCTGTCCGGTTGCAGTCCTTGCCAGTTGTTGAGTGTTTTGAACGAGGTCAGTACAGAGCAGGATGTGACTACACACGGTTTCGGTGCAGGTAAATCGAATCAAGCCAAGCAGCTGGCGGCCAGCGCAATGATCAAAATAAAGGCCACTAAAGCGGATACGGATCAGCCGAACTGGAGCGAAATGTGCAAGTCACTCTGCAAAACTGGCGATGGCGGGTCTTTGTGCAACTGTGATTTATCACCGTTTTCAACTGAGCTCCGTTACTCAGCTGAAGGTACATAAATCACAACAAATTCAATATATATATGCAACTATATATATTTCGTTGTTGTTTATTTGTTTCATTTGATTTGTGTAGTAAATATATATACACATAAATATTTATTTGATTTGGTGTCGCGATCTGCGACAGATTTCCGTTTGTGTTAATGCTAGTGTTGTCTTTATATATTTATTCACTGTTGTTTAGTTGAATTGTATAAACAAAAAGTAAAGGCAAAACGAAAAACTATATAAACATAATAATATGTGCGGTTGAAAAAGCCGTCGCGAGCTAAAAAAAATACAAAATTCCCTATGCGAATCAATTAATTTGTAATTAATTTCAATTAAAAACAAAAATAATACTATTGAAATATAGTAAACTAAGAAAACTGAAGAAAAAAAATCAAAGCATTGCAAAATTAAAGTTCTCAGCTCGAAGGAGAGAAAAACAGCAAAATCACAAAAGGGCTTCCAGTGCGGCATTGGTATATTGAAGATATAGTCAAGTGGCTATATCTCGATCCAGTTGTTAGCACAAAAAAATACCTAAGGATTAGTTGAGAATAGCTGAGTAGAAATCACAACCAATTAATATCAAAAATACACAACATATCGTCGTATAAAACAATTATTTACACAAATAACAACAATTATAATAACATAAAAAACAACTATTATAATATATATATTCCTTTTGTTACTTAATGGAATCAGCATATCAATTTAACAAAGGCAGAAGGAACAGTTGATATACATTATTTATATTTTTTATTTTGCAACTAACTAAATAATCACCATCATTTATGTGTCACAATTAGTATGAATAAATGTTAACCAAGAGTTTAGTGTTGGTTATTGAATGAATCAATACACTATTTATGCATACATATGAATATACATATATAGCTAAATTGGTCTATACAAAAATGAGTTGCGATTGCAAATCAGAGGCTATGAAGAAAAGCGCCCCAACGTTTTTCCAAGGAAGACATTAATTAAATAAGTGTATTTACTTGCAAATATCTCAATGTGCATAACTCTTTAAATATACATACATATATAAAACTATATTAACATAAACTTTATATGCTAACAAGTGTTTGGAAGACATTTTTTCGCATTGTATTGAAATGGAAGACAATTTCAGCAAACAACAAATAGCATTTTGGAAGACATGCGTCATTTGCAAAACCAACATCTCTTGCAATTAGTTTCTTAAGAGCTTAAGCAACAAAACAAAACTAAAAACCTATAATTTATTTATATTTAAAGGCTAGCACACGTTGTTGTGTCAAACGCGACGCTGTGACAGACAATAATTAAATATATAAATAAAAAAATATAAAAAATACCATCAATGTTATAAGTGTGTAAAGTTTTAAATAACAACCAACATTGGCTACACTACAAAAATAAAAAATAAAAATAAAAATATATTAATGTTAAAACATATTTATAATCTGGCACTCCTTAAATGTTTGTAATTGCACAATACATTACTAAAACGAATAGAAGCAGAGTTTAAAGTATTCAGAGCACATTTGTTTTAAATTTACTGCGGCTTCAATATATCAATGTGTAGCAAGTTTCAACATTATCAATATACATTATATATATATTTATCTAGTATATAATAACGCACTTTACAATTATGTATATGTATATGTGTTAGGCATTGCGTTTCTGCCATGAATACAGCGGCCAAAAAAATTATATAAAAACATACTACAAATTATAATTATTGTAATAATAAAATAAAGTAATGAAAAACATCATCATCAATTACAAAATAATAATATTTTTGGTTTATCGTTAGTGGTATATCATTGATGCCAATATATAACATCAGCAATAAACTGAATTAGCAAAAACTTTAAATTATAATAGTACAATATTGTCAAGGCAAGCTTAATTGGGTAGACAAAATCCATTCACTGCAAATACACCCTAATGAGAAAGTTGAAGAAAATTAAATAATTAATAACCGTAATACAGAACAACCCTACATAAAAGTCAAATAAAAATATATTATATGTTAAATGTTGTAAGCCCCTCTAAATATCAGAGTTTTATTATTAATATTATTGGGCGGAGAAGGATACGGGTAAATATACTTTGTCGTATATTTTTTCAATAAGTTTTGCGTGATCTAAATTCTGCATCGGCCTCTAAATCGTTTCAGTTTCGTCAGAGGTTTGTGAAATGGGTTTGCTGCCACTGTTATAAAAGTGTGCTACTTCTTTACCGTATCAGTACTAAATTAGTACAATCGAATTTCTCGGCTTATTTTGACGCACACCTTTCACGACACTCCATAGAATAATAAACCTAGCACGACGACACTCCATAGACTAACAATAATTGTTAGTCTATGACGACACTCAACTGCTTGCTGCACTGCTTTCCAGTAGCATGAGTTCATAGATTAATAAACCTAAATACTTATATAAAAACAATTCTTTTATTTTTCCATTGTTAATGTATTTATTACAATATTTTTATACGCATTTTAAAAAATAATATATATTTACCTAGAGTGGACGTGTTCACATTATACAAAAATCAATCAAGTTATATAATTTGTGTTTGATAAAGTCGTTTACAATTATTTAACAAAAAAAATGTTGGCAAGTTCAATTGAATTGCTTGTAATTGCTAACACATTTAAACTCGTTTAAAAAACAAGGAAGATGCAAGTATTGTGCTTGACGCCTTAGACGTTAGTGTTTTTTGCTTTGTTTTCTTGTTAAGTACAAAATAAGGCTAGTGTGGCATTAATAATATTAATTCGATATTTTTTAACTGCAATGTGGTAAAAAGTAGAAAACAACCTTAAAACAAAATACGCTTGGATAACAAATTGATATTTAAATAGACGTCAAGAGCGTATAAGTTCTTACAAATTTCTAATAATTAAACAGGTCAACAAAATTACATAAAATTTTCCAACCAAACACTTAAACAACAAAGACCTTTAACATAGTTTGGTTTCTGTTTAGAAAAATTGGTTGGCCCGTGTTGTTACATGCATATTATTATGTACTTGTATATGTATGTCCTGTATATGTACTTTACTTATGCAGTTAGCAAAATTTTAATATATCAATGCTTAGACAAGTTAACGTTATTACAGTTCAATTGGCAAGTATAGTTTTAATGTTTCGTGTTCGTTAATTGTTAGAGTATTAGTTCAAATTCTCATATTGCTAAGTGTCTTTTTTGATCTTCACAAAACACACCAATAATTTTCCTTTTCAAAGTTTTAAGTGTGCTAACTAATCGACATGCGATTAGAGATTCGCCTTCATCATTCACCCGACAGCTCATCGATGCGACAACGCACAGCGTGCTCCAAAACCTCCAGACTGGCATAATCCAGCTCCTTGACCAGACATAATGTGGCAGACAGCAGATTGGAATTCTATAAAAGAAAAAATTATTCCCTTAATACGAGAATCATCAAGATTCATTAAGTATTACTCACTCGTGTAACAGGACGTCGATGACATCCTCCAAAATGATTCATAACATTGGCCGAAACGTTGCTAACGGAATCACTGTAGCGACCCTCGGGACGTCTGCAAAATACGTATAAAAAAGATTACACATTGCGCTACAACAAAGCTTATCATATCAACACTTACCTAGATCGGGGTCGTTCTTCTTCCCAATCGCCACCATTCTCTCGCGCATTGCCATTCCTATAGGCATAGCGATCCGGGGCAACTTCGGTTCCGGCGCTACGTCGCTGTGGATAATGCAGTTGCATGGTGCTGCCATAGGGATTGTGATGGACTTGGGGTGCTTGATGCTGCTGATGCTCCTCCCATTCGGTCAAATCGGTTTGACTGTGACGATAATGCGCCGGATATGCTTGACGATCCGACTGATAGTATTCCTGTATGTGAAAGATCAAAGGAATACTTAAATAAATAAGCGTATCTATACTGAATGGGTTTTTTGACTCTCTTATCCTCCGGCTTCTATACCGATGCTCACCTTCATCGAATGTGTGGACATGCTGGGTGGCAGAGGCGTTGGACGCGTCTCTCTATAGCCAACATTCGGGCACTCCTGATCAGAGCCCGGCGATTGCTAATCGTTGTTGTTTTAGTAAGTGTGAAGTGTTGTTGTTTTATGTTTTGGGTAGATGGGGTAAGGAGTTCAAAAAAAGTTATTAGTTCTCAGCCATCTACTATTGCTTTGAATTCTGAGCTTATTTCCAAGGTTTTAATACTACTCGAAAGGTTTTGACCTATTTGATCAGTTTGCTTTGGGGTTCTGCGCTGTGTTTTGTGGCAATTATGTTTCGTTTTGGTTTTTAGTTCTCCTCTCTTTCTCAAAGTCAAATGCTGTTGCGGCACGACTTAACCCAGAAACCACATAGCTCCCGCCCCTTCATCAGTCTGACAATAGGCCAAACGCTCTCGAGCTAGAAATGAAAAACCTTAACCATGCCAGTGACACATCGCGTGACTCGTTCACGCGTAACACGAAGCCTACAACAGACGCGGGCTAGAAAGGGGCCAACAAAAAAAGGGCGAGTGCGACTCAAGTGTGACGTGTACACGCCCAAAAAGAATAAATATTTAAAGAGTGCCTAAGCTAAGAGTGAACGACTAGAAAATAAACTATCCAAGGTTTAATTCTCCCTAAAGAAACATCTTTGCAAAGCTCCACCAAGTTAAAGGAATAAGCAAATGTTAACAAATACTATGTCATAGCCTGGGTAAAAATTTTCTTATATGCAGGGTATAAATTAAATACAACAAAGACACCAACCCAACTAGTTATACATTGACTAGGCACGGCAAAAAGCTCATAATTTCTCATAAAATAAATGGCAGAAATGGTTGGTTGATTTGCTTGAGAAAAGTAGTATTAGAGTATTATGGGGATCTTACATCATATTGATGAAAGGGAGTGCGTTGCTCTTTAGTAATGGTGTTATATTTGGGCGATGGCGGGTGCGCAGGTTCCTGGGAAATAGTATAGATGGAAAGCCGAAAAAAAAATTTGTCGGTTAGTGTTAGTTCTTCACAATTTTGCAAAAGATTTTTAGTAAATGACCTAACAAACGGTGTTAAACAAACAATCTACATCGGTATTATTTATTTGCATTTGATGGTAAATATTTTGTGAAATCTTTAAACAAACTCCTTATCATATTCAAGCTAGTTCTAATACCTCTATGCACAACAATAATACGTAATACGTTGTGTCCACTGACCTATCATATTTTTGAATTAATTGCCCGATTTTCATTGAAAATAATCCCTTTTATTAGTTCAATAACTCAATTCATTATAACAAAAAGTTGCTTACTCATTAAATAACATATTTTACTATGAAATCATAATATAAATAACATTAGCCGTTACTCCCATGAGTAAACCCTATACCACACCATATTTTACTATGGAATCCTAATGTAAATACTATTATCGGTTATTCCCATTAGTAAATCCTATTACACACCCCTTACCCACCCGTTGCGAAACTCAATTAGAGCCCAGCCATAAACAATTCGTTCATTTACCTTTGTGGGTGTTGGGGGCATTGAGTTTTGCAATTGATTGTTATATGAATCGCTGACATTATTAGTTAGTGTCGGAGCTCCATCGTTGGTGTTATTTGCAAGTGGACTTGCTAATTGTGGCAGCTTGTTAATTGTTAGAGGTAAAATAGACTTGGTTAATTACATTTAGAACTGATAAGTGTCTTAATTATAGCCGTCGTGTGTGTATAAGCAGTTTTTCCCATAACAACGAGACAAAGGAATTTTGTTACCTCTTTCAGGGGGCTCGAACTGTTCCTATGTTGTAGTTGCGTTTGCTGTTGTTGTGTTGGCGGTCGATGTTGCATCTGTTGCTCTGGTGGTGAATGCTGTGGATAGCTCTGCTGCTGCTGCTGCCGTGGCGGCGACTGATGTCTAATCTGCTGCGGTGATGTACGCTGCTGTTGCTGTCTAGCCTCATAGGCATCTTCATAGACATCATCCTCAGCCGGGTTGGATCCACCACCACGCATAGCTTCATCAACTTCCTCCTGAGTCACATCCACGTTATCAAGTTTCTTGAGATGTGGCAATGCTCGTAACACAATCAAACGATAGCTGCGTTTTAACAGAAAGAAAGATGTTAAAATAAATATGCTTTTTGTTTAGATCGAGATCAACTTACTTTGGTCCCGCACTCTCACAACATGGATTCTCCTCGAGCCACAGATTTTTAAGCGCTGGTAAATTTTGTAGATAACCGATTTCATTGATATTTTGTATATTGTTTTTACGTAAATACAGCTCTTGTAGTTTTGTGCAGTCTTCAAAGGGTGCCAAAGTGCTGATTCGATTGACGCTGCAAAGAAAACAAGTTTAGAAAAGCATTTTTACAAGAGTACTTTATGATTTCAGAAAAAAGAAAAATGAATACTTTAGGTCCAAAAACTCCAAATGGTACACGTTCATGACCGAAAATGACCGTTTTTATGCATATTGAAATATCAATTTAATTGTTTTTTATGCAAATTTTTCATCTTGTCAATTACTTTTAAATTTTTTGAGAATTAGTATTCCTTTTCTCTTTAATGCATCATATTAAGGGACAAAGAGATGCCACGGTTAAGTGGCATGAATCATTTTAAAGTTTTGTTGCGTCGGCCACACAAAAGATTTGGCTGCTGCACGACAAAAAACACAAAAGCAAAACAGAGGTCATTAACACCACGAAAGCAAACTTTCTTTGAGGCATTCTTAATGTGTTCCCGTTAGGGAACAAGCAGCTAACAAGCTGAAAAACATGGCAGATTGCATATTCAAGCTTTCGGGCAAAGTAACAAGAATAAAAAAAATGCCTCATCGTTTATCATTAGACTTGATATTCATTATCATTATCAGCGTCAAGGTCAGTTCGTAGTTTAATCGGGTAATATTTATTTTCAATTACAATATTAAATTGACAATTTGATGGCATTGTACGTGCTTTGATTGCTTACAACTGTTGCGCATGTTTTTGGCTAAAAAAAAAATAAGATAAGCATTGATGGCTCTTTAAGGGTATCTCTGGCAATTGAAACCACAGCACGAGGAATGTGTGTGTGAGTATATAAATAAAACCGCAGCAGACGTTTCTATACTAAGCAGATATATAATTCCGATTCAAGATTGTAAATGGCACACGGGTGCATTGCCACAGCAAGTTTGTGGAGACTATTTATAGAGTTAGAAACTGGCACACACGATACCTAATAAAAAGGTAAACGATATACCAACAAAGTGCACACCACAACTAATATGCTTTGTTAGAGTCAAATTAGGGTTATCAATGTCTTTCAAGGTTAGCTCCACTTGGATTTCAAGTAGCCGGCAAAGGGGAAGTAATAATAACAATAGAAACCAGCAAAGTGCCAAAAGCACGCAATGCAAACGAAGGGCCTATGAGTAATACTCAACGTGGGCCCAAGAACTGACTTATGAATACTTGACAGCCTGGCAGTGATGACGACCTACGCCTGCCTGGCACAACAACTTTCGACTCCATTGCCCAACCCATAAAAGGCAAACAATTGAAGGCATAACACAAATGTTGTTAAGCCTGCTAAGCCAAATACAACAAGAAGGAAGGAAACCCAAGATACAAATGAAATTACTTTTTGCTCTACTAAACTAATTCTTATCTCCCTTAGCACTGATAATAACATTTCATATTTTGGCCTGAAGTGTGTTTATTGAATAAGCCTTTAAGTCTTCTAAATATGGAAACGTGTTTTATGAATACATAAAAACAAGCTGGAGGAGTTGACACACATTTTAAATTTAGGAACAAACAATTCTTAAGCAAATTTCATTTCACATAAAAAAAAAAAAACCAATAAAAATTCCATCAAGAGATAATCATACAAAGAACCTGACCCGCTGCCTATAAACATATAACAATAAATCAAGAAAAAAAAGGTCAATGAACATATAAGAATAAATCATGAAAAGAATTCAGAACTGACTTAACTTGAAAGAACTACAAGTTTAAGTCAAATTAAATCTCTGCGTGAGCCTTTATAGAAACTAACATCTGTTCGCCACAACTTAATAATTGCTAAGCCTTGCTGTTCAATGCTTATAAGGCTGGGCTACATTATAAATAAACTTGATTTAAGTATTTGTTGTTGTTTTTGTTGTTATTGTGCAATATGTTGCCCATATGACAGACAGTTGGCTTGCAAATCGATTGCCAACGACCTTGACAATCAAAAGCAATGATGATTGCCTTAAAAGGCCGCAATATGCACGAGGCAACAAGAAAAACTTCAAGATACTTGGCATAATCATCACCTACAAACATGCACAAGTATCTGTTATGTGCTTATAGTATCTCAATAAGAGCATATTGTAGCTTGTATCTTATATTTGTGGCAAGTGCGGTCTACGCTCCTACGCACTTTTGCTGAAGCCCACTTAAAGTGCTGGGCGATGGACGGCAAAAGCTGAAAACATGTAAACAACAAAAAACTCACCAAGTCGTTCTTGCCAATTTTGGTGCTCCCACGACTTTTAGTTTTTCGTTGTTGTAGTTGTAGTTGTAGCTGCCTTTTGCATTAATAACGCGCTTGAGCGTGCCAAAGTATTTTTTGTGCTTGGCTTGCGGATGATGAGATGCCGCTGTGCGAATGACATCATTCCAGCACACAAGTATCTAATGGATAGCCACTTATCTATCTATCTACCCCATATAGCTTTCTCTCTCTCATTTCTACAAACTTGGTTAAGATTTATTAACCGCCTCAAGCGGTTAATTGAATTTGAAATCAATCAGAGACAAGATCAGGAAATGAGCAAAATGTTGGTTTTGTTTTTAATCTTTAACACTTTATGGAAACTTACCTAAGCGCCAGAACTTCAACACCACGCATGCGTTTGATTATAGTGACATCGGTTAGATCACTGCCCCTAGAAAAACAATAAAAGATATACAAATAAATATTATTTCTGTGACTTTCATTAATGATTTATGTTGTTATTAATTGTTAAGCGTTTATTTATATTAAGTTTGCAGAGATTGTCAAAATTAGGAAATAGTTTTGACTTTTATATTAAAGTTGTTTCACTTTTGATACGGAAATAAGATTGCTAGAAGGCATTAATAAGCTTCAAAAGCTTTGCTACTTTAAGGCATGTCTTTTACGGCATTTTAAGCTTGGAAGTGCATCAGTAGGACCATTAGCAACACTAGACAAAATGAGCTTAAAAAGTTCTAAGTCTTTTTTTTTGTGCTACACTTAACCCCTTAGGAGTCGTGACTCGGCACAGAAAGGCGGGCAAACGAGTTGGGAGCTTGTTTGCTGATGTTGTTTAGCCGCATTTGGGTCAGTCAGGCTGCAAGTGGAGTGAAAGCGTGGAAGTGGGCAGATCACCCATATCATGGGTATTACTATATAGACTATGACTTATAACATGAACTAGTCTTTCACTGCAATCAATAGGTTAACACATTTAACTAGAACTTACCAGCAATTGAGTTTCTTAATAAGACTCAGATCTGATTGTTTTGCACGGGCAATCACCATTTCCTCGGTAAGTCGCGACATTCTAACCGTTGAATGTTGTTGTTGGTCAAAATGTCCAAAGTGTTTCTAAGTGTATAATGTAATGTGTGCAAACAGGTGTGCCCGGTGTTGTTTGTTTGTTTGTATGTGAGTATATATGTATATACGTAAACTCTCTCTGTATATGTTGTCAGTCTGTATGTGTTCGGGTTGTGTGAAAGGTGAACAACAAAATTGTTATTTTCAATGAAATCAGTAGCGTGGCGTAGTTGTTGTTGTTTTTGTTTATTTTTATAGTTTTTGGCGTAGGCGCAATGCACAATTAACCGTCACCAGTTCCTGCGTAGCATTTTGTATCTTACAGATACTATATGTACAGGTATCTAAACCGTGAACAAAAAGCTACTGGAGCTGCGCTGGCGTAACTCAACGGATGACTAAGCGCCTGTTGTTGTTGCTGCTTTTATTGTATTGTTGTTGTTGTTGTTGGGCTGCAGCGGCTGTTGCTTTATAAACTATTGCGCGTTTTTGTAAGCTATTAACGTAATTTACTTTTGAAGTTGCTACTCATATTTTGTCTCTTTCCCGCAAAACTTTTACTAACTATTTTTGTTTTGTTAGATATCCAGACAGCTCTTAAATTTTTTGATTGTTTCGCATCTTTTGGATCGATTTTTCCGGTGTTGAATGTTGTGTTGTTGTGTATAAGTATTATTTATTTGTATTTATTACATTCCTTTAGTTTCTTGTATTAAGTTTAATATTTGACACATTTGTAAATACAATTGTCGTTACATTGGTTGTGTTTTGCCGTTGTTTTTAACAAAGATTTTCCGATTTTTCATGCACAATTTTCCTAGCTGGCTTTTATACACACACACACACAAGCACGGGCGCGCTCGCTTACAGGTATTCGTATGGACTGTGTGTGTCTGAGCAAGATAGCATACGGGTGCGATTTAAACTCAGCGTTCGGGTATATGAGAGATACTTTCTGTAATACGTGCGCTCGTAGAGACAGCGCCGCAACGACTGACGCTTTGGGGCTGAACGGGAGCTTTCTGTGTGTTTGTTTACGAATGAAATGCGAAGTACAAAAGCCGTTGACTTGTGTGCGTGCGTGGCAGTGTCGAAGGCAGCAACTGCCGTGCTTTGATTTAAAGTATTTGCACTTTGTCACAGCTATGTAAAAAGTTTTAATCTAAGCTTATTTGGACACTTGTAAATTTTTTCATTTTATTAAAATAAATAGTATGAAAGGCGAGTCTTTGCTACTCAGAAATTGCTTGACATCGATATATTAAAAGGCTCTTAATGTATATCGATACGTCAAAGTTTTGGCGTAAATTTAAAATGTGCAACATAAATAAACGGTTACATCTTTACAATTCCAAAAATCATTCCATACAAATATTTTTATAAAATCTTTACTTAAAAAGATCAAATATACTTTATAATTGATTAAAAATACATGTTGAAAAGATTTGTATTTCCGTTTATGTGTTTACTTCCTCGATACTATCGCCATAATCTACGATACTCGCGGCATCGATAACAATGCAAAATACTGTTTACTCGATTCTAGCGACAGTCGAAGGCTGATGACGAACGTGAAAAATCATCTAAAAATAAATTAATAATATTAAGCGACGCGTTATAGATGCTGGGCAAAAACACAAATTGTCTAAAATAAATTATACAAAGCCAAAAAACAACCAAAATACAAGCATACAAACATCTGCAGACAAGTTGTAAGCAAAGTCAACCAAAAACACGTCGCGTCGTAGCCGTTCCGTGCTGATTTATTTATGAATTAATTTCTCTCTCTATCTCGCGTAGCTGGCGTTTGGGCTTTGTTCACGAATCGCTCACTCATCGTCGTCGTCGCTCGTTTGTGTGCGGAATTTTGCAGCATTCATTAGTATTTGTTGTGCCGTGGGACGACAACGACGTCTCCACCTCTTTCTCAAAAAACAGAATACAAAACGCTAGCGATAACCTTGAGCGTATGAGTATCTCGACGGGGTACGAAGGGAGGAATATCAATTGAGCGCGTCCATTAGAAGTGGAGCCAGAGCTGGAGCTGTGCGAGGCAAAGCAAACATCTGGCGAGATAAGGGCGCCAGCAGCAGTAGCAACACCATCAACTTATTAATTTGTATGTATTGCAAAAACGGCGCGCATATATGTATATGTAAAGTGGATAGAACGATTAACGTACGTCGATTACGTCATCGTTTGAGCTGATTTGTTTAATTCTGTATTTTTGTTCAAAAAAGAAATGATTTTCTTATTCGCTTTGCATTTATAGTTATTGGCCCAGTGTGTGGGGGCAAGTTGGCAATACGCCTAAAATAGGAAAATCGTCGTCGCAACAAGATGATTCATGTGGGTGAAAACACCTGGAATCTGCGGATACTGATCACAGATCTGCAGGTGGAGAAGACGCTGCGTGTCCGTGGCGACCAGCACATTGGCGGCGTCATGCTGCAACTTGTTGATCCGGAAATGCCCAAGGATTGGTCCGATCATGCACTTTGGTGGCCAGCAAAAAACATATGGCTAACACGCACACGCTCCACCCTCGACCAAGCGGGCGTACAATCTGATTCATTTCTATACTTTACGCCCATGCACAAGACGTTGAGGGTGCAAATGCCCGACTTGCGTTATTTGGATTATCGTGTAAATTTCTCAATAAAAACCTTTGGCGCTGTAGTCAATCTATGCAAAGATCTGGACATACGTTATCCGGAGGAGCTGTCGCTATGCAAGCCCGTGGAGCAGGAGCATCTAAAGAAGAACTTCTCGAAACTGCCACAGAAGATGATACCCGTGGCGGAGGCCAATGGCACAGCATATCTGCAGCCAGCAGCAGATACAAATTCATTTGTGCCCATCACGAATGCCTATAATGGCAGCAATGGCAGCCTGGACAGATCACATGGCAATGGCAATCTGCTCTGCGCACCAGCATCACCGTACGCAACAACACCAAGGCGTGCGGCCACAGCGCCAGGCACACCCATTAGTTCACCCACGGGCACCTGGAGGCAAAATACAAGCAACAATGGTTACGGCGCATACGATTCAAACTCCAGTTATGGCGATCTGCAAGAGAATCTGGCCATCTCGGCACGTTCACCCAGTCCCGATGTACGTGCTCGTCTTGTGCGGCCAAAGACGCTGGTGCAGAAGGCACGTTTGAATGTCGGCTGGTTGGATTCATCGCTGTCTATCATGGAGCAGGGTGTGCGCGAGTTTGATACGCTCTGTTTGCGCTTCAAATATTACACGTTCTTCGATCTGAATCCCAAGTACGATCAGGTGCGCATCAATCAGCTATACGAACAGGCCAAATGGTCCATACTCAATGAGGAACTGGACTGCACCGAGGAGGAGACTCTTATGTTTGCCGCCCTACAATTTCAAGTCAATCATCAAACGGATTTAAATCCTCTTGGCATCGATTCACCAAATACGTCCAGTCAAAAGAATGGTGGAGGTGCCGACGATGACATTGATTCAGCGCTCAATGAGCTCCAAATCACACTGGAAGGTCCCAATGCTGGTGGCGATGCTGGTAACATAACACGGATACCAGAGCTATCAGACTACTTGCGTTTTCTGAAGCCACAGATGTTCACACTAAAGGGCTACAAGCGTTACTTCTTCACATATCGGGATTTGCATCTGCATCTGTACAAAACGCAGGAAGATTCGCGACGTAGTGCGCCCAGCATTAGCATCAATTTGCGTGGCTGCGAGGTTACACCCGATGTGCATTTAGCCCAGGGCAAGTTTGCCATACGATTGGAGGTGCCGCCGGAGGGACGCAATGGGCCCAATAGTGAGTTCTGGGTACGCTGCGAAAACGAAGAGCAATATGCGAAATGGATGGCCGCCTGTCGCCTGGCCGCCAAGGGTCGTTCCCTCGCCGACAGCAGCTATGAAAGCGAAGTAAGCAGCATACGCTCCCTGCTCCAAATGCAGAAACCACAAGCACAGGCAGCGCCGTTGAATATCAATCCACGCAGCGTGGATGCCAACGATTATCTTTCACCCAAAATGCTGCGCAAGCTGTCCAGCAAGGCGGTACAAAGGATTCTAGAGGCACACGCAAATGTCCGTCAGCTGCAACTTATGGAGGCAAAGTTGAAATATATACAAGCCTGGCAATCGCTGCCAGACTTTGGAGTCACACTGTTCGTCATCAAATTCGATGGGCATAAGAAGGAGGAACTGCTGGGTGTAGCGCACAATCGCATCATGCGTATGGATCTTAATACTGGGGATCACATGAAGACCTGGCGCTACAATAATATGAAGGCCTGGAACGTTAATTGGGGTATCAAGTGCATGATGATTCAGTTTCACGATGAGAACGTTGTATTCTCTTGCCTCTCCGCCGACTGTAAGGTGGTGCATGAGTTTATAGGCGGCTATATCTTCATGTCGATGCGCTCCAAAGAAAACAACCAGACGCTGAACGAGGAAATGTTCCACAAATTGACGGGCGGCTGGTCATAAATGTAGATGCCTTCCAATCTATACAAGTGCCAAGCACAAAATATCGCATGTTTTTAAACTAATTAATTTGTGTGTGTGTGTGTGTAAATGTTATAAGCAATAGATAGCTACCTTATGGCTATTCTATTGTCAAACGTTAATATCTAGACTAATATATGTAATGCCTGTAATAACTAAACAACTGAAACCGAAATTGTGCCTTGAACACAAATTGTCGTTTAAAAGTCAAATATGTCCAATCTATGTTTGTGTACTACTAAAACAAATAGTTAACGTGTTAATACGCCTTTGTTATCAATGTAAACGTAGTAGTCAAAATTGTGTAGAAAAATAACTTGTCAAGCAGCTAATCAGATTTCTTATATTCTTTTTTTTATTACTCTTAACAATCAAACCGGAATCGAAACCGTTCGAGTGGCCTTGCAAAAAAAAGAGTTTTGCCAAACTAACAAACAAATTTTATATATTGTATATTTATTAAACAAATTAATAAGCAAATAAATTATTTTTTATGTTTTTAATGATTGTACAAAAAAAAAATAAGTTTAATATTTTACTGTCTGTCACCAAGCAATTGAATTATAATTTATGATAGCAGCTGGCAAATTACGATTACTCATTGAGGGGCGTGCTGGGGACACAAGTCTGTGTTGATGCAACAGCCTTTGATATAAAGCCAGCTATTGTTATTAATAAATTCAATTGAATTGATAAGCAAAGCACAGCAGTCACGCCAGAAGCAATATTTGCACAGCAGTGACCATATAAGTGGATTTACAAATACCATTAAGTAAAAATATGTTGATTGATGGCCTCTGCATGGTGCGTTGTCTGGCTAAGCAACTTCTCACAGTCATGTGGCGCAAGGTCAGACAATCAATGCAAATCTGAAGTTGTAGCAATTTAACTCAATTAAATGTGATATGTGACTTGCGCGGGCAATGACTTCATTTAAAATATAAATAATCGAATAGTCACTTCATCGATCTTTCAGCACTATTAAGGCCGATATGTTTATTGCAAAAGCAAGTTGGTATTTGTTCACAAACAGCTCACAATTGTAAAATGGTTTTAGGTATTTTTTTTTTTATTTTTCCCCACTTTTTCAGCAAAAACTTGCGTGATTCTTTTTCCGCACCCACTTGTTGATATAATTTTTCCATAACATTGACCTACCACACTGTTAGTATGTGTGCTTTTGGATTAGTTGAATCTATCGGAGAAAGAAGAAGACAAGCGGCGGGCGAAAATTTGTTAGTATTTGTGTGCATGTGCGGAACCATTGCTCACATGTTCAGTTAGATGAACAACTCTTTTTTGCTCTCGCTCATGAACAACCCAACGCTGGCTAATAACAAATTCATGTATTAAAACTTTAATGAAATGGACGATGAGGATGACCCTGTTGTGGAAGAGATACCAGTGTTTCTATCCAAAAACCTCCAGGACAACCTCTACCTCTTCCAGTACCCCACAAAAACCGAACTGCCAAATCTGGACGACGCCGTCGTCGTCAATTGTTGTGTGAAACCCTTTACACAGGAGGTCAAAGTGGATTTCGGTCTGAACATCGAATCTAAACACTACGATCGCTTCAAGGGCGAACAATTTGCAGTAGCAGCAGATGGCAAGAATACATACGGAGCTGCCCCACCAAAAGGCGCTGAGCGACCCACATACAAGCGTGGCGTAATGGACAAACAGGCATTTACCAGCACGCGATCTTTGACAGACATCTCCAAGTACGTGGTGGGCATCTATATGGACAAGGAAATGCATTTGTCACCGCTGGCGAGCATTGTGCAACTGCGTCCCTCGCTTAACTATTTCGACAAGGAGGACAAACGGCGCAAGGCAGAACAAAAGGCCCAAACCGATGATGTGGACGATGAAGAGGTAGCACAACAGGTGACTGTGAAATTTGCACGTGGGACTGGCGCCGGCACCTCTGCCAAAAAGACAAAAGAGCAACGCGGCACCTACGATACATTTGTGCAACGCATCGTGGAGGAACCCTGGTGCGAGACCTATTGGCATGCCAGGGATAAACCCACAGCAGAACTTGAACGACAAAAGTTATTCAGCACAAATCATCAGTCAAATCAGTCGCTCTCATTACCTCCTGGTGATTATCTAGGCAAGCTGTTGCCACACAATGAGCACGTGCAACAGGTGGACGAGGCGAATGTGTTGCCTGTTTATAATAAGGCAATGCTTAAGACGCTTCCGCTACTCGATCAATTGCGTGTGCTGCTCAAAGATGCCAAGATACTCTCCTTTACGGATCTGCTGCACATCATCTCCGAGCACATTGACCCACATGTCAATGCGGATAAAGTTCTGGCATTACTGCCACAAGTGGGTATCCTGTTGCATGGCAACTGGGTGCCCAAATCTGAGGTGGTCTATCCAGAAAAGATGCTGTCACATGCCAATGGCGTTACGGCGGAACAAATGATCCGGGCCAGAGATTATATAGTAAGCTTAGTCACAGATTTAAACATATTTCCATTTTAACAAGTTTATTTTTCTTTACAGCTGTATAGATTCTCGCGGACTCAGTGCTTGTATCGTAGTCAGGTGATGACCGCTACTCAATTGCCGCCCGCCGAGACTCTAGATGTGCTCAGTACGGTGGGACGAGTTAATTCTACGAAACGTTGGGAACTTCTGTTGCCTCCGGATAAAGAGTTTGAACAGAAGCATGTAGAGCTGGTGCAACGGCAGGAGCTACATTGGCGAGCCACAGAGCAATCGTACAATGAAATGGATTGGGCCAAGGAGACGAAACGTGTTCGCAAACGTTCCATGCGCAAAAGTGAATCCCAGCAGCAACAACAACAGCAATCGACAATGGCAATGCCACCGCCTGCCCCTCATCTACCAACAGATACGTAGCATCGCCTAAGAGTTGCAAAAATTAATAAGAGATAAAGTAAATCAGTTCAAATTGTTATAAAAGTATTTTGCTTATGTTTTCAAACAATTTAAACTATTAACAGTACCATTTTGAGTATAAATTTGCTTAACAGCTAGCAGTTTACAGCTTAGTGATGGCACTGAAGCGATAGGCAGAGCAACTTACAGTATATTTAATCAGTATATTTGATAGGCAAATTCTGTATTTTTTCACCTTTGAAGCTTTGGCTACACAGTTCGCCGTATTCAAGTATTCGTTTTTGTTGTCCGAAGAACAAGTAGCACGTCGCTCGCGCATGTTATGAAAATCCAAATAAATTAAAAGAGTTGTCAAACAGCACACGATACAAGTGCAACAATAAATAAATATCATTTTAAATTATATTTTGTGAGAGTGCGCCAACAAGTGAAGTATAAATCAAAGCACACCTTCGTCCGTTCACACTGCGGCGGCGTCGCTTTCCGTCGTGTTATGTTCTTTCGTTCGCCTTTTTTGATATTCAAAGTCGCTTTTTGTTTTACCCCATCTACTATCTTGCTGTGTTTCGGTCGCGAGTGCGTTTGCGTGGCGCGATGTTCTGCTTAAGTCCATAATAAGTGCAGTCAAGAGTTGCTTTTCACACATTTATTTCAACAACAACAGCAACAATGTCAGAAGCTGAATACAAAACCTTGTCCCCCAAGCGCAGCGAGCCTGACGCTGCACCCGAGATGCAACAACAACAACAACAACTGTTGCTGCATCAAACTACACAATCACTGCTCATGGCCAGCTCAATGCTGTGCCCCGTGTCCGCGCCCGTACCCCTCGTTCCACCGCCCACTCCACAAATCAAATTTAATGTTGAGGATTTGCTACATGAGAACAGTATGCTCCACACCAGGATCAAGGAGTTGAGCCTAGAACGCGATCGCTTGCTCTGCGAAGTCTCCAATTTGCGTTTGGAGCTGGATATGTCAGAGCTGAAGCGTTTGCCACTCGATTTGGATGAAGGGTGAGTCCAGCCATTAAAACAAACCTAACTTGTTTTTATAGTTTTAAGAGGTGGGTAAATGGTTGAGGGGGGGGGGGGGAGGGGGGGTGTTAAGAGGCTCACTGAGTCAGCTTGCTGCGTCATGCGTCCTTTCGACCCAGCTGCCAAATTGGCTGCAGGGCGAACTTAAATGCTCGGCTTCTGGTTTTTTTTTCAACCCCAATCATTTAATGTGCATTTTTAGCTCGCGGCTCTACCTGTGTCCATGTACAAATGTGTGTGTGTGTGTGTGTCACAGTCATGGCCAAAAATATTGCACCAACCACCGATCAGCATTGCAAAATCTAAAGTTTTCTGTTGATATCCTTTAGTTTACATTTTTTAAAGTTTGAATCAATAAAATAAAAGTCTTTTTTTTTTTTAAATTGCTGACTTTAACGTTAAAAAGTCTCTACCATTCGAACTTTATTTTAATCTCCTACCTGAATGTATGTGATTTCTTTTTTTCTTTTTGCAACTCTGACTCAACCGTAGTTATGTTGTTTTATTTTTTCCTTACACCTTATACGCTTATCGATCGCAGTCACATTTGTTTGCTTTGCTCTGTGCTATAAGTACACACATTTATAGCACTGTATGTGTGTGTGTGTGTGTGTTTTGAATTGGTGCGTAACTCCCACCTTATCACCAACCATTCGCCTAGCCAAGCTGATAAGCAGACAAAACAAAATGATAGACGATAAGCGAAACAGAAAAAAAATCATCAAACTAGGAATTCAACTACGGAAATTCAATGGCAAGTTTGGGGCAACTAAGACTGTATAACTGTTAATGCTTGTCTTGCGCTTGTACTTGCGTTAAGAGATGTGCGCGTTTTGTGACAAGGGCGCCGCCTTGACCCAAAAATAAACAACGATAAAAACAAAACAAAAAAAATTAATAAGATATGAATTTCGTTTGCTACTTACGTTAAATACGAATATAGCAAAGCTATTTTTAAAGTAGATATATTAATGAGCTTTTTGTAAAAGTGACATAATTCTTTGCATGAGTTCGCATGGCCTAAAAATAACCTTAAATTAGAGATAATTAGAAGATTTTTATTAATCCTTGCCATATCAAAATTATTTAAACCCATCGTTTGGAAATATTTTGTAGTGAAAAATCAGCCAAAAACTTTGTTTCATTTCAATTCACGAATACCACCGACTCTTGTGGGTGGAACCACAATTAATTCATTTCAATTTGTAGACAGTAAAAACAGTTGTTGCAACCTGACACGCCTTGTCTGTTACTAAACACAAATTAAATCAGAGATTACCCGCACTAAATGCAAAACAAACACGCAAAGTAATCTAAGATAAATTGTCACAGTGCCACCAGCAACACACACACATATTGACACACTCAGCCATAAATACAAACACAAACACAATCACAACTACAAACTTTAAATAAACAGCTGCAGACAGATAGAGTTATGGGTTAATTGGGTTTGTTTTGCCTTGTGGTCAAAAGCTCCAGCGTGTTGAACCCCACAATTTACGCAAATAAAGCGCAAGTTTAACTAACCGTTGTTTTTTTTTTTTGTGGTTGCCCGCTTAACCTCCATTTGGAACGTCTTGAGAAGGTTCTTCTTCCAAATTTTTTAGCGTTGTTCACCTTCGCTTAAGTAACGAATAACAAAAACAAAGCAAAAGCCATTTTCAAGATGAAAACATTCAAAATGCGCGGGCATCTTAAATAAAGTTGTTGATGTTGGTGTTGCTGCGCGGTTGTATTGAGTTTGTGGCTGATTTTTGGTCAGCCAACACAATTCACAATGTCGTTGGCTTTTCGCCAAGTCCCGCTGTCAGTCAGGCCAACAACTCATTAGCCAAGTTATCATAATCATCATCATCTAATAAAGCTTAAAACACCAACAACTAGCTCCAACTCTCTGCCTGCATAGAAAGAAAAAAAGAAAAAGCAAAACAGTTGCCCATTTTAAATTGTCGGCTGAGTGCGATAATTAAGCGAGTTGGAGAGTTAATTAATTTCATACGCCCCTTTTTAAGCTGGTCATCACGACTAACCGAGTTGATGGTGAAGCAGGCGAAGAGGGTGAAATAACAAAAAATGAAGAGTATTTTACAATTGTTATTGCAGGAAATTCCTCAATTATTTTTAAACCAATGTTCAATAACAAACTGAGATAATAATAAAAATAGGGAAGTAAATATGGCATTTAAAATAAACAAATGCTTAAAATTTAAAATAACAAAAACAAATTGCAGATTGGTGTACTTTATTATATACAACATTTTTATACAAATCTGCTGATTGTTTTAATCGATTTTACGTGTTCGTTGGCAAATTCCTTTGTGTAACATTTTAGATAGTGATTTGCTTATACATATGTTTTGCTATACATAATATTGTTGTAAAATAAACTTTATATATATTTTTAGTTGAAATTACACAAATTATAATTAGCATTTGGCTGCATAGTTTTGTGCTCTCATATTATGTTAAATAGTGTATTAAAAGTTCGTCTCAAACACACGCCGCCAGCAATAATAATAAGTCTAGTATTTGACTCTATGCCTCTCATTTGCATGCAACATACGTTATAATTGTTTCTTTGCTGTTATTGCTGTTGTTGCTATGGGGGCATAACAGTGGCTCCCAATTTCGAAAACATGCGTGCAGCAAATGTTATCTTATTTTCATTCTTGCTTTGCTGTAATTTTTAATTAAAACTTATGCTAAATGGACATGCATTGTGAAATGGAGAAGGGGTATGCGTTGAAAACAGGAGGGGCGTGGTCAGCAGCGTTGCTAAACTAAGCGTGCAACAAGCAGGGAGTCTGGAAATTGTGAGAGCAGCCCCACTTAAAAAAAACTAGACAACAAACAGCTTATAAAATTGAGTTTAACAGTCATTCACATAGGAATATAGAGAGACACAAGTATTTATTACGCATACGATAAACAAAAACTTTTCACATGGCGAGCCGCCAAAGTTTTTCAATTGAAAAATGAGATCATCGAGCGGCAGCAGCGGCAGCAGCAACACCAGCAGCAGCAAAAGAATAATAATTAAAAACACTTGGCTATATCATTTTTGATATGTTTATTAAACAATACCATTCGGCGTTGGTGAGCTGTTCGAGTTGTTGTGCTTTTATTTTTGTTGTTTGCCTTCGCCTTTTGTATGCGAAATTCACATGGACAAAAAAGCGCTTTGCCAAACAAAATCGGCCAGCTTAAGTCTTCAGTGTTAGCGGATTACTTCTTGCACACACAATATTATCAAATTGGTTAAACTTGTGTCGGTTTCAAAGCTTTGACTATGATTGATGGATGGGCCATGTAAATTGAACTGTTAGCAGTAACTGTAAAATTTTGTGTCTCGTTAACGTTTCTTAACCAACTTCCGAGTCGTGCGGCATTCGATTGTCAATTCAAAACATGGCTCATGCCTTTGACAGTTCAACAGCAAGGCAACATAAGGCCTTAATACTAAACTACGGCCATTAACTCGATTCATGATCATCATTCCTCTTCTTCCTCTTTCATTCTGTTCTGCGCCTGCTCAATGCGTGACCCAAAAATGGCAACAAAAAACTGTGGGATTTGCTTTTGATTAGAATTCATTATGGCTAAGTTAACGCCGGTCCAGCTACTTGAATTGGTAACAAAAGTTCAATCATATAAAGCAGGTAACAAAGAATTGTCTTAAAGCCATGCTAATTTTTCAACACTAGATGCTATTGGTTTTAAAATGTTGTAAAGCTTTTAAGAGAATAAAAGTTTTGTATAGGAAATTATAGATAGTTCTGTTTTAACAAAGGTTTCCATATAAGTAAATATGAGATGAATTCGATTTCTTGGGTGTTAATGAGGTGTTTAATTTGTTGATCATGTTTCTATCTCAATAACAACACAAGAACATAAGAAATTTCAACATAAGAAACATTAAATTTATCGTAATTTTCATTCTTATCCAAACATAAGATTAAATACAAAATCTGTCGCCCTGTTGTAAGCCGGAAAACTTCATCCCTTAGTTTGTTCAACTAATTCTTAAGTACATTTTAGATATAGCTCTTCACTGTGCGTAGATTGTAGGAAATTCTTGTAGAATTCTTGGCTGGCAAGTGACAAGAACTTCCGTTTCTTTAGTGCTTTTGCAATGCCATCCAATTCTATTAACAGCTGCGTTTACTTTGTGGCACTTTTTTTTCTCCACTTTGGGGTCATTTGTTGGGAGGGGGCGCGTGTTATCGCCCCAAAGCCGTCAATCAATTAACAGCGCCAGCCATAAAAATATTTCTTTCCAAAACAACAATTTATAAGATGCATTGACTTTTTTTGTTGCTGTTTTCCTTATGAAAAATGAAATTTGATCAACATTTTAAAGACATTAAAACAGAACAGCGAAGTTTTGTGTTGCTGTTCTTGTTGTACATTGACCCAAATTAAATTTCTGCCTTCGTCAAGTATCTTTTTTTTTGGTACTCTTCTCTTTTCTGTTACTGACCCCAACACGCACTTTATGTACAGCCCTCCCCCCTCATTCAATAGCACGCCCCAATTGTTGCTGCTGGTGCCAAGAAAATGCGTTGTTGCTTAATTTCCACACACACACACACACACACGTATACACACACTTCAAGCACCCCTCATCACTTTATCTATCTCACGAGTGCAGCGACATTAACGTACGCAGCCACTCTTCTCCCCTTGCCCCCGCTCACAATATGTATATTCAAATTTAATTTTTCGAAAATTAAAAGCACCTAAATTTGACAACGTATTTGTGTGTGTGTGTGTGTATGTGTGTGTAGGCACATCAACAACAAACGCTTTGCGATTTATATTTTTAGGTTTTTGTCTTGTCGTGTTTTTAATATTTGGGCGCTTTGGCACCAACAAAAACAACTTTTGCCCATCACTCATCGCTTGAGGCGCTTTGGGGCTTGACCTTAGCTCTCTTAAAACTGCTGCAGCTTCAAAAGTTGGTGTCGCCAACGTCAATGCACTCACTTATGCCCCTCTCCCTCTCGCTCTCTCTCTCTAGTATGTTGATTAGTGACCAGCGTCGTCGCAACGGCGCCGCTGTGAACGCATTCAGTTGACGCCCACAATAAAAACAAATACGAATATGAATATATTTGTATAAGTGTTTTACACGTATTTTGTTTTTAATGCGGCTGCTTTTGTCGATTTCATTCATATAAAAATGTATTTAAAAATGGAAACGTAAAACGAAAAAAAATTAAAGCCAAACATGCAAATTGAAAGCGAAATTCAATTTTAAGACTCAGCCAAGCGACAAGTTGGTCAACCAGCAACCAACAACACCAAAGACAACTAACAAGCTAGCGAATCGGGCAACCAACCAGAAGATAGCCATTTATGTGGCCCATTAATCGATTGTCAGCAACGTCGTCATATACTATATCCAACGTTAACCGCTCCGTTCATTCGTCTGTCCTATTGTCCGTCTGTCTAAGCTGCTGCTGCTGCCCAGCGTTGACAACCAGTTGTTGAATACACTTACTATCAAGTTGGGTATACTGAAAACAAATATCTTGTAGTGCGTTGAGTTGTTTGAGTTTATATGAAATATGATGAGAGTTGCCTTCATTTATAAATAGCAAATTTTTAGAGCTGTTTGTAAAACTTGCTCTTTAGCTAATATCATAAAAATAGCTTATACATCAATAGTTGAAAGAAACTCTTATCGTTTTGTTGAGAAATGTCGCTTAAACAAAGTTAAAGTTGAATATTTATACTACTTCAAACTGATTTATATTTTAATGCGATTAGATTATTGATTGTTATTATAATATTGGTTTGATGGTTGTAATGATTATTTGTTGAATGCAGGCCTCAAACCATCTAAAGACTTAAACATAGACATATTAAATCAAACAACACACAACACTCATCAACCCAAAATAATTATACTGCGAACTTCTAATCAGCAAAGATTTTTTAAACGTGAGTCAACAGGTTTTTTGTTTTCCCTCTACCGCTGCTCTGTAATAAATGAAACAGCTTTCATTTTGAAATTTAATCCTCTTTTAAAGTGCATTCAAACTTCGTGAGCTCTCAATTAAGTTAACTTTGATTTCTTGTTACTATTTAGCCTTTTTGTTATTGTTGTTGTGTGTGGTTTAGTTGTAGTTGATGCAGTTGCAAATGCTGTTTTACTTAGTTTGCTCGTATTATGGCTCTCTTTGGCTGTTTAGAGAGTTGCTTTGCGCCTGATTGCCCGCCCGACTGCTTGCCGGACTTGTGATTATATTACTAACTGTCAGAGGCATGAGTGTTTGTGCAGCACTCGGTTTGTGGCTAGAAATCATCAACGTCATTCATTATAAACGTCATCATCATCATCGATGTGGCCGTGGGAAGGCAATCCGTAGAGATATCGATTGGAAATCAGCATCACCCACACCCCCCGTGGCTTATATATATATATATATTTATATATATTGCTACTACTTTTTATAGTTATTGCATGCCTCATTCATTGGCACTTTCATGCAAATGAAGTTACCGTTAATTACGTCTGCAACACCTCCAGTGACGACTACGAAGCTTACATCTTTCACTCTCTGCACCTCTTTGTGCATTTTAATTACGCCACCCAATTAACACCCCCTCCCGGTTCTTCAGCTCAGCTTGACAAATTGGAACTCAGAAGCTCGCCATTCCCAAAATTGTTTTCGCTTTTGACTAGCTTTTATAAGTCTCGATTCGTGTTTGTCATATTAACACAGCATGCAACACGCTGTCCGTAACTAAGCCAACAAGGCGCCCCCCAACACACATATTCATATGTAAAATGTATATATATAGTGGTGTGTGTGTATACAGTAAAAACAACATCAAGGCAAAGCAGATTTTCTGTGTGACCGCCGCGTCGCATATGCTCTATTAATAGAGTTTAACAAACTGTAAAAGCATTCCACCACATACAAAGAGACCCAGCAGCGAAACGCACCCAAAAACCACATCTACATACACACACTCACACACACATACACATTGACGCATACATTAACACATTTGGGGATGACGCGTTGATGCAACGAAGACCGACCGCCTCCGACGTCTGTTGATGAGTGTTCTGTGCCCATTTTCACATCGCTCATTCCCTCTCTCACAAATTTGGCGAATGCATGCAGGAAAATCACAGCACACACATACTTTTCGCATACATACATGCATACATACATATGCATACCTAAAGGCAAAACGTCATCGTCCTGAACAAACTTCCAATTTGCTTCTACTTCTTCTTCTTCATGCTGCATGCAGCTCTCAGCTGAGTGACTTCAGGGCACACACTGGAGTGCCTCTAACTGTGCTAGTGTGGGTGGGGGTGGGTAGGGGGAGCAGTCACTGAGCGGGCGTTACTTTTTCTTCTTCTTTGGCTGCACTTCGGTTTGTTATTGTGCATCTCATTGCGCTCTCCATATGCATATCACAAAAGCCTAAACGCTAAGAGATTAAGTTTGTCATATTTTTGAACGAATTCTCTAGCAGAAAATTTCACTTTCTTGATTTTGAAAAGCAATTACATTTTACTTTAATTAAACCTAACTTTCACGAGTGCCACTTTTACAAAAGCTTTAATCTTCTTATTTTGGTAAGTTCTGGATAATATACAATCGGTTTCCAAAGACATTAAATCCTTTTTTGTTGATAGCATTGCCGATAAGATTTGTGTCAAGTGCCTTAAGTGTTTCAAGTATAAATCAATCTTCATTACATTGCTGATAAGCAAAATAAATCAAAGAAAATTCCTTTTTCAAAATAAAATGGTCTTATTTAAATGTCTAATCTTTTCTCTGGCAAGATCTTGACTTTAAAGTCAAATTTTTTAAAACTAATTATGAGAATTTTAGTATAGGGTATTTAACAATTTCTCTCTTGTTTTTCATAATGAGTCAAAGACCGTGTTTTTGTAGGCGCCCCCCTTGAGTATGATGTTTTGCAGCATGTTCTGCATCATGAAGTGCACTCCTCGCTGTTTTAACCCCTTTCTCAACCTCCTCAACCTCCTTCTGCTACTCCTCCGCCACTCCCATTGGTGGTGTGCTCTTTAGCGTTTGGTGACTTTTTACACGGATGACAAAAGAGGCGCGCACCAAGAGAAGCATCATGGCCAGAGGGATTTACTTGATTTCAACTGGCAGCTGCTCCATTTACAAAAATATTGTTTCGTATGCATCCAACTGATGGATGAGCTCTCACTCCCACCAACCCCTTTTGCAGTTTCTAGCTACTTGTTTCGATTATTTTGCTTACTTTATTAGTTGGTTGACAAACGAAACAAAAGAAACAAAAGAAAGGCGAACTTGGTAAGTTTTTCGTAACTCATCTTCAGACGGCACTCGGCCAGCTAATAACTTGTCATCTGTTGTGTAGGACTGTTGTGACAGCCATAAAAATGGAAAATTTCTTTCTCATTTTTGTTCTTTTCTGTTCACAATTTCATCTCAAAGTTGATCGTCTTTCTTTGTCTCTTATTGTTTTTATGACTGCAGCAGCAGCAGCAGCATCAACCGCTCCATTTCCATTTTCATTTCGAGTTCATTTCGAATGATAATTCTGTGAAAGATGCGTTTTGGAGGATTCTGCTGCGCTTTTGTTTACACTTCAAGCATTGTGTGTTTGTTTTTGTTGTTCTTTCCCTTCTTACTTAGTGTGCTGCTCTTGTTTGTTTATTCGGTCTATCTGTATACATCTGTGTCTTTATCTAGTTCAAAGTTGGTTGCAAGTTGCATTTTGAATGCACTTCTGCTTCGTGCGGCTAATGCGTTTGACCCATTTCAAAGGGCGGGACGAGTGGAGGGGGTGGTGGTTGCGCATACAACTAGCTCCCACACTTAAACCATTCCCCCCACCCCCTCGCCAAACTTCAACCCATCTCCCGCCATCAGTCCAATTTTGTGTAACTGATCCACTTGTCTTGGTCGCGCGGGGGGAAAAATAAAAAGATTATTATTATCCATGAGAAGCGCATTCAAAGTTTGAACTTCTTTTTCATTTTCTTAGCTCGTTTTTTTTTCACACAATAAAATGCACAAAGAAACGGCTAGAAGCGAGCGATGTGTGGTGTTGTAGCGGGTGGCAATGTTTGCTCTGTTGCCTCCACAATTGCATTTGGCTATTATTTCTTGTTATTGTTGTTTGCGATTATTAAATACTTATTGCCTCGTGTATATACATTCACACATATGAATTTGAAAAGCGCGCTCTAGAATTGCATTTGAAGGCAAAGTCAATGTGTAGAAGTCACAACCTCGTCAAGTTGTTGTTATTGTTGTTATTTGTTGCATGCAACGGGGCCATAGAAAGTGCAGACATCGAGGAATACCCCCACCCTGCCCAATAACGCCCAATAGACAGACACTTAAGCACGCACATACAAACAGCCCCAGGGAAAGGAATTCTCCACAATGTTTACACAATTCATAACTTTTCCGGCTTTACGTGGGTTAAAGCTTAGATATAAGAATGCCAGTAGGCCTGGGAATTGTGTGCAAAATGATTCGTTAATGACACAGGCAGACTTTGTGCATTATGTGGGGTAAACTAATATGAAAATGTGCTTTGGAGCCAGAAGCTTAAAGACTATAAATCACAGAGTGACAATAAGCTTAAAGCTATATACCAAAAGAGAAAAGAAAGTTGTATTGTTAAGTATATATATAAAGAAATCAAAATGGGTTTAAAAAAAGAAACTTCTCCTTTTTTGAAGTCGTTTAAAAATGTTAACAAAAAGTTATAGGAAGCTGGATATGAAACATGGTTAAAATGATTACAATAATATTTATAAATAATTTTAAGTTGCCTGCGATTGTTAATTAAATTTATTCCAAGTAATTAAGAAAAAATAATTTAATGTTACCTTAAGGCTACTTAAAAACACTTGCCAAATGATTTCGCTCAGTGCAAATGCTAAAATTTTGAAGCTGGCAATGCCGCCACGTTCGCTCTTTTGCTCATTTGACTCTCTTGCGCTCAGTTCACCCCAACGAAAGATTTTCGCCAAATTTAAGGGTGGGCCATTAAAATTTCCCTTTAAGTCTTGCGTCCTTTTGTCTGTGCAGCATCTTAAGAAGCACTCCAAAGCTGTTTTCCTTCAGTCGAAACCCGAAATAAAACATTTCGAATTCGTTTCGCTCATGTTTAATGGCCCATTGGATAAGTGTGCGAAGGCATTTACAGTAACCCTTAAATACAGTCTCTCTCTCGCTCTCTCCGTTTGTGCTCCACAAAAGAACAACAACAAAGTTCGCTCTGCCCTCTCTATGTAAGTTGCTCTCTTGATAACTATTGTTAATGGAAGTCGAGTTCAATTTAAATGATTTAAATGGCAAAATTAAACTATTTAGCCAGACAATTAAGTTACTTAGTTAAATGATTTACCTAGAATGCTTTTGCAGAAATGGTTGTTGTTGCTTTTTTTGTTGTTGTCATATTGTATGAGAGGGCAGAATCGAGAGCAGCAGCTGTCCTGCAATGCAGTTATTGCAGTTTGCAAATTGCAAGTCAGAAATTCTTAAAGAAGCAACCACCGGGAGCAAAAGCAACTCGAATGAAAAACAACCCGCACACATCTGTCCCATTGACTCTCTCTATCTCTGCCGAGAGGGTCGTTGTCGTTCGCTCTCTTTCTCTTTTGCGCTCCCAACTGACGCCGCTGTGGCTCTGTCGTTGGCTTAAGTAATGCTCAGTAGTCAGTCTCACAATACAGTTAGCCGACGTTAGTTTTTCGCAGACGCTTTTCCGCTTAGCAACATTTTTACACATATACATACATGTATATATATAGATAGGTATATGTATGTATATACCCATGTAGCTCTAGTTCTAGTCGCTCTAGTCTCTAGTGTCTAGCGGTCTATGCAAATTCCAAGCATATACGTATGTATATCGCAATTTCGAAATCGTATCCTTTTTTTTAATGTAAGTACGTCGCGTGTGGGGTAAGCTGTTCCGTTTTCTCTTCCTCTTCTTCGGTCGGGTGATTTTCTTCCTTCATTTTTTTTCGCAATCGTTTCGTTTGTGCGTTCGCGCCCCTTCGTCGCCGCGCGGTCTATGTGTATGTATTCGTTTGTCTGCAGCCAACCCCGGCAACAACAACAACTTCGACTTCGTCCTACGTCCTTCGTCCTCCTTTGGCCCATTGGGCGTTAATAATGCCCAATTTCATTCTACAACAATGGAAAAACAGTGTATATAAGCGCGATTAAAAATACTCGTCGTAAATAAAGTATATATTTTGCAAACATTGGCCCGCCTGTATTGATTTTTTGTACATCATAATCAACAACAACAAAAACATTGTAATCATCCCAACCGCTTTGGGTGCCAAACCGTCCATATGTATTACAAATCTGAACCTAGTTCCACAAAGTAACCAAAACAACAACCAACAAACAAGCAACAACAATTCCGTTTCATTAGACACTGCCCGATAAAGCACTGAAGGGCCTCTGTCTGCCTTAACTAGCACAAAACTTTGTATACAAACACACCCATATAAACATATAAACATATATATATATATAAATATATATACAAAATGAGTAGCTACACGGCCGCCCAGTACTACAAGACCACCAATATGATTACCTCGAATGAGATCTACTGGTAAGTGGAAACAAATATTCCCTTTTGTTTTTAAAGTTATATCCTTTTTTGAGAATTGTGTGCCTGGTTGCACTTGTGGGGCATCAGTTACTTCTTTTTCCTTGAACACACCAACCATCCCCTTGCCTTTTTGTTGCTCTCTTCCTTGCCGGCGGTTCAAGGTTTCGCTACAGCGAGGCCAACTGTGACGCAAGAGAGTACGCCTACACTTTATAAGCATCGCATTGAAGCTGCTGCAGCAGCAAGCAAAATTCAATGATATCTCCGCCTGTTTTTGGGTATTTTAAAACCCACACCCTCACCCCCAACCCCCCCTCCCACGGCTGCACATTCATTTGTAAGGTTGCCCACACAGTTATTTGTGAAGCCCACACAGCACGAACTTCATGGCTGGTGGGATAACAACAAAAGAGGCAAGAGACGCCCACACAAAATGCACTTTTTGGTCTCTATGTTCAAATTGGACTCTATCAATCATCTAAGTAGGCAACAGTTATTCAACTAGCTAATTTACGTCATAGCAGCTAAAAGTATGCTTTACTTTATTATTTTGTTGCCCGCACAAAAGTATGCTGTGACCTTTATGTGTGGAACGTAAATGCAGTGACTTTAAATTATTTAACATGGAAAAGCATTTTAGTTGGCATTTTAATGTGATATGCGACGAAAATTAATTTATTTATGATATACCACTTAATTAACAATTCAACTATAAATAATTTTAAATGTATAATTTGGTAAACAAGTTTTTACTAAGCTGACATTCGATTGACATTCAATTCAAGCGTTAAATATTAATTATATTGTTACGGAGCGCTGCTTATAAACCATAACTTCCATGTATCTATTTATTATGTATAGCAGTTACATAAACACAATCACATGTATTTTGTACGTACATTTTCACACAAACCTTGAACTCTTGACATTTTCGATAGAGCACAAAACCACATGACATACATAGATAGCTACATAAGCATTTTGCATGTACAAACATACGTAAGTTCGTCAATCTTACCCACGCCACCGACACGCGCATTCAAATTCTAAGATAAACACGTGATTTTCTGTACAAAAAGCTGTCATCAATAGGAATTCGAGGTAGACGAACATTCACTTGAAGATAATGCCTTAAAAATAAAGACAATTTACGAGTGTTGTCTAATTGGTGAACAACAGAAACAACTTGAAAACAATATACTAATGTAAAATTTACAGCAGGTGGCCGATAAAATCAGTCTTAAAACTAAGCAAAAATTAAAGCTATATTTATCTAAGAAGGAAATACGATTTTAATACTGTAAAAGAAAAGAAAAGTAAATAATTTTCAAAGAATTTGCATAAAACCAATATGAATATATAGTATATAATAGGTTAACTGCCTTGACTTCTGATTGACATTTTAAAAAAAAGTACGAATGGCCTTGTTTTTTTTTATCGCAAAAAGCTTGCAATTATTATAATTATTACCACTTTTTTGTAATTATCCATAAACCAAAGACCTCAATACCAACAATAAATGATATACAAACTGAAGGTACACATTGAAATTAAAAGTATTTAATAGTCTTTAACAATCCATTAATCCTCAAATCATAATCAAAAACCTAATAAGGAACTATATGCTCCAATGCGAAATGTCATAATAAAAAAAAAAACAAGAATTACACAATACAACTTTTGCTAGTTCAAATAAAAACCAAGCAAACAATACATGAAAAAAAACTTTGTTGTATCAATAGCTTCTTCAAAATCTGTTAAATCTTTAAGAGCACTTTTTATAGCTGGAAGTTTCCATCTAAAATACACTACTTCTGTTAGCTAGTTAGCTTCTAATAATAAAACGATTGTATATGAACAAAGTAAATCTAATTTAGTCGTTTGTAAGCCCTGCAGCTGCAGTTTCTACCAGAGTCATGCTATTTAAATAGTATTTTACGCTTTTAGTTTTTATTGCTTTTGTGTCTAAGCCGGAATGCAAATATTCAAGTTCAAACTGTTACTCAAGTTAACCACGTGATTTCATGTTATTTGCTCTAATTCGATTACTCTATCTCTCTCTCTCTCTCTCTCTCTCTCTGCACTTATCATTTTCCTGTTGCTTGCTAATTGAAAGCTAGCTTTAAGTAAATCCATCAATTGGCGCTGATTTCTTGGTATGTCATCCGGCGCTGGTTTTTTTGTAGGCATCTGGGTTTGTAGGCCTACGCAAATGCGTGAAAATAAAAATTCAGGAAAAAAACATGAAACAAAACCAACGAAAAAGAAAAACACAAACCACTCAACGAGCATCCAAGAAAGCATCTAATTTAATGTAAAAACCAGTTAAAAAAAAAGAAAAAACAGAGTTGCCAACCGGCTGACGTCATGTTCGAGTGTGTGTGTGTGTGTGTGCATGTATGCGTTTGTGGCAAAGAGGGAGTTGTTGCCTCAGTTGGAACTGCCGGTTACCGGCAGACCAGTTACCAGTTCTTGCAGCAGTTGCCGTTGTTGTTGTTGTTGTCGTCCTAGTTGTGTGCCAAATTTCTTGAGTTCCAGTTAGTCGGTCGTCGCAGTGAATGAAATATGCAAAGTTAAATCAAAAGAACCAACTTGAATTGTGGAATTGCGGTTTTAGCCACAGTCCATAATGCCCTGCAATCGCAAGGCGTAAAAGTGTACAAAATGTGCAATTATAGATACAAATAAGTAATTTGTGTGTCTATCGATAAGCTTCAAGTCATAAAATAACAACAAAATAAACAAATTTTAGTCTTGAAATTTATAGTTATGAGCCTATTGTGTGAGCACAATCACAATGTGGCCAGACTTTTCAAGAATTTGCCATACAGAAAAGGCAAATTGTTTCTTTTTACTTACTTTTATGCTGAATAATAATAATAATAAGTTAACTTAAGTATTATTTTCCTTGTGTATTAAACTACAGTCAAACTTCTCATTAACGAATCTCAAGGGGACAAGAAAAAGCTTCGTTATAGAGAAAATTCGTTACACGGAAGTTCGTTACATGGATGTTCGACTGTATAAATTTGGTTTTGTTTAGGTTAAAGTCTAAAATCCTTAGGTAAAACTTGTTGTTAAGACTCTTCTGTTGGTTTTGCAAGGCATACCCTTTACTTTAAGGTTCTTGGTTAGCTTGTTTCTGAATTTGTCGGTTGCACAATAGCCGACAATTGCCGTTGTCGTTGTCGACAGAGCGTGCAGTTTCTTTTATCGTTTGTTTGCCAGTTATTTGCATTGAATTGGATGCTGACGAAATGTGCGAAATGCTAATTTACTATTCGCAAATTTCCAAATCATTCAAAAAACTCGAGGTTGTTAAATATACAAGATCTTTAGCCAAAGTTCATTAGCTTCTGGTGAAAAGCTGCGGCATGTTTTTGTTGTTTTTTTTTTTAACACAAAGCAACAAAAATTTCACATAATGATGTCCAATTTGGGGTATGGATTATGCAAAGCTAGCAATTTGTTTGAACTCACTTAAAATTGACGTTGATGTCGAAGATGTTAATGATGAAAGGCTTCATTCAACGAAGATTTCTGCCAGCAGCTGAAGATATTCAATTGCATGAAACATAAATAAATAATGGGCTGCTAATCGCTTGTAAACATGCATTGTTTTTCCATTGGCAACACACACATTTCAACGCAATTCAATGAGAAAGCAGAATTAGCTCTAAAACGAAAAACAATAGGGCAGCGGAAGGGGGGTGGAGTGAAGGGGGTTAGTAAGGCGGGGACGGCGTCAGACTGGCCTGGCTACGTGATTTAGAGCCTAACGAGCATAGAACCCTTGTGGGCGCACTTTCCCAAAAACAACAACAACAACAACAATTAACGTGCCACATGAGCCAGCAACAAACAACAACAACAACATAAACAGTTGCTTAGCCCCCGGCGCACGCTCCTCATTATAATTGTTGTTTTTTTTCTTCTCTCTCTCTCTCTGATTGATGGCAGTGGGCAGCCAAAAGCAACCAACAAGCCAATGAGCAACAGTCAACAGCCAACAACAACAACAACCAACGCTTCATTCATGGCCAAGAAGAAAAAAGAGTGAAGTAAAGTGTGTTTTTTGAAGTGCAAGTGAAAGTGAAGTGTTTTTTTCTTTTTTCGTTGTTCGTCGTGTACTTCATTGGCCAATACCACAGAGCAACAACAAAAATTTCCCACTAACATAATTTTCAACAACAACAACAGCACGAAAAAAAGAAACAGTAAAAACAAATTGTTGCCCATTTCTATTTGTTGTTGTTGCCGCTGCTGATGTGATTTACTGCTAGAGCAACAGTTGCTGCTGTTTGAATCTTCATTTGTTTTTGCTCATCTTTGTTACAAATTTAATTATATATGTCTCTGCTCCGAATGACAAGTGAGAGTGAATCTGAATTGCTGAATCTCTGCTGGTTGAGGGCTTTTGGTGGCTTGGGTGGCGGGGGACACAAGTCGTAAGACCCTAAGAGCCACGACTTTAGTACGCAATAAAATTGTCGCAAGTTCAGTTTTTATACTCTGAACCCAATTAAAAAATGTGTTTAAAGTAGTTTAATAAAATTATGCCAATCTATGCAACAGACAAAGGGCAGTTAAAATGATCCAATAAAGTGTATATATTCTCGAACTTTGACACCATAAAAGCGTCAAACGTCACCGATAACTCTTTCCGATTCCGAAATATACAGCTAATCGTTAACAAAAAATCTTGAATTTCCCCTGTTGGCTATTTGCATAAAGCGTTTGACATTTTATTAATAATCTCTCTAAATTGCATTAAGATTAATTACGAAACACAGAAGCTATTAGACATACAAATTTATCCAAGCACGCTGAGCTTGTTTAAGCTTGAATCTTGAAACTAATGTTCAGTTATAACCTAGGTTAAGTAAATAAAGTATTATGAAATTTTAGTTACCATTAATTGCAATCATTTTAATGAAATCTTCCTCGCACATTGATTAAAATGAATGACAGTTGAAATGTTCGATTCGTGTCGCACGCACTTTTTGTTTTGGGGAATTCCGTATCATTTTTGCTAAGCACGCTTCATTAAGTGAAGCCGCTTGTCTCTTGGGCATTGTCTCAACGCGCCCAGCGACCATTTTAGCCCATTGTCCCCAGCGTTGCCCAACGCGTTCACTTTCTAATCACCGAAGCTACTAGCGTCAACGTTGCCAGCCAACGTCATGTGGCAGCCATGACCGAATGCAATCAGCGACGGCCACGCAAGTTGAAGGTAGTATACTGCCACATATGGCAAGGGAGCAGAGAGAGAGAGAGAGAGAGCGAAAGAGAGAGGGGTTGTGTTGTTAGCTCGCGCAATCGTTTATTTGGCTTTTCAGGGAGGTATGAAGGTCTTTTAGCCCTATGCCATATGCATAAGCACACGGACAAACACACACACACACACATATGCATATATTTATTCACAAATTGGGTTCAGCAGCCTAAGGTCAATTCAACAACAGCAACAACAACAACAACAAGAGCAACAACTTAACAAGTCAGCCAGAGTCTCTCAGTATAAACGTAATCGTAATCGCATTGTTAGCAACTACATTCGCAATGTTTACTAATGAAATATACAAAACGATTTATGTGGATGTACGTAAGTTAAGTTTGGGTGGCTTAAGAAATTGTATAAATTAAGTATACGTAAATTTGTTGAATGAATGCGTTAAGATACGATTTGTATTATTGTAGCATTAATAACGTACTTAAAAATACATTAGTAAGAATGTCCGATTAGATAACTAAAAGACAGGGAAAGCCCGACTAGAAGATACCCTGAACCCAGTTGCAACAACTATATTAAATTTATATAAGACTTTGGTATACTGACTTAACTTCAAATGCGATATCTTCGGTGTTTCTTAACCGGTTTGGACGAAATTTTCAGAAATATTGTATCGTTGCCCATTATTACAACGACGGACATAGCTATATCGTCTCGGCTGTTGATGCTAATCAAGAATATATATACTTTATGGGGTCGGAGATGCTTCCTTCTACCTTTTACTTTTGCACAAAACCATTATACCCTTATTTACCCATTTTATGCGTTCAGGGTATACAAATGCCCTATGCTCCACAAGCAAATACAATCCAATTTTACAGTAATGATCTTGAATCTGATGAAAATAATTATCTTTCCTGTGCTCAGAGAAAACTCAATATTCCATTGAACTACCCTCGTTCGTAAGCAGTTATTGTTGATTTTGGTTTGCTTGTCATCATCGTTGTTTATTGTTTCATAACAGCTGAGACAAAGTCAGGCAAAAGGTAAATAAATGGGTTTGTGTGTACCTTGTGCCTAATGCCTTAATATCATCATCAACCTTTGCAAGCTTGCTCCGTGGTAATTTACAAATTTTCATAAACATATGTAGACAAATAGTCATATTGTAAGTTATGTTTATGTTATGTGGCACAGTGGGCACAAGTTTTGGTTTTTATGACATTAGTGACAGCAACGTCCGACGGCAACAGCAGCAGCAACAATTAAGCAAGTTTTAATGATAAGTCAAAACACGCCGCAGGTCCGGATATAAATGGTTTGTTGTTCACATACTCACATACAAACTCACACACACTCACCGAAGACACATACATGCATGTTAAGCCACATGCAGAGGAACACTCATCGTTGCGCTTAACGCCAGGCTCTGTCTCAGACCCAGTCAGCCATTACGAAGCCCATTTTGTTAGTAGCCCGCCGCATGCGACTAACTACCAAAACTACTGCCTCACACTTTGCTTTAACAGCGGCCATAATGTACTCGTACATACGTACATACGTACAACACATGCATGGAAACAGAGAGAACGGATGAGAGCGGCTGATAAAGAGAGTGTCAGCAGTAGGGTCCCGCTCAGTGCTGCCCCTGCCTGCATCCCACCCTTCACAGACATCGGGTCGTGAGTCACCTGAGCGTAACGTAAGCGCAGCTTATTGTTTGCTCATGTGCCGCGACGTCGTCGTCGTCGTGTATTTGTGTGCTTGTTATTATTTTGGCACTCACTACACAACATTCGCTCTCCGGTGCGCTCTCACTTCCAATGCTGAGCAGCTGTTTATAATGGCTGTATGTTTGTTGCTGTTGTGATCGCCTTTTCCAAAGTGTGTATGCGTATATGTCGTTTGCATACAAATCTACACCTTTTCTTACAACAGTTTGTCTCTTTTTGTTGTTCGCAATTACCCAATTTGACAATGGAAAGATGAGTGCAAGTACATTTAAAAAGCTTAAAAGCCTGTCACAAACTGGTGCATTGCAGATGTTTTCAATGCTACGGCAGATGAGTAAACGCTTAAGTACTTGCATTGTGTGATTCCAAGGCACTGTCCCACTGTGCTGCCTGCCTGTTTGTCTGTCTCAGTAAACACGTCAATGCTTATTAACAGGTGCATGTGTGTGTGTTTGTGTGTGCTTGTTAGCTATACTGCAAGTGTTTCGCATATGGGCTGCCAATTGTTTTCGGTAGATCAAATTGAAAAGAACAGCTTAGTACAACATCAGAACAGCAGCCACAACAATAACTGGCACACACACACACTTACACAACGATACAACACTTACGCCTCACAGTCACTCTCTGCTCCCGCTCTCCACACACACACACACTGTGATGTGGAAACAAACTCGTCGTTTGACGGCTTGGAAGCTCGCGCACCTCTGTCGGTTCATTTAGTCTCTCTCAAAGTTTCGTCGAGATAGGCAGCATAAAGTGAAAACAGAGAAAACTTGCGCGCGCTTTTCTGTTTAAAACGTTGCCGTCGCAGTCGCTGTCCGATCGTGCGTTTTGTTGTTAATATATGAACTTAGCTCGCTCAGCAGCTCACTATGTGTGTGTGTTAATCACATTTTGTTGCTGAATATGGATTGTTGTTGGCACTTTGCATGCGCAAAATAAGCAACAAAATTTGGAAATTTTAGAGCCAATATTTTTGCAGCGTGCGAATTGATTTGCAAACAAAAAGCTTGTGTGTGAAGTGAGTGAGTGTTGAAAAATTGAGAAATATATCAATAAAAACTCAATGGTATAAATTGCAAAATGAATAAACAGCAACATACATATGTATGTACGTACAGATCACGACTTGCCAGCGCGTGTGTGCCATCTGATTGTTGTTGTTTTTGTTGCTATTGTTGTAATTTACCAATTTGTTTATATGTTGAAGTTGCTGTCAAGTCAGGGCCGGTTTATTAATTTGACATCGTCGTGCACCCATGCCATATCCAACACAGAAACAACAACAACAACAGCATTGAAAATCCCAAAGAGCACCGAATAAAACAAAACGGAAATGATGAATACAAAAAACCAAACCAAATAACAAAACGCAACAACAAAAGCATTGCATACAATTTTTTTTTAATGTAAAAAAATAAAATATAATTAAAGAGAAAATCGCCTTTCTCTGCTCGCGTATCACAAAAACAATAGTACCACCAACAACAGCAACAAAAAACAGGCGTCGACAGCGGGAACAGCAGCAGCAGCAGCAACAACAATTACAATAGTAGCAGCAAAAGCCACGGCCACTGCCCCGTTACGTTTCGGCAAGCACACGACTAAAGCGTCCCACTGTGTGTGTGTGTGTGTGTGTGTGTGTGAATGGGATGTGTGTCTGTTTGTGGATTCGACTGGAAATTTCTGCTACACATTTTTTAATTGAAACTCTAGGCAAGTGCTCAGAGCGTATGCTACACAACAATACTTCAGCCCCTTTCCAATTGATGATAACTACTGTCTCTAGCCATTGAACAAAAGTTATGTTCGCAGGTCCTTTTCGAAAGCTTTAAATCACATTAGTCGAAGCTTACTGTTATATTTTGAGCAGCTTAAAACAGCTTAACAGCTGATTTCCATTCCACGGCAGCTGCAGCTGCTGTGATCTGCAGAGAAAGCACAAATGCAAGTCACAGTTACACCGAGTTAACGGTTGCTGTGCTCCCCGAAATAAAATAAACAAAAGCTGTGCTCGAAAACTGTCTCGCTCTGTCACAAAGTTTATAAGGCGATCTCAACTGTTTAAGCTGCCGTTGCTTGTGTAACTTAACCACTTGCCAACCAATTACGTTGCGTCGCAGTCGCAGTTGCAGTTGCAGTCGCGTTGTGCAGCTAGCGTTGTTGCATATTGTGTTTCCACTTCCTCTTCCGCTCATTTTGGAGCCGCCCGACAGCAATCTGCTGCTGCTGCTGCTGCTGTTGCGGCTCCGACGCATGCCATTGTTAGACAGAGAGAGAGAGAGAGATGGAAAGAGAGTGCCAGCGAAGGAGAGTTGGATTACGTGCGCCGTTACTAATGACACGAAAGTGAATAAAGCGATGATTGACGAACACAAACACGATGCAGTAGCGCCAAACTGCTGCCCATTGTGAACCCACTGTGCCGACGCCGCCCAAACACAGCGCCCAGCTGCATTAATTCATCGCTATCTCTCCCTTTCGCTCTCTTGCGTGAGTGATTTGTTTGTGTTCACGGGTGTGTGTGTGTGTGTGTGTAATAATTATAAATTAAACATTTATACAATGCAAGCAACAAAACTACTTGAAACTGATTGTCGCTGTCGTTCCCGCTGCTGCAGCTCTCTTGTTGTACTGTTGCTCGTGCCGTGGAACACCTGTAAAACAAAGGCAACTCTATCTACAACAACAACAACAACAATTATAATCATAATAACAACAATAACTTAGCTTTTGTCGTGCACCGTAGCGGATGCAAGCAACTCTAAGCATAACGAAAAATAAAAACCAACGACAAATACTTTAAAAACCAAACCAATTTTATCTGGCTTATAAACAAACGAAAAGAAAAACTTGTTTCACAAAATTGCAACTACGACTAGAATGTTTCACAGAAACAAGTTGAATACTTTTAGCAACAGCAACTACAGCAACAGCTACACAACAACAACAACATCAACAAACTAGCTCTTGATAGTTGTTAAATAAAAACATAAACATATTTGAAGCTTGCCGATTATATGAGTGGGTTTTTCGGGGCACCATTCTCACAGACTTGAATTGAGAATGCTCTTTTAGAACAGAACAGAACAGTTGTGCTTGATTGTAGGCGACTTGTTTTGGCCAATAGCGCCATGACTTGTTGTGGAATCCAAGGCAAGGCTGACACAGTGGCAAAGGGAGTGCAGTAGTGGCAGGGTTAATGGCTTATCGAAACACTGGCGAAATTTGTTGGCTTAAACAGCTTTCTCATGTCGTCGTCGTCGTCGTCGTTCTGAAATTCTGAGTAACAATATAGAATGACGAAACAGTCGAAACAGTGACAGTCATAATGGATTTGGACAGCATTTGTCCAAAATTGTAACGAATCAGCAATGTGTTATGCTGATGATGTTAATGATGAAGACATCGGCAATCGTTAACTTAAACAAAAAAAAAAAACACTCTTGAGACACTCGACAAAAGGTTCTTGAACTTGCCAAATATTAAGATAGATTTATGACAGGAAAGTGTGGGGTATTTTTTGTTTGTTTAGCTACTTCTTCTTTTTCCCATATTCAATCTCAAATTTACATAGCGATCTTGATCTTGTCGGACTGATAAACATTTTCATTTTTCCCTTTCTATGCGCCCATTGTCTGTCTATAATTGACAATATTCTCACGTAAATTTCCATATGATTTATGGTTTTTTTCTTATATGTATTAAAGTAGATCAGGTCAGCTCGGCTGGTTGCCAAAAAAGCTTTCTCAGCTGTCTGTCAGTCTGGCAAGCTTTTGCCAAGTCTCGAGACGGATGCCAACTGTTAACGGTTCACATCCCTGTTCATATGTATTTGTCTGACATACGAATAAACGCATACAATCATTCAATTTGAATATTGTTTACTTGGCACTCGGCAAGTTTCATTTATGTATTTTCTAGCAATGCGACTTTTACTTGCGATCGCAACTGCGATCGCTGACCTAAAAAGCTACAAAAGCTGATTGAATGCGCTCCGACACAGTCAAGTTAGCAAGTCTCTCTCTCTGTCGCTCTTTTTCTCATAAGCTCAAAATACACAAACATTTTGCAAGTGTCACGCAACCCACTTGCTTCATTAGCGCCTATCTCTCTTTCTGTTTGTCTGTCACTGTTGTATTTATTACAGCTGTTTTTGAAGGGCGTTTGTAAAATGCTGACAAACCTAATGCTTGTTGGGTTAATGCAATGCGCAAAAAGATAGAAAAGCGCTAGGAACGCCAGCTCAAAGTATTTTAACTAACTTTCAGCAACAAAAGAACGTTATCGAACCGAGATAGAGAAAAGCAACGAAAAATTCCAAAACTAAACCAAAGATATAATGGCAAAGAAATCGAAGTACATTCAAACAAAGAAAATTTAAATAATAAATGAAAGCAAGAACATTAAATTCAAATCGAAAATCAAACAAATAACAACAACAACAAATATCAATTTGCAAATGAATAAAACGAACAACGCAAAACAACAGCAAAATTCATAAACAATAGAAAAGAAAGAAAGAAACCGCATAAGCAAACCTACGGAAAAGTGAAGGCGAAAGTGTAGCCACGCCCCACTGGGCCCCCACCCCTCTGTAACTATTTCTCTTTCTCAATTGTGTGTCTCGCTTCTTTGAAAGCGAGGCATTTGGAATCTCACGCTACGATCATGTCCAAGACTAGCAAAAACCACAACAACAACAACAACTGCAATAGCAGCAATCATCATCACAATAATCGCCGGCATTTGCCAGTGCCAGCCCCCGCCTCCCTAGAGGATAGTGAATCCTTTCTGCAGTACAGTGACAGTGAAAAGAAACCACCGCCAATTGTTGTTGTCGTCGGCGATGGCAGGAGTCGGGTGCGTCGCGTGGTACGCACTGCCACGCGGCATGTGACCGTTGTCAGCCTGTCGACGCGCCACAAGGAAACACAGACGCACACCTCGCACCACGTGACGGCTGTCAGGTAAGCGTCGGCGAATCCAAAACGGGAAAGCCAGCCACAAAACTAGTCAACGCTTATCGTTATCGCTGAGTTTTGCTGCTCATAAGTTTATTAATACGTTTTTATTGCTACTGCATACCGCAGCTTTAAAATGTTATCGCAGTTTTTGTGTCCACTGCATTCTGATCAAATGCAGTGCTGTGGAACTTGTTTTGTATTGCATTTTATGCTACTGTGGTGAATATACTTTTTAAGTGCGCAAAAATGCATTGCATACCTTTGGGCTGCAGTTTAAATTGCTGTTTCACTGTTAAGCGAAAAGCGCTGTTAACAATCCTTGATATTTCTTTAAAATGTTTTTGATTGCAAAGTTCCAAAAGCTTAAACTCCATAAAAAAATCATTAGAAAAAAAGGATTGAGCAAACTTTTACCAAAAAACGTTATATAAATCATATTGATTATGAAATCTCTATACAAAAAATAAAAAACAAAACCCATATTAATTTATATGCATTTAGATATATGCGGTTTGTTCTAGGGAGGTGTACATAAGTATGACAAACTCAATTCACGTCTCCCGCAGCGCTTTCACTGTCACATTTGTCTACCGGCTGTCTATTTATTTGTTATTCTTCTCTTTCGGTTTTGCCTGACAGTCGTTTGGGGCACACTCCATAAAGAATAAGCCCATCAAACGAGCACTAATGTAAAATCAATAACAATTACGGTTGCGCTTTGGTAAATGCCGTCTTGTTCTTCTTCTTCGGCTCTGTCGTGCAGGTCACGCAAAACGCCAAAATGCCGTCGAAAGAACGGATAAAGGCGATACTTGTTGCATATCAAACAAGTTAGCGAGGAAGTTAGAGAGTGAGAAGGAAAACATCCGACTCTAAGCTTGTTGGCTCGCGAGCAAAGTCGAGTGACGTCGCGAGCCGATACAAGATACAATTCACGTGCACGTATCCAACGGATACAACTGATGCACAGCTACACCGACACAGATAGCGAGACAAGCCGCAAGCAAACAAAACAGCTGGACTCATGTGCAACGGCAAACAATTACATTGTCCACGACGTGTGGCAGATGTTTTTTTCTCTGATGCGCTTGGACTCAATTTACAAAGCAGGACTTTTCGAGCACTTAAATCGGGGCAGAGATAGAAAGAGAGAGAGAGAGAGAGGGAGAGAATGCGTCAAGTTGCTGGCAACAATAACAAGCGAGTTGTTGTTGCTTTTGCTGTTGCTGTCAGTCTACCTGCCGTAAGGATAACAACAGCAAAACACTACTGAACACCAGGTGCACTGGCAAACTGGTAAAGTGAGGAATGAAATGGAAAAAAAAACAATCCTACAAGGATAAAAATAACGTATTGTGCGTGCTTCTCTGCCTCTGTTTCTGGCCATCCTGCGAATCCTGTTTGAATATTTTGGTTTTCTTCTTGAGTGTTGCTTGCTGGGTGCAAATGCAGCTGCTCATTGTTAAAAACAAAAAAAAAAACCAAGTCGTATATGCCCTTAACTGATTGCATTGGCCAAGCAACTTATTAGGCCACCAACTGTGCTATAATTTAAAGACGTTCTATGTGCAAGCTATAGCAAACGTATAATCAATGATTTAAGCAAGGCAATGCAAATCGATTTTGAGAGTTTCTAGAAGAAATAATACAAAATGTGTTATGCTTGGTTGGTGCTAGGAATGTAACTATAAAGAGTTTTATGCTTGCTGCTTTTTTATATAAGACAGATCGTTTTAATCATTTTATGTTATGCAAAGACACTTTTCAGATAGGTAAATAAAAATAAATAAAAAGTTAACTGGTTATTACTAAATGTAATCTATTAAGGGTGGTTTTAAACCCATTTCTCTTAGGGATCATAATTCTTTATTAAATTTTATATATTTAATACTCTTTTTGCCCTGACGTAAACATGATTTTTGTCAACAGCTTCACATTAACAGAGTCATAATTCATAAGGATACATAATATGGAATCTTTTCTTTGAGATCTGAATCCAAATACACTTCCTGTCAACAATTGCTTCCCAATCAGCCAGCAATCAACAGCTTCATTAATTACCCTACACAAATTTCTGATACTCATATTTTTTCAATATTTATTTCGATCTCGTAAGTTCACACTTTCTACACTTCTTTTGTCGAGGGTGCATGATCTAAGGAAATTCTTGTGTGTATGTCATCGTTAGCTAATCATTTCCTTCCATTTTCACTTAAGTTGAAAAAAAAATCTATTCGATCTGATCCCATCCAACCTTCGCCATATGGCATTAAGAACACGCTGAATCTCTTTTTCCCCGACCCCCCCTTACTACTTACTCATCCTCTGTACCTTTTTTTGGATAATGGTATAATGGATCCTTTTACGCTTAGGATCTTTTGCCTTTTGTTGTACATCGTTCATATTGTCTATGGCTTCGTTAAGGGTAGCAAACAAAACAGATGCATTTTGTTGGATGTGTAGGCAGCTGACAAACAAACACACACGCACGCACTCACACTCTCACACACACACACACGTAGTAATACCATTGAGGTGTATGCGAAACACGTTTTCTTTTTGGTTCCTACGCCTTCGACTTTGAGCTCGAGTTCGAGTTCGTGCTTAGCTGGTCGCTCGGTTTAGTTGAAACGCGAACGTTGCTGGGCGACGATGTGATCTTCCGCATATATCCAAAATGCTCAAGTGCTTCCTCTTCTCCACGGTCTAACCGAAAATCAAAAGAAAAACAAAAACAATTTCAATTTAAATTTGAATAAAATACAAATTAACAAACAACATTTTTAGTTTGTGTGTGTGTGTGTTTGTGTTTTCTATTCGTATAAAACTCAAAATCGTAGAATATTATATTCTGTCAAAATGATAATTTGCATTTCGGGTTTTATAATTGGCGAAAGGTAGGCAAAAATCAGCCATAAATAAAAGAATCTTGACGAATGAAAGTTGTACTTATAATCGGATTATTCGTAACACAATCTCTCTCTGTTTATTCTCCTTGCAGCTTTCCGCAGAAGAGCATTGAGCGCAGTGGCTCCACACAATATGATCTGGCTGGAGCGCCAGTTGCCGGATCCCATGGGTCCGGCAGCTCAGCCACTGATAGCGTCGGTGGTTATGTTTATCTGCAAAATCAATATGCGTCTGGTGGTGGGGGTCATAATAATGCTGCCACCATTAACTATCCTGCGCCACAGCCACATCCACAGATGATCTATCAGATCCAGCAGTATCCCACGTGCCATCAGCAACAACAACAGCAGCAGCAGCAACACCTGCAACAGCAACATTATATGCAAATGCAAACGGCAACAGCAGGCGCTGCACATTATCATCATCATAATCATCACCTGCTGCACAATCATCATGGACATCATCATCATCATGGTGGTGCAGTGGTTATTGCTGGCAGTGGTGTTGGCACCGGTGCCGGAGCAGCAGTTGTCCTGCAACAACAGCAGCAGCAACAACAACAACAGCAGCAACACCAACAACATCATCAGCATCATCAACAGCATCAACAAATAATGCACAAAAAGAACTCCATTCGAAATGGTGGCGATGTCTTAAAACGCACGCGCGCCCAGTCAGCGTAAGTATTACCGATAAAATAAACATAGTATACTATATGCACATAACTCATCAAAAGTCCGTGCAATCAGTTATCATACAACTAAATACTCAAAGTATTCATTTGGACTTTAGACTGCGCCAATTCCAAATGTTAACGTAAATACAGTTCACTCCCCACCCGCACTCCTCTGCTATCCAAGACTAGGCAACACTGACGCACGAGAACAAAGCAAAATGTATAGAAACCAATCGGGCGTATGTAAATATTTGAAAGTACGCAACTGCACCACCTCAGCTGACAGCTGATTTTTTGTGACGCGCATGCGAAAAACACACAAAAACAACAACCGCCACAAATGAGCCTGTTAGAAAATGTAAAAAAGGCATCCGCTGTGCAGTTGTTCCTTCTTTGACGTTACTGATAAGTCAAGCTCCAACTATTTGGAACACTTGTTGGTAGTTTTCCTCTTAGTTAACATTGTTATCTTGAGTACATAATAATGTTTGTTGTAATTGCTTGCAACCTGTTGCTTGTTTTAGGATGTCGAAAAGATAAAAGGCATCTTTAAGAATAATATTTAGTTATTTTTACAATAAAGTATACAACTTTACATATTGAAGACAAATTGTTCTTGTCGAATTATTTTTTCGTTTAACTTTTGTCCAACTTTATCTCCTTACATCTTCTTTGAAGTTATTCACTACAAGATTTAATTTATGATCTTTGTGCAATCAGAAGTTTCTCGACTTTTACTTAGATCTTTCTAACCGAACTGTTAATGAATAGCACCTGCTTACTTCTGAGCTAGTTCCAATCGTCAACGATAAGAAAAAATTATTCAAAATTAAAAATGGTTGGAAACTATTTATAGCACTAAGCAAATTTTTATGGCATCTCCACCCTTAGACTTCCCCCCCCACCTCTTGACTGCTGTTTTGCTCTGGTTGCTTGTGCCAACGTTTTAATCAGGTCGATAGCAGAGACGACGTTGACGACGAATTGTATTTCAAAGATACAAAAACAAACACAAACATAGACGACGCTATCTTATCAAATATTTCAAGCGAGCAAGCAACTTGCACCAGTTATGCGCAAATTTCTGAGCTGTAAAGCAGTTTCTCTCTCAAATTCCTTTGGTTTTTTTGTGAAATTCAAATAAGTGCAACATAATTTCTTTCATTCTTTAGCTACGAGCTATCGCAGGATCTGCTGGATAAACAGATCGAGCTGCTGGAACGCAAATACGGCGGAGTTCGGGCACGTAATGCGGCAGTAACAATTCAACGCGCCTTCCGCCATTACATGATGGTCAAGAAATTCGCCTCGATTACAGCCATGGCCAAGGCGGAGAAGCGTCTTAGTCGTCGCATGGTTGTCACTGCATCCAGCATGACTCTGGCCGAGGAGAGTGCGAATGCTTCGTTATCTTCTGCCTATGGCAGCACCACAGAATCTCAGCTGGAGCAGCAACAGCAACAGCTGCAACAAGCGGCACAACAGCAGCAGCCACGTGTTACAATTATGGCTGGTCCACCCGGTGCTGCATCGCCAGGACTTTCAAGAACGCCACCAACACGTTCACTATCGATGCGCGAGCGTCGTCAATTAGATTGCAGTCCCATACCCAGAAGTCAATCGGGTGAGTTTGTGTCTTTCACTGAGAATAGAACCATTTTAGTTAACCATTTCCCTTTTTTGTTTCATTTGCATAGGTGCCTCACCCGTCTCCATTGGCAGTTCGACCACCTCCATATCTGGCTTAGCCTCACATCCGCATGTCAATTTGTTGCATGCAGCCGAGCCGCATTATTACAACACTCAAGCAATGCCAACGGCAGCAGCATATTACACCAGCTATCATGGCTCGCCACATGAACTGAGCTATGCCAGTTCGGCGGACACTTCGCTGAATGCCTCGTGGGTGAACACAAGTGGACATTCACCACATACACCCTACTATTCGGCGGCACAGATCTATATGCGACCCAAAGGAGGCAGCACAACGCCCACGCCCAGCTGTGGCAGTCAGGGCAGCGGCAGTGGTGGCAGTGGTAGCAGCAGCAAAAAGGTGCCACCAGAGGTGCCCAAGCGCACTTCCTCCATAACAGCTCAACAGCAGAGTCAGCTGTTGATGATGCAGCGGCAGACACCGCCGCCACCCTCCCTGCTACGCACCAATGGACTCTGCAAGACCGCCGAGAATGGCAGTTTGACTTCGGTGCAGAGTTCCGGCTCGGATTCGAGTGTCACGTCAGCGGAAAGGAATATTAACAGTGATTTGGGTTCGGATCGCAGCAACTCTCCACATACATGGAAGCGTGGAACAGCACTCAATAGTTCTCAGCAGTTCTCTACACATTCGGCGGATTCGGCCACAGGCATTGGAGCTGCTGGCGTTGGCGTTGGCGTTTGTGTCACTGGTCAACTGCAGGCAGCAGTTGTGGCAGCAACAGTTCCAGGAGGTGTGCCACCCACAGATGATCATGCCGTCTCCTCGCACACTAGCGCCGCCCAATACGAACAGCACGAGCAGCAACAACATGAACAGCAACAGCTTCAAGCAGCTGCCTCAGCTGCTGGCGTGGCCCAGAACTATAAGATGTCAGAGACGATAAGGAAGAGACAGTATCGTGTTGGCTTGAATCTGTTCAACAAGAAGCCGGAGAAGGGCATTACCTACTTGATACGTCGTGGTTTCCTTGAGAATACGCCACAGGGCGTGGCACGTTTCCTGATTACACGCAAAGGACTCTCGCGGCAAATGATTGGCGAGTATTTGGGTAATTTACAGAATCAGTTCAATATGGCCGTGTTGAGCTGCTTTGCCATGGAATTGGACCTATCTGGCAGACAAGTGGACGTGGCGCTGCGTAAATTCCAGGCATATTTCCGTATGCCCGGCGAGGCGCAAAAGATTGAGCGCCTAATGGAGATCTTCTCACATCGCTACTGCGAATGCAATGCGGACATTGTTGGCAGACTGAGATCATCCGATACGGTAAGAATAACTATTTTAACTTCTCCTAATCTTATCTAACATTCCACTTTATCTCCTCTTTAGATCTTTGTGCTGGCATTTGCCATCATTATGTTGAATACGGATCTGCATACGCCCAATTTGAAGCCAGAGCGTCGCATGCGCGTTGAAGACTTTATCAAGAATTTGCGGGGCATTGATGATTGTCACGATATCGATAAGGACATGTTAAGTGGCATCTTTGATCGCGTCAAATCGGATGAATTTAAGCCGGGCAGCGATCATGTCACCCAAGTCATGAAAGTCCAAGCCACGATTGTGGGCAAAAAGCCAAATCTAGCATTACCGCATCGTCGATTGGTCTGCTATTGCCGACTGTACGAGATACCCGATGTCAATAAGAAGGAACGTCCTGGCGTCCATCAGCGTGAGGTTTTCCTGTTCAACGATTTGCTGGTCATCACCAAAATCTTTAGCAAGAAGAAAACTTCGGTGACGTACACGTTCCGCAATAGTTTTCCGCTTTGCGGCGCCGTTGTCAGCCTGCTGGATTTACCCAACTATCCATTCTGCATTCAGTTGTCGCAGAAGGTTGATGGCAAAATTTTGATCACGTTCAATGCGCGCAATGAGCATGATCGCTGCAAGTTTGCCGAGGATCTCAAGGAATCCATTAGTGAAATGGACGAAATGGAATCGTTGCGCATTGAGGCAGAGCTGGAGCGTCAAAAATCGGCACGCAATCGTGCTCCAAACAATACCGATAATCGTGACAGTGGCGTTGCCGATGTGGAGGTCTGTCCCTGTCCCTATCAGCCGGGTGGCACACAGGCTTCCGGCGAGCAGGCTCCCAACTCAACAGACAACTCACAGCTGAAGCGCAGTGCGCTCAGCAACAGTCTGCTGGACATGCACGAGCAATGTGAGTTTCATTGTTTTTAATTTGAATGCTAAATAATTGCTAATTCGACCCTTTTTTTCTTTTCTCCATTTAGTTGGCAATGAGAAGCCACAGCGGCGTGGCAGCGTTGGCTCACTGGACAGCGGCATGAGCATCTCGTTCCAATCCACAACCACATCGAGTGCATCGAGGGAAAATGCTGCTGCAATTGCAGCCGCTGCCAATGCGGCCAATGCAGCCTCGAAGATTCGTTTCAATCTGCAAGCCACCACCGGCAATGTGTATGCAGCGCCTGGAATGCAGGCTTATACGCACGCAAACTTTGTGCAACAATCGCAGGCATCGTACTTGTTGCAGCAACAACAAATGCTGCAACAGCAACAGGTGGCACAGGCTCAAATGCAGGCACACGCCCAAGCACAAGCACAAGCTCAGGCTCAGGCTCAAGCACAGGCACAAGCTCAGGCACTGGCACAGGCGGGTCCTGTGGTCATGGGACGCATACCAGGACGTGAGCGGAAGGCATCGCGGTCGGATGACTCGCGTTCCACAGAGGTCTAAATTGAGGCACAACATTTTTGTATACAGTTTTGCAGTTTTAAATATAAATACGAGTATTTATTGATATTTATATAATACAATCCAAATCGAAACGAACCGAAAGCCATTTAAAAAGAAAAATATAATACCTAACACCTAACAAAAAGAAAAAGAAAAACAGCAGATTTACATTATAAATTCTTAAAATGTTCCTTCGTTCTCTGCTAATATTATTATTGTATATACATGAAATATTTTTTGTCTATTTACGCGATTCAAACACAATACGGTTTAAGTAAGTTTTCAAAACTAATTGTACATATTACACATACTATACATTTATATGAATCTATAATCTATATCTACATGCATATATGTATTCAAGTACCCTCTATGATTATAGCATACTCGTTTGTGCATTGTATAACTCGGGACTGCAGGCAGGTAGCTAAAATTACTTTCCCTTCAGCAGTTAGTTAACATTGCTAGCATTTGTTTCTTTTGTAACTAATACCCTTTTCTATCAAGTACACACACAAACAATATATAGTGCATACAAACACGTAACATAGTTCTATTACTAAACCCCAAAAAAACCACGAACGATAAATGCGCGCTTTGTATATTAAATATTTCTTATCCCACAAACTAAATGAAAATAATAAAACAAAAAACAAACGATCGATCGTATATACCGCGTGTGTGTGTATATATCATAAAAGTTAACTTTAAAGCAATTAGCTATAATTATTCATATTTATAGAGCCAAAACTACCCAAAAACCTAAAAATATTAAATAATAATAATTAAAATAATAAATCGCAAAAAGTGTATGGAAAAGAAAACACCACAAAAACACATATGTATATATATATGTACATGTTTATACATATACGTATATACATATAATAAAACAAAAGACTTAAAAATTTAAATAAATGAAAAGAAATAATACCAATGTCTGTGCTGTATTAATTTGGTTTAACTTTCCAGATGAGATATAATAGTTGCATAATTTTAGGCAGTATTATTTTCACGTTCTGATCGTTAAATAAAAACTCACAATTTTCTTGTATACATTTATATGTTGTATATTTCATATTTATTAGTGATATCAACTTATTTATATTATTGCTGACTCTACTAATTAAGGCCTTGTACAATATTATTGTTTTTCTTGTTTGTAGGTGCTAAATTCTATATTCGTAGTCATTTTATAATAATTTGTTTGTGTGTTCGTGTGTGTGTTGGGCGTGTGAATGTCATGTGTTTTTATGTAAACAAATATTGCTTTAAACAAATATACAAAAAAAAAGAAGAATTTTAATGGAAGTAGTTTCGGGGGGTTGAGAAAAGGACAGGCTCTCTACTTACAATAAATTGCACTTGCAAACTTTTTCAGATGCATTCGGATGATTTGCGAGCGTTATTTTGGGATACAAATTAGTATATGAACATTATAATTAAACTAAACATATTTTGGCACTGTAAATAAAAAAGTTGCATTCAATTCATCAATGAAAAATTCGTAAAACCCAAAAAATAACTAATTGCTGCTACAAAACGGATATATTCAAAATAATTCGAAACTCGTTTACTCGAAAATAAACAAAAAATTTTCGCTTCAATTTCAGTTCCTGCTGCTCGTCTAAGATTTCGATTTTGATTATGCTAAGATGAAAACAAAGCTTCTCCAAGGACGAACAGTGTTGCTCTGTTGTGCTGGAAACGCCTCCACTATTTCTACTACACTCCACTGATTAGAACTATACCATGCCAAAGTCAGTGCAAACGGATGGCGCTGTTGTTGCCGTTGCTGACGTCTGGTTATTCTGTTGCTTCTCCTGCACTGAGCTGGCTACCACAGCAGCTGCTGCCGCAGCAGCCATATTGAGCTCCACGAGTGTATCGATGCTGTTTAGGCTAACACCTTGCAGAATCTTGCGCGCCGCCAGCGATGTAAAGTTAAAGGATAGGTCTGTGAGGCTGGGAAAATTGTAGAGCTCCTCACTGCCAGCGGCGAGAACATTGCCCTTGGCCATGCCATGCTGTTCCAATGACTCCTTGGTTAAACTCAGACGTCTGTCCATGGCCTCTTTATCTATGGATTTGTCATTTGCGTGATCCTTAAGCGCCAGATTAGGTTCGCTGCCCAATGGATTGCTGGATTGTTTGTGCAGCAGATGCGCCAGCGCCAACTCATCCCCGTTCATGTTGCACTTTTGTAGCTGGCAGACAGACTCATAGCAGAGGTTCTTAAGATCATTGCTGCTATTCATGAGCTTGTGATTGCTTTGCGATGTAGCCAAATCCTTTGAGTGCTTCTCATAGAAATGTAGATTACCCACTGAGCCAGCGATCTCAAAGTCCTGCTTGGCCAGGGCGGCCAACTTGAGCGGTTGCTGCTCGATACAAGGTGAATTTGGCTGTGATTCATTTTTGAGCACATTGTTCTTGTACGCAATTCCATTGGCCAGTTGCAGGCAGAGCTTGCGACTGTTATTCATTGTTGCATCATTGTTGGTATTCTTGGCATACTTGCCACCATCATACGAAGGCGTCTCAGTCACCGTATTTTCTGGCGAACTTTCGCTAATAAACGAAATGGAATCACAAGTCTCGGAGTTCCCCTCCGTTTCACTGAGTGGTTGCTCTGGCACACACTCGGGACGCAGTGGTGTCGAGCTGGCAACTGGCATAGATGTGGCTGCTGCTCCTGTTGCTCTTGATGCTGCTGCTGCTGCTGGCGATGTTTGCTTCGATAGCGTCTTCTTGATAATCTCACCCTTCTCATTGGTCATCGTTTCATTGTTGATAATGAATACATTTGAGTTCTCGAGCATCTTGCCATTCTCCAATGTGATAACACTCCGCACAGGTGAGTTCTGCACAAAGATCTTGGTGCTGGGTATATTTTGTCCACTGCCATTGGAGCTGGTTGTCACTTGCAGTGTTATGGAGTTGCTGCTACTCGAATTGGGCACACTACCATTATTCGTGGAAAAGTGATGCTCCTCTAGGATGCGATTGGGTGTACTTGCCCTTTGCCTTTGCGCTTGTGCCTCTGCCACACGCGCACGCATAGCCTGATGCCGTGGCGTGCCACGTGGTGAGCCATTCAACACCAAGATGGAACGTGTACTCCCACCACTGCCATTTGTTGTTGTTGTGGATGGTGGTCCCACCACCGCTGTATTTGTAGAGCATTGCGAGTCGAGACTAGAATGACCGCTGGTCTTCTGGCTAAAGGACACCTTGCCACTGTCAATGCTGGATGGTCCACTGGCCAGCATCGATGTCTTGCAAGACTCCAAACTCGAAGGACCACTGCTCTGCAAACTACGATAGGTGGCCTTATTATCCATGCAACCATTCATAATCAGTCCATCCATTTGACGCTTGGCTGGCGAGGAAGACTTAAGTGTGGATATGCGCGACGGCGAGCTCTCAAAGATGTGCTTGCCAATCACTGACTTTTGTGCCGTCTTCTGTGGCGTGGGCGTAGCAGCATGCAGCCGCGACAACGTCACCGATGAATGATTCATTTTGGTGTGATTAACGCCGCCATTGCCATTGCCATTGCCGTTGCTGTTGCTGCTGGTGGCTGGTATGGACTGCGTGGATCGAGGTAGCGAGCTGCTGCAGTAGACAGGCGAACGGCGACGTATGGGCGAGCAATCTCTGGAGGATATCAGGAACGTTGACTCGCTGGACATGTGACGGCGATGGCGGCGCGGCAAAGTCGACGAACGTTGGCTCAACTCGGAGCCATCGTAAAACGTCGAATTGGACAGCGTATGTACAGCGGGCATGTCCTGCAAGATAAATGATAATAATGAGTAAGTATAAGATTGGAGTGATTGGAGTCTGGGAATATAACTCACGTGATCTGCAGTTTGGGTGCCAACACTGTGCAGATGCACGGCGCGGCTATTAAACCATTCGGCGGGTGGAAATTGTGCCGAATATGTTTCAATTTGTCGCTGCTTGGCGCGTCCGCTGCGTCGGAAAAGTCTCGAGAGCAAAGATCCTTTTTCTGATGGAAGGGAGTTAACTCTTAGTCAAGGTTTGTACTCATTTGGTTTGTACTTACTGGGTGATGACGAATCTGTGCTTTGGTATTCCGAGCTGCTGCTGTCCGTTGTGTTGAGCGTTTGGGCATAGGTCTTGGACAGGCTGCGTGTGGAGGCACAGCGTTGCAGGCGCTTCGATGAGCCAAAGAGCCGCAAACTGTGCCTTCGTTCCAAGCTGCGCGGTGTCGGAAATGATGCACTGCGTCGCTTGGCCGCACGCGGATAAATGATCTTGTCATTGGGATTCCCTAAACAGCAAAGAGCATTACAAATCTTCAATGAAAAGAGAGAAAGAGAGCGAGAGTTGATGCTCTTACCTCCACAGATGACATCGGCCAGATTGGTTTGTATGCATTGATGCGTTAGATCACCATCCCGTTCCGTGGATATTTCACCGTAGAGTGAATGCAATGCCTCCGCATTGGACATGAGCATTGTGCGTGCCTCCGGCGGCATATCATCTTGCTGCTGTTCCTCCTCCGCCAGCTGGGAATAGACAAGACTGCCATTAGTGCTATTGTGTCCGCCATTCAACTGGTGATGATTGCTGCGTGGACGTGAGCGACTACGACGACGTCTAAATAACAGAAAAGACATACAATAAGGATCAATTAGCTAGCAGATAACAATTTCGATCTTACTCTGGCGTAAAGATAAAATAACCCTTTGCCGTCTGATAGATCTTTTGCTCCTGCATCAGCTGAGCCAGTGTATCGTAGATGACCTCTGTTGCCGGTGTGGTCATGTGTGGAAAACGTATGCCTAGCTTACAGCGTATATGCTCAATTGTCGCCGATTGACCCTCAGCGGTTAGATCCATGATGACATCACAGAGTGCCTCGGGCAGCGGTGTGAACTGTCCCTGAACCGTTGGCGTCACAATGCAATCGTCAATGTCACCTGCAAAACAACAAAAGAGAGGCGAGGGAAGGGAGGTATGGTCAGTGTTGTTCATCTGTTAAACTGGGCTACATATATGGCTAATGACAGGCCGCTCAACTTGTGCCAATGCTGCCACATTTGGTCAATTAAACTTGCTCGCATTTTTGCTCAAAAACTAAAAACAAAAGCAGCATTGCCAACATTTGGGGTGGGCCACCCGAGGCGGTCGGGTGACCAGCAAAAACCAAAAACCTTGACTGCAAATGGCATTTTTGATGTTACATCTCTGAGGTAATTAAGCGGAGTGCGACTTAGCGTAGAGCGAGAGAGGGAAGGAGAGGACTTCAATGGAAGCTGAGAGTTGAGTGGTGCGGCTAAGCGGTTTGCTCCACTTTTCATATTGGTTGCACATTCACAATTATAGTTTGACTTTTATTTATATCAGTTTTTGATTAAATCTGAGGTTCTTAGTTTCACATCTTATTCTTGGTTTTTTCTGTACACTTAAATGTATTTGTATTCCTTTTCTTATATTTCTTTCCTTTACAATATTTTGACCCTGTTTGCTTTGTTTATGTTCAATCTTTTGAGTATTTTCTATTATTCATTGTTTATTGATCACACCTCGTTGTTATTGCAAACTTATCGTTTATAGTATCTTTCGAATCAACACAACAAAACATCATCATCATTGGCTTTGGGAGCGTCTCTCTTTTCCTCTTTTTGAACAAGCAAACAAAGACACCAACAATTAACGGCACCACACAGGTTGCCACTTGTGCGGCACATGTAGTATGTTGCACAGTCAGAAATGCCTAATATGGCATGCAGCAGCGGCAGCCGCATATAATAATTTATCTATCTATAAGCGTATTTTGTGCAGTGTTCACGCGTCGTATACTTAATTAAAATGCGCACCCAGCAATAAGAAAAGAAAAAAAAAATCATTGAACATTGCAAACGGTTTGTCGCATGTGTGCTTGCTACAATCTTGGCTGCCGCATTGTCGCCACTAACAATTTGTGGAGGCGCCGCCACACAATGCTTCCTACTTGTGCCAGAGCTTAACCTCCAAAAACCACTGACAACCAACAACAACAACGCCCCCGAAGCAAGCATCAAAATTGCAACACACACACACACACACACGCACACACAGAGAGGGGAAGGTGGAACAGCAAAATGAGACCAAGTGTGTGACGACCTCCGTTGTTGTTGTTGTTGTTGCTTTTGTTTGTGTCTCAGCCTCGTGGCAACAACGTCCTTGCGGCAATTGCATAATTTTTCAAGTTTTCACTTTCTGCTGTTGCAGTTACAGCTGCTGCTGTTGTTTTTGTTGTTGTTGTTGTTGCTTATCCGGCAGCAATTTGGCAGACTGCAGACGCAATATCAAAAAATATATATTTATGGTATATACATATATAAATGCCAAGTGGGATGGCATCATCGTCAAGGACAATTAGCGCCATTTGATGGGCGAAAGAAACAAAATAAATAATGAAAACACAGTCACCGCTCACAAAATGTTACCTCTCTCTCTCTCTCTCTGTATCCCCCTCTCTAACTGTCTAATAACCACTTTATACTTGCAACAAACACCTGCCACATTCGCACTTTCACATTGCACACGACAAATAATAATTTGTTTGCCGTTTAATCGTTCACTTTTCTCCATGTGCTTGAGGAACTAACTTAGTTAAATAAATAAATATTGCACTCAATCTCCATCTGTGAATGCCAAGGCACCGCGCCGCGCCGCACACAACTTGCAACGCCTCATTGTTGTTGCACCAATGTCAAAATTTATTTGCCATGGCCTTATCAGCAGCTGGCACATTTTGTGTCTTTTTTTTTATGCCTCTCATTTGGCAAACAACGCCCTGATCATAAATTTGAACAGCGCCAGTAGCCAAATTGGAACTACACACAACAAATATGTTTATGTATGTATTTATAAGTATATCGTACATCATATCACATATGTCATATATCACATGTAATTTGTGGTTGTTTGGTTGTCTTGGCTGGCAGGCCAACAAACTACACAAAATGCATTGTAATAAAAAGAGGCGACTCTTGCAAAGTTGGCAAGGATTAGTTGGATAAGGATTAGTTTGGTGCCTTGACCTCTGCAACGCAGGCTAAAACAAAGGTTAGATAAAATAAATTGCTGAAAAACTTATTTGCATGGAAGCTATAAACTTTATTATGTCTTGCATACAGCTTTGCGGCACAGCCAGCGAAAAGCAATCAGATGTTTGTTCAACGATTCCCAAAATAAAGTAAAGTACACTAAACATTCCATGGGTAAAGGATGAAAGGTTGTGAAAAACGAGTAAAAACAAGCATAAAAAGCAAACTACTCATGCACAAGCCGTTTCCCAGGCCTATCTGGATGTATGGAACTCAAATCAGTTGCCTGTCTGCTGACTTTAATATTAGAAAATTCCAAAGCAAAGTTCTCCGCAGTTTGGTGGATGCCCCATTCTATGTGAGAAACGAGGTGAAACGAGATCAGGAACTCAGCCGGTTGAGAAAAAACAAGTGTACTGGCAACTGGTCTTGTGGACAGCAGTCAAATTTTATCCCATTCTGTTTAAATCAACCAATTAATACCTTTTGTAATGTTTCTGTCTAATTCTGTCCACAGAAACACAAGTGTTATGTCGAACGAATTGAAGTTATTGTCACTTGCAACATAATACTGCTAGAACTTAATAAATAAGAAGCTGATTTGCACAAGAAAACATAAATAGATTTGTAAAAGTTCTCTCTCTGAATTAACAAAACAAAACACAATTAACAATGTACATATATTTTAATTATGATCACATTTTTGAAAGAAATTATAGTTCCTGAACTTTGTTTGTTGCATGTCAAGTTGTTTGGTCTCAAATTGTGTTCATGCAAATGATAATCTTTTATTTTTATTTTGTTTCTTGCCTTGTTGCATGCAGTGCAACGAATGATAATAAATATCGATAGAGGGAGATGGAGAGAAAGAGCGAGAGAGAATGTGCAAGAGGGTGTTGAAGAGGTGAAAAAAGTAAGCTGAGTTTTTCCCACCAACGCGATCTTGTCTTGCAGCCCCTTCGCCACCGCCTTAGCCTTAGACAACTCCTGCTGCTGCTGCTGCTGCTCCTCCCTCAATCGCCTCATCCGTCTTAAGTAGAGTGAAAGTGTTGCGTTTGTGCCTCAAATTGTGGACGCTTGCCTGCCATTGTTGTAGTTGTTGATGTTGTTACTGTTCAAGCTGTTGATCTGCGTTTGCTGTCAGTTGCTGTTGCTAGTATTGCTATTTGCCGTTGACTTGACTGCACTTTGGTTTATGTTATTGTTGTTGCTCTTGCACCAACTCTGACTTTGCTGTTGTTGTGGCTGTTGCAGTTGCCCGGCGGACACATATCCTTGTGTTCAATCAAACCAAAGCGACGTCAACGCTGCCGCCGAGCGCTGCAGCGCGGAGTCAAGTGTTTTGTAGCTTGAAGGTTGTTTCGTCTACCTCCCACTAATAGCAACCCCCCACCGCACCAGCCCCCCCGTGACAGCGCTGGTGTCCACCCCTCGTCACGCTGAGCAACATGCGGCAAACATTTTTAGCGCTTGTAGTTTTTTGCCATGCATTTTTATGCAAATGAAAAATGTTTCTTGCGATTTCCATTTATATTTTTTTTCTCCTTTTTTTTATTGTTGCAGCCTCTGAGTTTGTTGTTGTTGTTGTTGTTGCTGGCCATTACTGTGATGCAATTGCCGCGAGTTACAATAATCTTGATGTATGATTTTTTCTCTCCCTCGCTGCTGTTGTTTTGTATTATTATTAGAAAAGGCAAAAAAAAGAAACCGAATCGCAAAGACTTTAAAATAAAAGAGGAAATCTGCGCACCTATCGTGTTGTTGGCACATTTTCGCGTTGTTTTGTTTGATCTCATAACCGCCAGCGATTCAACCAGCAACATCACAACAACAACAAACGACAAACTACGACTGCGGACACCATAAACATTTAAACGCTGTCCATTTCGAAATAATCAATAATTTTAAGCTATCAGTGGCAATTTATTATTTTATTTTTTTGTTGCTAGTTTTGTTTTTTTTTTTCATCTCCTCTGGGGGGCGCAATCAATGGAAAGAGAGAAGCAAATAAATTAACACTTCCTTAAACGATAAACGCAAAAGCGCCAAAAAACGCAAACTTGAAATCAACAATTGAGCAACAACAAAAACAAAAAACAAAAAAATCACAAAAGGCCCATTAAACTTGGCCATAGATAATAGTCGGTTTGGTCACCGTTCGATGTTCGTTTATTAATTTTAATTGCTTTAGCCGACTAATGGGGAGGCGCCACAGACAACGCCTTGCAGGCATTTATCGGCAGAGATTTTTTTTTTTTTAACTAAGTGAACAAATAAAAAGTGAGTTTAGACGGAAAGAAAAGGTGCATAATATAAAAAAAGATGCTAGATCATTTTAAGTGGAAAAATAAAGAAGAATAATATCCTTTAAGAATCCATAATCGTTGAGCATCAACCTCAACACAATGTTGATTAAGTTTTGTCCTTTAGGCTTATTCCATAAGAAAGTTTTTATGGTATTGAGGCAAAACTCCTTACACAATTTGCACATTAGGCAAAGACCATAAGAGTAATGTCTTGATATTAAAACGAAGCATAACAACAAATTTTGTATGTCTCAGGCACTATGTGGTTATATCTATAGTCTTAAATAATAGCTAGTTTTAGCTCCCTGTACATCCCCCATTTATAAAATCTACTCGCCCACACAGCGCCACCTATTGCCTGGCCTGGCCAGCGCAAATGAGCAGCGATATCTCTTTTCTTATGACTTGGTTTTCACCTCGCCACGACAAAGAGGATAAAGACGACGACATGTAGAGCATTCGGCAGTCAAAAAAATGTCTAGCGGCAGGCAAACGACAATCACGATTTTGTGTCTTTGAAATGGTTTTTTGCGCATTTTAAATTTTCACCATTTTTTTTTTCTTAAAAGGGGGAAAAGGCCACGCAGCAATGGAAAAGATACGCCTGTCCAAGCAATATGCATACCAACATATTTTTTTTGTGTTGTATGTAGTTTGGCAAGGCGACGCTAATTGTTTCCGTCGGTTAATAAAAATATATTTCAGGCCAGTTACAAATTGAAAACAAACTGCAACTGCAGTTGCCACTGCGGCTGCGGCTGCTGTTTATGCAACGCTTCAGTTTAGCACGACGGAGGCACAGCAAAATGCAAATTGACATTTACGTGGTTGCAACACCAACAAAAAAAAAAAACAGCAGCCCAACATTGTTTGGCTGGCAAATAAGGAGCAAACACGACGTCAATGATGGCCAAAATACAAAAAACCAACAAACAAAAATCTCTTGGCGACACATTTTTTTGTCCAAGATCTTTTGGCAAGACGCTGACGCCAGGCTGTGTTAAAGGTCAATGAGTTTTGTTTTTGTGCCGCAGGGCACTGGACCTGAACCTGGAAACTCTCTGTCAATAAACGTTGCCAAGTAAAGAAACAAGAAAAAAAAACTCCTGTTGTGCAATAATGCCAAAACCTCCTAAATGCGAGCAATTTCATATTTATTGAAAGAAATGAGCATTTAACTTGGTTTTAGAGATGAGAACAGATAATGTCAGTCAAAGTGGCCAAATGTGGCCTGAAAATGTTGTTGTTCGCCTTGATTGTGTGAAATTTGTTAGTGGGCAATTTGTTGCAAGACAATGCAAAAAGAAAACAAAGGTTGGGACAAGAACACTTTCATGTTGAATGCCAAAATGCTCTGAAGCGTAACCACTTATAAGAGAGAGACCCCAAACCCAAAGCCTGTGCTCCAACTCCAAACCGAACCGATTCAAACTGTACCGAACTCGTACACAAACCGGGTTGACCTCATTAAAGGTTAAAGACAATCAGCGAGTTATAGCAAAAGTCATAGTCACAGTCTGGAAGCGTCTTAGCACCGAGAACACATCAAGAACAATAAAATTACAATAATCGCTCGAGAGCGAGTGTTGGTGAAGGAAGAAGTGAGGGCATTCTTAATGATCATACATTGAGAGAAAATATCTGCTGCTTTGCAAAACTTGGAAATTGTTAAGATTAAGTAAGAATTTAAGGAAATAAAAACACTTACAAATATAATCCCAGATAAAATCAAGTAAGAAAAATTAATTTTAAAACACATAAGTAGAGTTTAACTTAAAAGTTCAAATTATCGAAAAGAAAAAGTATTTGCAAAGCTTGGAAATAACTTAGTTTAAGTAAGAATTGCAGAAAAAAACTGTTTACCAATATAATCCCAGATAAAATCAAGTAAGAAAAATTAATTTTAAACACGTAAGTAGAGTTTAAGTTAAAAGTTAAAAATATTCAAAAACTAACTAAAAACTAAGTTGAATCAATTTGAGCTCCTTTTATTGATTACTCAAAATTAGTTTAAAATTCTTCACCGCAGCCATTAAATATTTTCGCTCCGTGTATGAACTTGCAGTTTGGGTCCAAAAAACACAATAAAGACAATGATGAAACGATAGTGTTTATATGAACTCTGCGAAAGACTTGACTCCAACTCCAATTTGACTGATGAATGAATGAATGGATGGATGGGCAGGGTGATCTTTTTTTCTGCTTTTTGCTGTTGCTGTTGTTTTTGTTGTATTTTGGCGCACTTGGTTTGCTCTGGTTACGCTTTGGCGAATTCTTTAACGATTTGTGGGTTTGTTAACCTCTTCTTCTTCTTCATCGTTTTATTCATGTTTTCAGCGTGAAATTGACTCATGACTCGAAGAATCAGAGAGAATCGCCTTAACGGTTCCCCAAAACATAAACATAAAAAATTAAATGCCAAATTATGATTGTGTGGGAAACGATGCCTCTGCAACTGTTTGCGGCACATTCGTTTTGTTAATGACACACATAGTAAGTTGTTATTAACGGTTCGATCAATAGCAAACAATCTGTTTGGCCTGGCCAACACTGTCATGGCCAGCATTTCACTTTCAGCGGGTCAGCAGCATCTCAATGCGAAATCGTGATGAAATTGATTTGCGGCTCTCTCTGGTTTTTGTATTCAAAATCATAGTTACCGACAGATGGCAGGCAAACAGTCATCCCTCCCACTCCACCACCCGCACTCACCTCTTCCCCACCTCTTCCATTTGAATGCATAATTTTCTCGCTTTCCAGCTATTTTGCATTTTGCAACAACTTGAACCGAACAACCGAAAACAAAACGATCTTTTGCCTGTTTTGTTGTATTTTGAAATTCCGCTGTCAAATTGGCAAATGTCTGATGCCACAATTTACCCTCTGCCCACCTCCCTCCTTGCGCCGCTTGTTGCATTTGCCACTTTAACACGAAATTGAATTTAATTTTGTTACTTTTGGTTGTTGTCGGTTTCTTTGTTGCATTCATTTGGCATGTTTGCTGTCTAATTGAGCGAGAAATTGCTGTTGATTGATTGTTTTGCATGTAATTTATTATTCTTGCAATTTTTCTGTCACCTTAATTACAAACTGATAATTAATAATTACTGATTAGCAAATGATAATCGTTAATAGTTAGATAAAAGGAGTGTAGCATTTCTTTTTCATCAAAATTATACACATTAAAAAAAAGATTTCTAAAAATAACAAAAACGTTGCTGTGTTGCACAAATGTTGCTAACGGCATGTTGCCCACGAAATGTTGACAGTCTCTTTTGCACTGCTTGCTTAGCACTGCTTGGCAGCTTGTTTACGAATGGAATTGTCATGTTTATGGTAATTAAGAGCTAATGGGTTCTACGCCATTGCAAGCGTTAATTAACAACATGAAGTTTGAGTTGATGCTGCTGCTTCTGCTGCTGCGTGCCACAAGCAGCGATCTTTTGTGGCAGACTCCAGGCACAACATCAGCATGGCTTGTTTTTTGCTATTTCCTCAATTGAATTTCACACAAAGATCAACCGCCGGGCAACAATTTTACTGTTGTTTTGTGGCGCCCCCTTGAGGCAGCCAAATCGAAACTTATTAATTTTACGAAACGGGCTCGCCAAAAGGCCGGCAAACGACGAACAAACTGCAGTCAGCCAGCAACACAGTCAGCTAGCAATGGAGCATCGTTTGCCGAGATCTCTGGTTGGCCATTTATCAATTCATGAGCTTGGCATCGATTTTGGTTGGTAGCCGATGGTTCACGACAAGGTTTAGGCGGGCTCCATAAGCTGGCGTGCAACGTTCCAAAGTTGTAAGTGTGAAAAAAGGCAAGCTGGCCGACGGAAGGAAAGGAAGTAGGGAGACGGGGTTGGCGCATTAGGCGTGCAGGTGTCCATTTAATTGACAGTTAACGAGCCACAATGGACTAACTGCCGAACAGAGAGAGACCAGACCCCATCACATTGTGATAAAGTATCCAACTAAAAGGCCGGCAACTCTTGATCTTTTAACAATCGGAGTTAGTTCGTCGATCAGTCGGCTAGTTCATTTATAAAATTATTGAGCTTTCCCTCTAGTTCTGTGCCGGTTCTGAACGATCGAAACGGCAAGTATTTGTTTTACTCTATGTATCGTGCCAAAATCGTGTCAACCATAGATTCACATTTGGCTGTTGATCGCATAATGTCCCATAGTTCATGGCGTAAACAAAGCATATCATCGGCAGCATCAAAAATGTCCTGCTCCGAACCTTCTGTACGACTACTGATTGACGTTTCAAACTCCTCTTGCTGTTCAACGTCTTGTTCCACATTATTCTTCACATGATCCCCTACTTGCGTATCCACCTCGTAAATATAACTTTTTATTTGCTGTTCCATTTCAGGAAGCTCACTCAATGTCTTTTCCTGACTTGCCATCGATTGACTGATGTCCAAGCCCGTTATTATAGATTTTAGTGGTGTTAACACTGCATTTCGACCACCCAGCTCGCGTTCCGTTTCCATGACAGACATGGGTGAGGGATAGCGACAACAATCACGCCTCAACTCAGACATATTCAGCTCCAACTCTAGTTCCTGTTGTGCCATGGATAATATGTGCCAAATCGAAACATTCTCGGCCAGATCACCAAATTTCTCATTATATTTACGCTGCTCCTCGTACATTAGCCAGCGCAACTCGTTGATTTGTTGCCAGCGTTGAAATTTGTTTCTTTGCAGCTCAAGTGCCTTCTCCTTCTCTTGCACCATTGAAAGCCGACACTGCAACTCTTCGACTGGCATTTGTTGCACCACCGATGGCATCATATTTAAACGATGGCACCAGCGAAGCAATCGCCTTGCTTTGAGATCCCTCTCCTGATTTAGAATTTCACTTGCTGTATCCTCGATTCGACGGTTCATTGTGGACACACAGCATAGAATGGATATTTTTTGTGTTCTTTTTATTTTTGTTATTTTTTGTGTAATCAAAAGTCTTTCATACTACAAATTTAAACATCTAATAACTTCTAAAATCATGTTTGCTAGATCTTGAACTAGTAGACTTACCCACTGAGCTGATGATATAGGTGGCTGGGGGTTTCAAAACACTGCGTGCAAAAGCTCCCCGAAGAACCTCTAAGGCGCAGGGTTCAGCGGTGACCAGCAACATGCCCGGTGCCACATGGCCGGCATATTTAAGCGCACGTGTCGCCGCAGTCAGTGGGGCATTCCACCAGCATTGCGCATTTGCGGCAAGGAAATTCTGTGTGTAAAATAGGAACAAAGCAAAAGCTATTTAGCGATGGTTAAATAATATAGCAATTTGTTAGTGAAGGCAATCGGAGTAGTCATTGGACAGAGTTTTAATGCGTTTGTGTAAGGATAGTTCAATATCTTTCTTGAAAGTCGAGCATAGATTTGATATTATATTTATAGATTAACTAGCTTATCAAACTTGGAAGTGTGCAATTTACTTATAATATAAGTTTTTATTGGTTTTTTATCGTTAAACCTAAAACTTTTCACAATCAAACCGCGTTCGGTAGATGCTCCAATAAAAGAGTAAGAAAATCAATTCCCGAGCTACTTATGTGCATGTTGGCAGATCTTATGAGGCAGAGCTGCACTAATTGACAAATTGCAGTGCGGCAAGTGGCATAATTGAGTTAAACCGCCTGCCTGCCTTGGCTGCCTCACAGATTGCCTACTTAAGAGTTATCCATCTGTGGGCGTTCAGCTCTCAGTATATACTTGGGTTATAAAACCCCAAACCAGTTGGCAGCCGTCAATTAGCTAAGCGGATCGCAGCACGCCCCTCAACAGCAAACAACAACAACAATAACAACAGCAACATATTTGTTGAGGAGGCGCCACAAAGTCGCTGCATCATTGCTTCAATTGTGGTACTCTTCGTTGTTGCTGTTGCTGTTGTTGTTACTGGGCATGAAATGCCAAATCTTCGACACGTTCTGGCCCATATAATTCCACGGAAAATGGCAGCGTTGCATTTATTTCCACTTTTTTTCATCTTCTTACAGTTCCCAACACTTGTAGAAAAAAAAAAACTATTTTATTTTTTGGCCGCCAGCAACAAATAAATGTCCAATTTGTGCGGTGACAGGAACACTTGAGGCACGTTTCTGATGTAAGCATCGACCAGGCAAAAAGTCACAGGCCTAGGACAACGTAGCGGTGAAATGGGCACATGGCTCGATAGGTGGGAGGCGTGTGGCGGAGTCGCTTAGGAAATGCATGTTCAAAAAGTGCAGTGCAAAGGTTCAGTTTGAAGTTTCTCTCTCTCTCTCTCTCTCTTTCTTTGAAGTTTCACTGTAAAGATTACCTTTCCGTTTGGTTTTTAAAGCTTCACGCTAATGAACATCACCCAGTTTTTTATACAGACACATATACATCTATATATATATATATTTGTGGTCGCTGCAATTTGACCTTTTGCGAAGCTATTTTTCTTCCCCGTTGTGGTCACTCCTTGGCTTTAATGTCGCCAGAGCAACGCGTCGAGTGTTATACAATGCCAGAGATAAATGTAAGACGACCAACTGTCTGTCGATCAGACAACTAATGCATGAAAGAAAAGCAATTCGTCATTGCCTGATGCAGTCAGCATCTTTATATATATATACGTATATACCATAACCTACTGTCACGCGCCGCCATCGGATGACAACGTCCAAAGCTGCATTATCTATGCAATCATAAACCCCGCTCTAAGCTCTCTATGTTAACTTATTTCTGCTGCATCATCATCATCATCACTGCCAAGTAGAGGCGGAGTTGGTTGGCATACCAAAATGTTTATGTCGTTGTCGTGTGTTTTCAGTTTTGTTTCGGGTTTTTGGAAGTAATGCAAAACATTTAATAATCGAATTAAAAGTGCACGCCGCCGCCGCTGTCTTATGGAAAGTCTTTAAGCTTCAACATTTATGTGAGTATTTGGTGTGTTTCCCTCATCGCAAAGCGCTTTCATTGGACTTTTACTTAATGCCATTGCAATGGAAAACTGAACAAATGAAACTCCCACCAACAAAAAAAGTCAGTAAAAATTTGAAATTTGCGACGTGCGGTGGCTTTAAAAACAAAAAAGAAGACAAAACTATCACCAAAAGACACAAGGCTGTGAGATGAGTTAAGTTGACTGCGTTGCTGGAGGATGATTGGGAGGGGGAGAGTTGTGGCTAAATAGCAGCTGTATCTTTCACTGTGTGTAAAGATAATAGCAATCTACAAACAAATGTGCAGTTAGGCTAGCAGACATTTAAACACAAAACTCACACAGAGTCTGAGATCTGGAGACGAGCTTAATAGAGTTAAGATGAAGTATAATAATCCTTGACCTTACGACTGGCAACAATCAAACTTGAAGCAGCCACTTAAAAAAAAAAGAGAAAAACAACAACAGCAAAGATGCAAAAAGATACAATAAAAACAACAGTTAGTCGCAGAAAACGTTTGTTATTTCTTGTGGTTAAAGTTAAGTTCCCTTCATTTGACAAAGAGCTAATGAAAAAAAAAAAAATGGTAATTCGTTGCCACCAAAATTGCTGCGTTTCGCAAAGTGATTAGTGGTATGAGAGGCAACCAACCAAAAATGAAGAACTTATTATGTACAATTCATTTCCCAGCTTCCTTTATGATCTAGCAAAAACATAAGTTCATGCATGTAAAAAACAAAATAATCATTGAATCAGCTTTAATAACTTTTCTAGAAAATTAAATCATTACTCTTGATTGCAACATTAGTATAAAGAAACATCATTAGAAGTATATGTATGTATAAAGACTACGACTATACTAATTATTTAAATGACTAATGAGCTTAGCTAAGTTCCACTCAACCAATTCTGTTCCCATTCCCATCAGTGCACATTCTCACAATTATGGTACACAATTGTGTACCACAAGTGAAGCAAGTCTTACTTCTATCTAAGGGCGGCATCATTGTTTATTTGTCTGGTCATTTTATGCCGCATGGTCAATGCATATCGTTGTGTGTGTCCAGTTCGTATTGGAGTTGTGTTTTTTTTTTTTTGAGTCCATAAAACTAAGCGCTTGTCGGAAACGGCTGCTTGCATATAAATATGCGAGAGCATACAACTCCAATCAATGCGGCAAACTGATAAGCGTACAAATTGCATAGTACAGTGGAACAGAAGAACAACACCCACTTCAAGATGGGAAACACCCTAGGCTTAGGGCGAGGTAACACAAGGGGATGGGTGGTATAAGGGCGACTATTTCTTTACAGCGTCTCTAGCAATTTGCACAGCACTTAAACTGCCAACTCGATTTGGTCAGGCGGGCGTTGCCTTAGGCATTGACTGTGGTCGTCGTCATTTCAGAGTTTGGGGTTGTTATTGAGTTCTGGAGGCAGTTCATTGACCAGCCAGGAGCAGCAAAAATCTACAAAATCTAGTACTTGGCTCCCTTGCACATGCGATTTGTTTTATTAGTTTTTGCCCCAGCTAGCGCTAAATCCAATGTTTGTATTGCCAAAACAAATTGCAATGGCAGCTGGTTGGCAAAAACTTCTCCTTTAAGCCAGGACAACACATAAAAAGTATCTGTACGTTGGATTTTATTGGGTTGGGTTGGGTTTCTTTGGCAATCCTTTGCTCTTCTGCCTGCCAGCAATTAATAACAAATATAAACTCAACTAAATCCAACTCAATTTAAATCAATGCTCAACTCAACGTGCTTTAAACTAAGCCCTACCCCATTTAGTATTGAAACTCACTTGTCTTTTTCTCCTTCTCTTCTAGCTGCCTGGCCTGTCAGTTGTTTGCAAAACTTTTTCGAATTGCAAAACTTCCTCTGGCAAAAGTAAAAATATCAGCTGCTAAAAATCAGCGCCTCAATTTAAAACCGAAGCGTGAAAAGTCTATTAGGTTGACGCGACGTTCAAAATACTGTGGGAACAATGAAGTCTGTTTGCAGTCAGCTCCAATTCCAGCCAGATCCCAAGCAGTTATACCATCCCCCTCACCCCTTATTGACTCCTACGAACAGTGGGAGCTGCCACCGCATTGCACCTGCTCAGTTGAATTCTGGCGCTGCTTTTGAATTTGATTTCATGTCGTTGTTGTTGGCTTAAATTGTAATACCCTTTAAAACAGTAGTCAGATAACAGCATTCACATTCATTCTGTGCCTGAATTAAATAAATTCATTCTTCAAGGATGATATATCTTATAATATTTTATTAAATCTCGTTTGACAAATATTGTAAATATTAATAAAAGTAAAAAAATATATGGTATTCCATAGCCAAGCACATTCAACTAGAGCATTTTTGTTGTAATTGTTGTTGTTGTTATTGCCATTGTTATTGTTATTGTTGGCTTTTGTATTTTGGCGTTGATGCGCAGCTGGCACTTGCTGAAATGTCTGGCCGGATTGGCTGCGGGCTCTGTCACTCATAGCAGTTAGTTAAATAGCTGCTGCATGCATTTATACTAAAACACACATACACATGTGTATCTGTGTATCCGTACCTTTGTGTCTGGCATTTAGCACGCAATTTCTATGTGCTATGATGTGCCGCAGCACTGACTGTCATTCAATCAATCTGGCAATCATGCAATGCATCCAAGTGCTGCTAAGGGCATTAAATATGAAGCAACACACCCAGAAATACCCTACCCGCCTCGGCTCTTCCCCAATTGCAGATAAAAACTTGCCTGCGTGTAAAGTTTTTCCAACATGGTTGTCAACATTTAATGGGAATAGATGAGAATGCTGTCAGAAATTCTAATTGGAATATCACAAACACACACATATAATTTATCTTAACTTAATCTCATAAGCAATTATATTGAGTTTTAGTTTTAATTATCAATAAAACAACGCAAGGGAAAAGTCTCGAATCGTGCACTGTAGATTACGAACTTCACAGTTGAGTGATTAAACGTTGGAGAATTCGATTGTCGCAGTATAGAAAACTTGGCAAACTTATTAAGACATTAATAGACATTAAGCTGAAAGCTAATTTGTATCACATTAACAATAGCAGAACTTATTTAAGACTTATCTAATTAGTAGCAGTAGCAAATGCATAAATAGCTTTCAACACTCATGATTATTTAATCATAGGTTTATGTCAATACATATAATTATTGTTTGGCCATAATACAGAAATCAACAACTATTATTTACAAACATGGCAAAAAGAAAAACAATAATTGTGAGCATATTCTTCAAATCTGAGCCCAAAAAGAACTGAATACGTAGGAGAAAAAAAACTTTGTAACGGCATGCAAACAAAACGCTTGATAAAATGAGGCAGAAAGAAGGTAGAGAGTAAAAAAAGATCTATTCAATAAAGTTCGACAAGGAGATTTCTCAAATCAAGAGTCGTAAATTCGGAGCAAAGAATGTCCAAATTTCAATCCACGATTGCTTTCGTATTTCTAAATAGATTTTTATGATATTATTACGGATAATTTTGAAAAACATTGTAAAGTATATATGATAATACAAGTCAAAGCCCAGAACTTCAAGATAATTTTTTTTATTGATAACAAGATTATATATAGTATATGCGATTAAAAAATAGACATTAAAAAATTAAATCAGTAAAAAAAATGTTCATAAGAAAAACTATTTAAACAAGTAAAACTCTTTTTGAATTAAGATTACCATTCACGTTTACAGCAATTTCATAGAGCTAAAAATAGCTTTATTTCCTTAAACTGTAACTTATCATTTCGCATACCTTGAAACTGTTGCCAAAAGAGTTTTTTGACTCCACATAAAATATGCTCTTAGAAAACCACAATTCGAAAGTGCGTTATGGCAAGTGTTAACATTAAAATCGAAGACAAGTCATAAAAAGACACGACTTAATTAACTTTTGCCATTTTTAACAGGGCCGGTGAAAACTGTTTTTCTGAACTTATATTCGTAACAACTCTAAATATTTATTTATATGGCACATGTTAGCGCCGGTTGCCTAAAGGGGACAATTATGTTCGTCGGCGTGACTGGAACTCATTCAGTTGCCACTTGGCCAAATGGACATTGAACACTGAACTGGTAATCCAAAACGACCTTGTTTGCCGACTCGAGTTCATCTTGCATAATTCACAATACAATATGTAAGAAAAAGTTTTGCAGCCCACACACAATTGGCGCAGCTCTCTATATTTCATTTTTTCGTTTGTTTGTTTGTTTGTTTTGTGTGTTGCCAATCAAATTAGTCACTTAAAGCAATTGTAAATGAAATCGAAATTAAGATCAATTATTGGCCAACGCCAACCAATTAAAGCATTCAACTTTAACTCAAGACAGGCGACAAATAACATTATTTATATAAAAATTTACGTTTATATGTTGCGCCATCGTTAAAATTTCATTTAACTCAATCAGTTCAATCGCCTGAGATAGGGGGGGCAGTGGTGTGGGTTTGGGGGGGTTGGTAAACAATCAAAGCCTATAACAATTCGAATTGCCGCGTGCCGATAAATCAATTTGCTTGGCTTGGCTAAGTCTTTTGCTTTATTTTCATTTTGCTTGCACATGAAATTGTATTTGAACAGCTACAGGCCGGAAAGTTGGAGTCATCAAAGTCAGCCAGTGGCAGTGATGAGAGCGAACGAAAAAAAACAGAGGGAGTTGAAGAGGCAAGTTTGCTTGCACTTAACAAGCTGTCTTTTTGAGTGCCAGTGAATGGCGGCGTTTGTTACGTACCAGATCAAGATCGTTACCAATAGACAGATAGAGAAAGAAAGAAATAAAGATTGTAACTGAAACTGAAACGGGAACAGTTCAAGATGTTAATAACGATGATGATGTGGTTTTATGCAACCTTCTAGCACACATATCTGATGTTACCGTTAATCTGGTTAGCCTTCCGTTCTAGGCGCATTCGCCAACGCATTTCACTTTTTCAATTATATATTTTTGTTATTCATTGCCAAGTTTTATGATTTAACATTGAGTTGAGCTCCTTATTGTCTACTATATATGACGCAATTTTTGCATTCGAATACTCACAATGTACAGAAAAAGTCATTTGCGTGTTGCAAACATATAATATATCTGACAAAAACAAGGAGCAATTTATACTGTTGTTAACAAAATATGGCTCATTAACAAAGTAAATATATATTCCCGCTTAAGTTTACATTATTTAAGTGTCTCATAAAGTATGACGCACAAATAAAGAAACTTTTTATAGACTTTTGTGATTGTTAAATATATGTTTGCATATTCAATGGTGTAACAATTTATGCACTTTATGTTTTTGGCGTATTATTATTTACTACGGGTATGTTGTAAACGTTAAGTAAATATTCACGAACTTTTATTTACGCACATAAGCGATCATTAAAAATTTACTAACACTTCGACTTTCATAAGAAGTCATGGAAAATTTACTTATCACTTTTTTTTTTGGTAACTTTATTGTGCAAAGTGGAAAAATATTTTTACTATTTATCATCTAAACAAACATTTTTTGTTGAAGGCTGTCTTGAAAACTATTTATCTTACAAAGGCGCGTAACGCTTCTATTAACTTTAATTAGTTTTCAATAGATTGCATAAACGCATTAATTTCGTCACAGTGATATGCGTAAAGTTTTCTCATCATTCTCTGCCCGGAAGTAGTTTCAAGAAAAAATGTGTGGGTAAGTTTTTTGATATGCTCATTAAACCAACTGTCCCTGGGAAACGCCCTCAATACAATCAAAAATAATTATAATAGTGCTCTTTGATAAGGTAAGTAAAGACTATGCAACATTAACTTTTGCCTTGAAACTAGTAGCCCTACCGACTTCATATTTTCCACCCCCCACTTTAGTTTAGCCCAACCCAAGCATAATTCACACTTGATTGCACTTGGAAGCACAGACAATGAGTTGGCATTCAAAAGCGAGTTGAGAACTTTATATGTTTTCTCGAAGAATTCTTGAACTTTGCTTCGGTCACTTCCTGTCATCGCTCACAAGTTTTCAATAATTTTCAGAAGCTTAGCCCAAATTGGTAATGTTTATGTTTAGGCCGGCCCTAAATATTAACAGCTCTGTTATTGTTTTGTCTTTCTCCGATTCATATTCAGGGCACGCTTCATTCACTTCTGTTTACTTTTTATCTTGATAGCCGACAAACCACATGAGTAACTCAGAAGAAATTCAGCCAGAGCACGTAATATTAATTAGCACGCATACAAAAGTGAGTTCAACTTGTCACTCGAAGAAAGCTCGTTGCAGAATTTTGTAATTGATGTGCTTGCTGTCTGTCTGTGATTTGTGCAATGTATGTCAACTATATTGAGCAGCTGCCTTTTAGAAGCATTAAGTAACTTTTGCAACAAACAATTCTTGTTGAAATATTTTTATATTTGTGGTATTTAATTGAACCAAAAAAATTAGAAGCTTGAGAAATACAAACAGCTCGATTCCCAATTTGCTTTTTCATTTGTGTATTCATTAAAAAATTATGATGGTAAAACAATTTTCAAAAAAATTAATTGTAAATTAGAAAATTCTGTTAGAAAAAATCTTGTTGAGATTAAAAAAAAGAAATTAAAAGAATATTAGGAACTTTTTACTTAATTTGCTTTTTGATGTGTTTTATCATTTCACAATCATGATGGTAAAAAAAAATGTTCCAGCAATTTTTGGAATTGTGTTTGAGCTCAATTTCCATGCGTATTTTAACTAGACCGATTTCAGAATGTTTCTTATCTATTGATCTCTTTTGTTTTTCTACTAAAAGTACGATACAAAAAAAGTTTTTCAACAAATTTTAATGTTTTAGTCTTTGCGCAAATTGTAGTGGATATGCCCTTATGTATTCGTCTTTATTACAAATAAACAAACTTCAAATCTTTCTCGTGCGTATAGAGACGCGGTTAAGCCGGTTCAAACTTAAATACATATTTGTTGTTATTACTCATAGCCGGTGTTGACTTTTTGAAAGTTACTTTTAAAACGAGTTTGCTCCTTTAATAAAAAAACACATGAATTGTTTTAAAATACTTATGTTTATGTTGAATTAACGTGCAAGCACATAAACAAAACCATTTTGTAGATTTGACTTGACTTTTATGTGTTCAATTTTATATTTTTGTGTTAAAATTTGTGTTGAGCTCATTTGTCGCGCTAGATATATTAACAATTCAAACTTGAACTTGACAAGTGACGTCATGCGGCAATCAAGTTGCAACAAACAATAAAACACAGAACAACAATAAAAACTCAGCCACCGAAAAAATGAATTAACATTTTAGTCAGAACAACGAATTTTAAATTCAAACTTTTAAACACACATTTTATATGGCTCTGAATGTTGCAGTTTGTAATGAACTACAGGAATATAAAATTCCTGTGATTTATTTGCCGTTGCGCTTATCTCTGGTGCAACTTGTGTTTTTTTTTTAGGGAAGCAACTTATTGCCAACTTTTTTCAAAAGCCATCAATAAAAGTCGACGATTATAATATAAAAAGAAATCAGAATATGCGCACAGAGAGAAAAACTCTTCTTTTTTGTTTACTTGGGCAAAGTGCAAGCACATTTGTACAACAAATGGCTTCCCAAGTTCCCAAGTGCAATTGCAGGCACAAATTTCAAATGTATTATTTTGTTATGTTTCTGTTCTTTTTGTTTTGGTAATTGTCTAGTCTGAATGACGCCCAACATATTTTCTGCAGTCTGGAGTGTTAAGCAGCCTTTCAACCTGTACTTCATCGTTCCTAATCATTTAATTTGTCGTCATGGGAAGTGAACACAACGCAATAAATAATAATAATATTTTGCAACAGTTTTCATGTGGCTTCATACTTTCAGATGATATTTATATTTACATCATGTATGTTCTATTTAAGTATAGAACTTTAATTTTTACTGTTTCCACACAGACTGTTGTTTGGGAATCATATGACGCCCAATACAATAACATTACGAGAAGCTGTTCAAAAAAAAACAATTCGCAGCTCCACGGGCAATTTTCATGTGTGATCCTTATTACTTCAACGCTTAAACCGCTTGGGAATTATTAAACCCAAATTTCATCTTTGACCTTATTAAGTTTAAGCTTGAATCAGTTGCGAATTATATGGCGTACAGCTACAAATCTCGGTTGTGAATTCCGTTTAACTGACTCCACACAGACTGTTGTTTTGGGAATCATATGACGCCCAATACAATAACATTACGAGAAGCTGTTCAAAAAAAAACAATTCGCAGCTCCACGAGCAATTTTCATGTGTGGTCCTTATTACTTCAACGCTTAAATCGCTTGGGAATTATAAAATGCAAACATTATGCTGTGACCCTAACTAAGTTGAGGCTTAAACCGCTTGCGAATTATAAAACGCAAAAATTATGCTGTGACCCTAACTAAGTTGTGGATTAAACCGCTTGAGAATTATAAGACACAAATGTCATCTTTGACCTTATTAAGTTTAAGCTTGAATCAGTTGCGAATTACATGGCGTACACTTACAAATCTCGGTTGTGAATCACGTTTAACATTCTCGAACATCCTCACGCACTTTGGGGCGCTAAAGCGCTGCCTGAACCCCATGGACAGCGTGAATAGTGTTTTTTTTTTTTTTTTTTGTTCTTTTTAATTTTTTTGTGCCTTTAAACAACTTACTGGCAACTGGTTGTGTCCAGAAACCAGTTAGCAGTTTTGCAGTTCTTTTAGTTGTTGCTATTACTGCTTGGTGCTTGCTGCATGCTGCTTGCAGCAACATCAACAACAATTCGTTCAACTCACCTGAAATATCATATATCCCGAGTCGTACATCCAAAAGTCCTCGGGCGTGTGGCCCGGCTTGCTCAGCTGGATGGCCAAACATCGCTGCAGTATGAGACGGCAGCGTTGTGGACCACCGGGTGACTTGGTGCCCATTGCGTTTGCGATTTTTGTCTAAAAATAACACACGAGACGCGAAGAGAGTTGTCTGAAGTTCAAGTTGAAAAAGGAAGACGACGGACGGAAGACTCGACGTGAGTGGGGCGGCTCAATTCGTTTATTGATGTTGATTGCTTTTTTATTTTGTTATTTTAGTTTTATTTTTGTGTGTTCAGAACTTCTTTACAGCGTCACTTTTAATGGTCAACGAAAAAAACACAAAAGAGAAGAACTAAAGGAAGAAACAAGAACGAAACTCGTATTAAACTGTCGGTCGATTGGTTGTTGAGCTGCTGTTGATGCTGTTGTTTGTTGCTGTTACATTTTTGTTATTTTGCACACTTTTATTTTCGATTTTGTTGCTGTTTACTTTTTTATGGCTTTTTCATTGACTCACATGAACTTTTGGGCTGAAGCAACGACGACACATTAACCGCAGTAGCAAACAAATAACGAAGCGTTGGCGCACGCGCACGAAAGCAACGATGGACAGAGGAGACGCAGCTAAGCAGTGACGGCAAATGCACGAATGAACATAGCGCGAACGGCAACCGAACTTACCGAGCGACACAAACAAACTGAGCGCCAACTGTTAACATGACTCTGCTGCTGCCGCTGCTTCTCACGGCTGCTGCTGTTGTCGCACAGCACGAGCGCCAACGAAGTGCCAGCGACGCGAGCTGCTTCGGCTGCGCAAGTGGCGTTTACATTGGCGGGTAGCGCTTTTTTCGCACACGTTTGGAGAGCCTCAACTTTGAAGTTATGCCCTGGCCTGCGTAGTGGAGACTTTTGATGCGGCGGCTTACTGAAATGACAACAACAATCGAAACGAGAAGCGGCATTAAAACCTTGATTATAAATTCAATTAGGCGAACTTAAAATCATAAGAGTAAAATAAATTAAAAATTCAATAAAAATATTCATAAACGCGACGTCTTACAGTCTACAGTTGCTCTTAATATGTTTATTATTAGCATCATCATCATGCCTAACGGTATGGGAAATATATTTTTGGCAACTGTTTGGCAGTCATTTGTAAGTATGTAGTTTGAAACTCTCCCACCCAACGGTCGTTGCTCATTTCTTGTCCAAATCACCGGATATACTAATGACTATAAATGGGTTAATTAAAACTTTGCAACTTTATGTTTCAGATATTTTTAAGAGATTATGCATATAAATATACACTTTGAAGGTAAGTAGTATAAGACACAAAAGTATTTACGCACACGAATTTGTCGCTAGAATTCAATTTGCATGTAAATAGCTAGGAAATGCCAGCCAAAGATTACCTTTAATTGCGCATACGCCATGTATGTCCCATGTCAATCAACAACAGCTTCGTTTTCCTTAATGCACACACAAGCTGTCATATATAAACAGCTAATGCAAATAAATGCATTCAAATGCGGCACATACAGAAACAATGCGTCAGCATTAGAAATTTACATGTGACAATTATCAGATTACAAGCTTGAGAGATTTACTACATGTGATTATTCGATTCGTGTCGCGTTCGAGTTTGAATCTTATCTTTGGCATTTGTCGCACATTCATCTTCCGAATTCGGTCAACGCGCGCGCTATGGCCATAAAAATCAAGGGAGAGCAGTTCACAGCGAGAGGGAGAGAGGTGAGAGAACTTCACTCAGTTGCTTGTGTGCAGTTGTACAACGTAAAGGTAAAAGAGGCAAAGTCAAAGTCGTAGCAGCAGCCAATTAAATGGCGATGATCTCATCGCCCACGTTTCATTTTGTGGCACAAATTCGATTCTCAGCGCCGGATCAAGTGTCGTAGTTGTAGTGTGGAACCTATCTCCCTTCTTACACCGACCCTGTACGCATTTTCCTTTTACTATTTATTTATTATACTTTTATTTGTCGACCCATTAAGTGGCGGCCTTTGTTTAGAAACAAGTTTCTTAAAGCCAAAACCAAGCCAAGCCAAGCCGAGACTTGACCACATTCCATGAGAAAGAGAATTCGCCAGCTGTGTGAGTTTTATTTCGGCTTTTGTTTATCTCGACATTTGGTCGCTGTTTCTCTTTGTCTAACAAATCACAAACATTATAAATTGTTGGTGAAACCAAACCCAAAAATAGAGGTGCTAAAAAAACCTACATCCATTACTACTATTAATAATAAGCTGTCCAAAACTAAGATTTGCATACATATAGAGTGCTGGTACTGCCACAGATATGCCAGTAAGTAAATTATTTTGTTCCGTTCATTTGGCTTTTAACGCCTGGGGCTCGAGTCCGTTTGTTTCGACTGAGTTAGTAATTAAATTTGCACATGACTTCGAGTTGCGCTTGAAATTTGAATATGAATACTCAAGTTTTGAGCGTTTTCAAGTTGAACAATTGAGGAAATTAATTGAACAATGTCCTTAACTGACCTTCAAGTTGCTAAAAATAAAGCCTTAAGTCCAAAAAGTTAAGTTAAAGCAATGATGTTTTGGATGATCATAAGATAATGGATTTCTATGCCTGTAGTTTTCTGGCCTTGCTAATTTGCTGGGCAACTTTCGAATAAATTTGGTCTATTACGAGCACATTTGTCCCTGATCTTTACCTCAATGACATGAGAATGAAATCTGCTTTACATTATTTTGAATTTATTTATTTTAAACTTGATTAAGTTAAGATTTAAATGGATAGCATGATTATTTTCTCTTATATTAAGATATTCCAATAGCCCAATTTAAGAGCAAGCATACTTTCTTTACACTTTAATCGAGCGAAAGCTGTTTGAATAGTTTTCATTTAGGAAATAAAAAAAAACAAACAATCGTAAAGAATCCGCAATTTAATGTTGCACTATACATTACACCCACTCATCAGCATCAACCGCCTGCTGATGCCGCAAATATTGACAGCTTAACTTTCAATTGCGACATCTAGTTAGCGCAAAAAAATTTAAGAGCCAAATAAAACGACACGATCGACTGCATGAATGAATCGCTTAATGAAGCGGCGCTCCAGCGAAAATATAAAAAAAAAAAAAACTCTAGCCTGGACTGGTCAGGACTGGCAGTGACTCTGACGGCTCTCTGGTTATTGTGTGGTTGTGGTTTCTGTTGTGGTCAGTTGTCGTTGTCGTTGTCGTCGTCAGTCTAGCCGCAAAAACCGTCAAAGTTGCATCCCCCGCTCCTGCTGCTGCTGCTGCTGCTCTCACATAATTCAGTTTTACGGTTCAGCGATGGCGTTCGTTTTGTTTGTACCACGATCCAACAACAAGCCCCGCGCTGCATGCTAGCCAATTGCAGCAATGTGGCAAAGCAATCGATTTAAGCGCCGCCGCATAAATTGAAGGCGCAACGTTGTTGCAGGCAACGTTGTTGTCGGGGGCTGCTGCTTCCAAAAGGTTCCTCCAAACAATCTACAACAACATTTGATGAATTGTTTTTTCTTTGTCGACTTGTTGACTGCCAACTACAGTTGAAGTTGGATTTTTGCTGCTGCTGCTGCCGCCGCGGCTGTTGTTGCTGTTGATGTGAATGATGAAGTAGGAAAAAATTGCAAATTGTATCAAAAATTTAAATTTTCGCTTTCATTATGCGGTGGCGGTGGCAAGCGTTCCTCGTTCCTTGTTCGTCGTTCATCGTTCGTCGCTTGTTGCATCCAATCCAACTCTAGCTGCCACTCAGCGGCGGCATTTGCTAATGGACTGAATGCCTCTTGCTGTTGTTGTTGTTGTTGTTGACTTTTGCCATTATTTTTGGTTTATTTCTTTTGGCTTTTCCCTATTTTCAATTTTGACAGCCGCGTTTTTCACAAATAATGAGCTGCTTTTGTGTGTGCGTTTGTTCGGAAAAGAAAAGCTAAAGCGTTCAAATAATTTATAGCCTTTGACCACAAGCCTGATCCGTTGTTAGTTTGCCAGTTTGCCAGTTACGCATGCAGTTCATTCTGTGGCATGCCAGCAAGCTGTGGCACATCGCGTATACGCAATATGCTTATAGTAACACTCAAACTACTAACTAACTTCAACAACTGGCATTCACTTTCAACTAATTACGCGCATAAATTAAATGCAAAACATGCTTCATTGCAAGTATGTGCAACAAAAGTAAAATGAGGAACACAATCACACAAGCGGCCGCAGCAGCTGGAGAAAGACAAAAGAGACTGAGAGAGAGAGAGAAATGAGACTTTTGCTGGGATGCCTGTCTAGGAGACTTGAGGAATGCCAAAGATGTTTGGCGCAGCCAAGAAATGACATGCCATGCTCATGCTCAGACCCATGCTCCCATGCACCCGTGCAACCCGTGACTGCAGCATTTGCTCCTGCAACACAAACACACACACACACAATGCTGCAAAGCATGTGGCAGCCACAATGGAGACGACGTCGTCGTCGTCGCCGTCTGCCAAGCGGAGACATTGCGGCAGACGATGCAATAACAATCAAAACACCAGCAACAACAACAACAATAACAAATCATACAACAAATCAAGTAATTTTTGAAAAATGCAGCTAAAGCTTGAATACTCTTTCGCATTAAGCTGCATTGATTTATTGTAAGCTTATTGTACGAACTAAAAATCATTAAGCTATAAATAAAGTTATAAATAAACTTTTTTTAATACCATAATACTTTTATATCGGAACACCACTCAATTTAATTGATGTCGTTTTCTCTTCATTCTTACAAGATTTTGAGTTTTCGGAGAATAAACGCAATTTTTGTAACAAATCGAATGCAGTTTTAGCCAAGTGAATGCAGTTTGCATCACAGAATGCGACATTTTAAATAGTATAACAAAAAAAAGTTATTAAATATTCTAGCCAATAGGCTCTTAAGATCAGAAAGCTTTATCTCTAATCGAAATACCCAAAAGGTCAGAAATAGAAACAGAATCACAAAGCTTTGAAGGCATTTAATCAAAACATTAAACTGAAGCTTTCAACATTTACTTCAGAGTGGATTTTTAGAAAATTACTCAAATGCATCGCAAGAGCTTAATTGAATGACCCCAAACCTTAGCCGCTTCGTTTTTATTTCAATCATTGATAAATATTTATGATTGAAATCAAATCTCAGACGGAGTGAGAGTTTTAAGCTTTCTTTATACGTTAAAATTAATCAGTAAAAAGTGCATTAAATTAATGATGGCAAGAGTCAACAAACTGCATATCAAACACGTAATGCCCCGCATTGTTGCAAGGGCATGCCACAACATATGACAGCAACAACGACAACAACAACAATTGCAGCTACCACAGGAGCTGTTGATAACAACAATAGCAAAAACAACTAAGCAAATCGTTGTATTTGCATTTGCTGTGCAATTTTGTTTGTCGCGTCTTCAATTTCAGCATTCTTTGGGTCGTCTGCATATTTTTTTTTGAAGCAATTGTTGTTGTTGTTGTGAAGTGGTCAAAATTGATTGCATCAAACAATGTTCACGTGTCGTATGCGTAATCTGCCCCAATGAATTGTTTGTTCGAGGCATGGCCAATTTGGCCATGTTGCAGCGGCACAAACAATTTCGGGAAGTTGTTATCAAACATTTTGTGTCAGCTTGTTGTCACATTGTTGTTGCTGCCGTTGCTGTTGCTGCTGTTGCTGCAAATGCAATATGAGCAACATATGTTTTCTTTGGCTTTGCAATGAGCAAAGTTTTCATTTAGGCCGTCTATTGCAATCTTTATTTTCTCTGTTTTACTTAGCTGCTATATGTCATGTGTACGTGTATATGTGTGTGTGTGGTTGTGTCTTTTCCTTGTCTCGTTTGTCAGACATTTGACAGTTGTTTGTTATTTTTGCACGTTGACTTTTGTTGCCTGACTGTCTCACAGTCTCTGTGGTTGTGTGTGTGTATGTGTGTGTCATGTGTCTGCGGTATATTTTCCATGCCCCTGCTAGTTGCCTAACAGCCACCCACTCACCCCTCCTTGTTACCTTGTTTTAGATTTCAATTTTTTATGGCAAGTCAAATTTTTGTGATGCTCGATTCGGTTTTTATACCCTCAACCCATCAAATGCGAAAAGGTTATAATGGTTATGTGCAAATTTATGAAACAGGCAGCAAGACGACTCTGCAAACCTATAAAGTATATTTATTTTTGATCAGCTGCAACATGCAAAATCATGTGGATATATCTATCTGTCTATAAGACCTAGAGACTTGGGACTTGTGGTAAGAGCTGTTGCATAGCATGGACAGGTTAAGTTGAACGATTTTTGTGTTAGGTATTTCAAGGGTATTTCGAAGTCGAGCCTATTATTGTGTTACTTTTTGTTTTATTGTGCTTTGGCCATTTTGGAGTGTGCAACATTTTCGAGGAAGTTAAAATTTGCATAGAAAAATGGAAATTAACAAGACCATTTGACTGGCTGTCTGCCCCTGACATCTCCCCCTACCCACTGCCAGCCTCCCCTTAACCACTCTTCTACATCATTTTTGTTGTGAGTTCGTCCTGGTTGTATATTTGTCTGTGTCTATATTTAGGCTGGATAACATGTTTGACCAACTGAACTGACTGAATGACTGACTGCCACAGTCAGTTGGTGGAAGTTGCATAGCCTATTTGCCCCCCTACCTACCCTCCAAAACACATCACTGCAGTGATGTAATCAACGTAATGCATGCGACAAAAGTTTCAGCTCGAATTTCAATTTCAGAGAGTTGGTTAACTGAAAGAAATAAGAAAAAGAGATCAAAGATCGCAAACGATTGCATCGCATTGCATGCATAATCGAATAATTAATAATTAATATTTTTCCAATGTTGTTGTTGTTGTTGTTGTTTGTGTTGTCCTCTACAACAAACAGCAAAAAAGAGTTTCACTAGTGTTTACATAAATGCATTTTTATGTTTTGTTGCTTTTCGGTTTCAAAGTCTATTTCTCACAATCCTGTTGTTGTTGTTGTTTTCTCTCACGTGACCTCCAAGGCAAACCTCACGTACAAGGATTTTATGATCAACCCACGCCACTTGCACACTTATATAAAAACAAAAAACTAAATAAAAAAAAAACAACGTATCTTTCTTGTATCTTTTGTATCTTGTTCAAATCTCGCTTGGAAAAGTGAAAATTGATGCATACCCAAGCAGAAAGGAAGCGACACTGCCAGCACCCCCTCCCTTTCCCCTTGCAAGGCTAAATACACCCCCGCCTTACAATGATTTCCTTATGGATTTTAATATTTTTTTATAAGCAAGTCACGGAAAGTCGCTTAAAGACTTAATGAAAATGAGGCAGGCGCCAAAAGACGTGCACATCTACTCAAAAGGGGAAGAAGAGGAGGGGAGGAGAAGGTGACTCTACAGATTTTGCGTGACAACAATTGATTAAGGCAGAGAGAAAGAGAGAAAGAGATTTCCTAGATACTCGTAAATATGCCTCACATTTAACTCACAAAATGTTGATTGAGTTTTTGAAAAGAGAAGAAAAGAGAGGAAACAGAAACTTAAAACGTATTAAAAATTATTTAGTTCGTTAATGTCAAATATAAACAACAAGCCATTGCCAACAAAACACAAAATGATGTCATAATAAAAGCACGAAAGAAACAACAACAACAAAAACTGGCAAATAAAAGCCAAACTCTCGAAAGAGACGCGCCAAAAAGTCAAATTAGTAAACGTTAAACACAAAACTAAGCAAAGCAAATGTGCCAAATTGAAACACAATCTAAGAGTGAAGTGGTTGCAAGTAGAAACAGGAGAAGCATCAAATGAACGGGAGAGAGAGAGAGGGATAAGAGGTGTGCTGCCAAGGAGGTGAAGCAGGAGTTAGTTGCTCGGTTTTGAAAAGTGGAAGACAGAGAGCTCTGGGCACGACGAATGTCTAAACAGGCTTGGCAGCCAAATGAGCGGAGGCTGTCGGCCAGTTGAGCAGGCAAAAATTTAAAGAAGAGGGGAGTGGAGAGCATAGTGAACTAAGTTGATGCTGTAGGAGGCAATATTGCTGTTGCTGCTGCTGCTGCTGCTGTGGCAAACTGGCAGCAACGGACAGCAAATACAATAATTAGATCACAAACAGACAGCCGACTCAAAGAGTGCGGGAACTAGACAAGGAGGGGTGCGGGGTAAGTAAGGAAATTAAGTTGAAGTTAGGAGTAGCTAACAGCTAAACAGAGCAGCAGCATGCACTTTAGATATTGCTGGTTCTCTTTTTAACAAGCAGAGCAGCACAGTAACTAAGTTGTTAATATTATGAACTTTGGGACAGTGGCTACACTTTGTATGATTAATATACCCTGTTGTCTAAATATCAATGGGTTATATTGTGTAACAAACAAAGGTATTATTAATGCATAAAATGTGTTAATCGATGAATACATTGACGCATTAAAGGTCTTATTAATGAAAAAAGGCAATAAATTATTATTTTTAAATATTCTTTTAGCACTTGTCGCGACTTGATGAAGAGATAATATTGTAAATAGTTTTTTAATCAATCTTTTGAAATGCCAAAAATATCGCAGCTTTGTTATTAACATAATGTTTATTGTTTAAACTTATAAACTTAGACTTATACCAATATTTCGAACCCTAAGGCATTTTTAAAACTTACAAAAATCATTCAAAATCGTCAGCTTCATATCTCTCAGCCATTATTTAAGTTAAAATTCGTAACTTTTCCGTTTTACCATCTAAAAACATAATTTATCAAGCTTAAGCAGGCTTCACTGTATGGCCTTATGACATTCTGTAGCACGGATTGTGGCAACTGTTGGGTCGCATTTTTTGTAGTGAGACAAGCGAGCAGCTTGTTGTGTCCCAAGACATGTAAATCTGTTGCCGAGTTGCCAAGTTGCATGTGCAGCAGCTTCCTACAACTACAGTAACAACTACAACAGCAATAAGCACACACACTCGTGTGTGAAAAACTAAACTCAATTACTCAACAAACATAGTAACCTACTTCATAAAAGTAACAACAACAATAACAATAACAACATGCGCTGTTAACAACTGCAACAAACAACAAGAAAAGCAACAAATTCATTTTCGCTTTTTTATGTCTTTTTTTTCGACACGAAGCGAAAGAGTCCTTCAAGCGTGACAATCACATGAAACAGTTGTTGTTGTTGTTGTTGCTGTAGTTGTTGCTGCTGATTTATAGTTTTCATTTTGAACACTGCTTGTGCAGCTTGTTGGATGTTGTAAAAGGAAATGTCAATTCTGTTTGCCCGTTTGCCAAAAACTCGCAAAAACAAAAGCAACCAAAAACACAATGCACGAAACATTTTGTGGCATCAGCGGCCAAGCTGTGAGGCGGGGGAAGAAAGCACAAAGGTGGGCAGAGCTTATCAGTAGGGCGTACCTTAAATATTGTGTAGGTAACCGAACATCCGCTAATGCAAGTCATATATAACAAATTTTGCTACTGAAATTGCAGCTAACAGCTGTGGCACAGAACTTAAGTGAGAAAGAGACAGTAAAAGGCGAGGTAGGAATAAGAATCAGTTCCGTTTGCGAAACAAGAATCAAATGGTGATGATGATGATGATGCTGATGATAATGATGATGCTGGGCTTTCTCCTTATGCGGACACTGCGCCAGGCGATGGCCCAAAACCGGCTAAGAGGCTTTGACTCCTTCTCGTGCTGGCCAACACTTTGCTCAAATATGTGCCCAAGCCAGTTTTTAGGTGTTTTTTTTTTTCTTTTCTTTTCTTTTTTGGGCCTAAATGGCTGCCTTGCCAGAATTTGTTAGCTTAAGAGCTGGGCAAAAACAACAAAAAAAGAAACCATGAGAAGCAAAAAAAGAAGCAAACACAAAGCAAAGCGCCCATCGATGGAAGACTGGGAATAAGAATGAGAATAAGACTTGGTACATGGAAGTCAAACTTTAACTGGGACTGGGATTGGAATAGAGACTGAGACTGCGACTGCGACTGAGACAGGGACCGGGACTGAGTTTGAGACTGAGACTGAGACAAAGAACGGATCGTGAGTCAGCAGCCAAAGCTAAAAGCGCAAATACTAAAAATCAATGTTGATTTATTGGTGGCTTATTAGAATGAGAATGCGCAAAGAGATAAAGTGTGAGAAAGAGGAAATAGGGGCAGAGACAGAGACGTGTTTTGCACAGTTCTTGGAAAAAGATATTGAAAATAGGCCTTACCGCAAAAATCCCAATCACATGCATATCTAATGCCACATTTAGCCAAAGTTTGAAGCAAAGTGTGATCAAATTTTAGTTTCTTAAAAGTTTTTATAACTTCTTTCTAGCTATATCGAAACGATTCCAATTTTATAAGGTTAAGACTGTGATATATGATTTTTTCACTTTAATTTGATGCCAAAGGTTAAATTCTAAAAATGCTTTGTTAAGATTGCTAATAATTTGTGCAAATGAATTAATTTCAAGCACGTTCTGTTTGTTATCCAAAACTCTACTTAGAAATATATCGGAGTAAAGACAAAAACTAAGTTATGTATGACAATTTGATAAACTGAAAAACTTTTTAATGATTTGTTTAATCAAAGCTGTTATAATTATGCTTATACCAGAATCCTCTTCCTGTAACTCTGTCTTCAGGCAAGCGCATTTATTGGTCGTTGTGGTCAAGTTATATAGTTTAAGAGTTCTTATACCAGACGTTTGCTGGACATTGGTTGTATACAATTCATATAATTCTTGGAACTCTTTTTGATTAGTATTCAATAACATCGAGAATACACATGTACAATATGTAGTTGAGACATACATATTTATGAATTGGCCATGGCAATCTAATATAAAGCACAATAAAAAAGACTTGAATATTGCTATTTGCAACACGTCAACAACAACAACAACTACAGTAATAGCAATAACAACAAAAATGACAACAACAATCACGCCAAGGCAATGAACGAAACGTGCCAACGGCTGACGATCGCTGATAAGCTGGAACTATAGCTTTGTCATTCTGTCTGTCTGTTTGTCTGTCTGGCCAAGGAGTTGAAGCTGAAGCCGGAGCTGGGAGCTGGAGTTCAGACTCGCAAAGCCTAAAGTTGTTGGCAAAGAAAGTTTTGTTGTTTTTTGTTTTTTCTTTGCAGGACCAGAGCTTTGGGGCAGCTCATGCAGATAACTGTTGAACGCAAGTCGCGAGTCTTGTGTTGTACATTTTATGGTTATATTTTGTTGTTTTTTTCGGTTGAGTGCCATTACCAATTAATAGTCGTCGCGAGAAATTTGCATGCACAAAAGGAAAGTGACAAAAAATATATACACAGAGTTACTGTAAAAATCGGCTATAGATTGCAGGCGTCAAACGACGCGATAATTTTTGTTGCAACAGACAGCAGCAGCAGCAAACTAAACAGAGCTAAACATGAAATGCTAATTGTTATGTATATTGTATGTACTATATAGGGTAAACGCACATTGCAAGTTAAGAGCTGAAGTTCGATAGAAGACGTGCCACAAATTCGATTTTGGCGCCTCAGAAAAGTGAGAGTGACACCTGTTGTGCGAGGCTGCGTGCGTGAATATTGTGTGGCAACAGCAACATAAGACGCTACACGCCGCACACTGCCGCTGGCTATATGAACGATAAACGAAGATCCGAAACGGGGTCGGGTTCACCTGAAGGAGGAGGGTAAAGCTGTCGTGGTGCAGACGAAACGCATTAAGTTTCATATGCCGATCATTATTTTAAATTATGCGCACGAGCGAACGCAGCAACAAAGGGGAAGAAATAAAGCGGTGTCGGGGCAGCGCATAAGTCGAAAGGCAACTCAATGGGTTCATTTGCATGGCATGTGAGAAAAACTGATTTAAAAAATATAAGTAAAAAAAAAGATCGAGGAGTTACAAAAAAAACAAAACACTTTTGCTTTTCAATTGGTTTGATTGATTGGCCCAGGTTAACAGTTGATGGTTTCATTATCAGACGACGACGCGGAGAGCAAAAGATCAAAGTATGTGTACAAAGTATTAACATTAAATGCAACAGGTGTTGGTAGTGTTTAAAAAATATTATTTTTAATTAAGTTGGTAAGCTAATAAAACATAACAATTATTGTTAAGCAAGGAAAACTTCATTATGAACTGGGAAATTTTTATAAGCAGAACTCTTTCTCTAAACTTCCAACAAAATAAAATTATACATACCTCTTGTTCACACTATTTCTTAACTCGTAACAGCTTCATCACTATGTAGACTATTACTAAACCGCAAAAGCACACCCACAACATAGAAAACTTCTCCATCCCGAGAGTTCATTAGAAAACATTTTACACTGATGACACATTACTGTCAGACGGCGTTATGAGCTAAATTTATTGACGATGCCTAAAAAGAATATTTTCGTGTCAGCGCATGCCAAGTACTCGTTTATTTTTGAGAGAGACGCTAAGAAAGAAGTCTCTCCCCCTTCAACCTCTCAAATGGTTGAAGAATGTCACATGCATCTTGTGGCGGGCATTTGAGCGTTTGATTTGTGCGTTGCGTGGTGCCATCAACAGGGAAATGCAGCAGAGAAATCCCATCAGAGGCATGACGTTACATTAAATACCCTTGCTGCGTCACCGAAAACAAAATAAATAGAAACCATAATTTTTCTAATAGGAAATTACATAAAAGAAAATTAGCTAGAAAAATGTATATAAAAGATGTCTTTGAAAGGGGAAATAAATTTATCTGCAAAGATAAACATAGTCATAACATAAAATACCTATTTAAATAATGTTTGTAGTCTATTAAATTCCCTTAAGTTCAAAACACAAATCCTTTTTCTGCGCTTTGCATTAAAAATCCTAATAATACATTTAAAAAACTTTGTCTTGGTGTGTTAAAAAAATAAAATCTAATTTGGTCTATCACGAGGTTAAAGATGTCACACATTGTTGCGTTTGCCTAGGCTAGGTGGTGAGGGTTTGATCAGAACCACAAACACTTAAAACTTACACAAGTCCAAACAAGAACTCGTAGTGGGAGGCGAAAAGATCATCATTATTTCGTAATGTCGCCACAAGGCAAAATAAAGAAAATACGTTGACAACTTTTGGCTAACAACAAACAACTGTCTGCCAGAAAAACAACAATTTATAGTTAGTAAAGAAAATTCCATGTGGAATTTATGTGCGGAATTTTTGTTAAATCGTCGGGCTTCGCTTGACGTGTCATAAATAAAGTGGTGTTTGGTGTAAGTGGTGCAGTAGTGTGGTGTTTAGTTAGTGGTGCAGCGATGCATTCGACGCTGATGCAACCGCCCGCGCAAGTTGTTTTTATTTTTTAATTATAATAACTATTATAATGATTGCTAATTATTCAACAACAATTTGTTAAGCGCGTGCAACTAATTTTTTTCTTTTTTATTCCCCTTTTGGCTTTCTTCTTTCGGTCGTAATAATGCAAAAGAAAACTAAAAACTTTTGATAAGTTTTGTGCAGCGATGCGTTCGTTTTTCTAACTTTGAGTGCTGTAATCATAAAATTTAAAATCAGCGGCTTTTGATTTTATTTTATGTAATTGCTGCTTAATTACAAGCAATTAAAATGCGACGTTGTTGGAGAAGGAGTTTCTGTTTCTGTGATCTTCATGCGTTTTATGGGCCATTTATAAAAATTTATTTACTTCTGTTTAATTTTAACGAGCAAACGCCTCTTAAACGAGGTCAAGAGCTGACAGGAGCCAAGCACACACACAGCTTTCAATTTCCAATTCAATTCATTCATTTCGATTCTCCACTTCTAGCCTTGCTTTTATGTTCCATTGCATAATCATCATCATTATCATAATTTTGTTGTTGCTGTCCACTTGCTGCTCCAACTTCCCAACTGTCCAACTGTCCACTTGAACTGCATATCGGTTTTTTTATTTTTTATCTTTTCTGGAGTTGATCAAGTGCATGTTGCAAAGGTTGAAGACAGCTCAGCTCCACTTGCATTTACACATAAGTAATTAATGTTTTTTTCATTCATATTTAATGACCTAAATCCCACTGTTTACAGCAATGAGGAAGTTAGCTAACAAATTTGTTAAAGATTTATAGACTTTTATCGTATCGGAACAAGACTCGAAATGTGTTAAGAAAGCACAGATTTAGATTTTAGCTATAGAAAAATCAAAATATATAATTATTTCTTTATCTTGCCACTATCAGAGCAACATTAAGATACTGCTTGACATATTTAAAGATCTGTTAGAAAAGTGTATACAATGTTCGTTGCTGCATTTATGAGTTGTGTGCACTTGCATTTGACTTTCCTATTATTACGGTTTGGAAGCTTGTGTTTGTTTTTCACAACTGTGAGGCATTTAAATTGTCTTCAATTGCGCCCATTGCATAATTAAGACAGCACTTGCAACTGGCCACAAAACTCTGTCACTCTGTCGCTTTGTCGCTCCATCTGTCTATCTCTCTCGCCCATTTGACTGACTAACTGACTGACAGGCCATCAACATCAACAAAATGCTCAACACCAAATAGACAACGACAATAACAACAACAACAACTTGCAACACAACCAACAACAACAACGGAGACGGCTTTCCCGTTGTCTGGCCGGACTTTGGGTGCTAATCCGTGGCAACGTTTTCGATGCATCATCGCATAATCAAAGAGCTATAAAAACCAATAATCATTATTAAGCAAAACAAGCCAATTAATGCTGCAGCAGCAGCAACAGCAAAAGCAACACCAACAGCCACAACAGTAATTAAATGAAAATAAAGCATTAAGATTCGGTTAACTTTAGAGCCAAAAGACTTGTGTGAAATGAAATAATAAAAAACTTAAAAAAATAAAATAAAACAGGTCTCTGGATAGTTGCAGTTTATAGACAGTCCGACAGAAGGGGGGCGGGTTTCGGGTGTTACGGCTGGGTGTATCTATAATTGCAGCTGGCCCGTTTTGCCGTTGCTAATTTTGCCATTTGCGTGCATTAATGAAGAGATAAATTGTGGCAGCAACAAAAAAATTTATAAATAAAACAAAAATACAACTGTTAGCCGGAAAGAATGTTAGAGGAAAAACTTAAACTAAACGAACTTAAAAGCGTTTTGTATGCGTAATATTGTCATATAGCTTATACGCAATGCTTGCAAATGACAATCAATAATCTCTGATGAACAATAAAATTAGAAAACGAATCAAAGTGCGTCCTTTTAAACAATTTAAAACTTGAATTTTGCAGTGAAAGTTGCGCCCAAGTGCTTGTTGTTGTTGTTGTTGTTGTTTGAACTGAACAGTAGCTGCAACCAAAACAACAACAACAATCACTGCGAAGCGAATTGTAGCCCAACCTAGGGCAATATCGTGTTGGCGATCGTTTGAATTGATAATATAGACAAAATAAAGAAGAAAAGAAAAACAAAACTGGCCGGCGGGGCATTTGAAAAATACTTTTTGGTGCTTTTAATGCTTGAGCTTGAGGTAACAACAACACTTGGGGTCAACGCTAATTGATTTGGAAAGGCTTTTCAGGTCGGTCAGTGGCTAACAAATTGCTATCCAGTAAAGTCTACATAATTATCAAAATGATACGCCTTAGGTGCGGCAAAAAATCGAAACTCAGTTTCCGCATAGAATCTCCAGCAATTTTAATTGGATAATGAAAAGAGTGTTGAAGAAAAATAAAGCTAGATCGAATATGCTTGTAAGAAGGTAAAGGAACTTAGTTAGTAAATACCATTATGGATTTTAGAATCGATGATTTATCATTATTGAACCCCTAATGATATTATAATGGTTCAGGGAATTGACTAGAAATTTAAAAGATAATCAATATTAATTTGATAACTATTTTTAAGCGGATGTTTAGTCTTCTTATTAATAGGTTTTTACAATTTTTAAGATTTTTTTTTTATAAATATTTGCCAAGATGTTCTTAAATAGATGTTTTGAAAAGACATTCCTCGTTTACTAGATAATTTATTAACTTCCATTTCACCAAGCTACAAATGGACAAAAACTATTCCAATTAGCTACAGCTAAATGTGGATGCTTCCCATGGCTGGCAAAGTGAACCACCAAGCACCACCAAACTCAGGACGGGTCGTCTCTTTCACTTTGGATAAAAATTCAATGATTTGATGTACACATGAAATTCGAAATATTTCGCAATGCGCGTTTCATTTGAGAGTAAACTTAAGTTTTTGGCGTTCACACTGGCCGTTCGTCCGTCCGGTTTACCATTTGAAGTACTGAATTTTTCATGTGCATTTAATTAGTTGAATTATGGCTGTGAAATGTGGCAAGCAAGCAAGCGAACTGTTGTTGAATGCTTCTCGACAGTGGAGCACATATTAAACTGCAAAACAATCTAATAGTAAAAGAAAACTTAATGAAAAGATAATATAGTAAACACTTTTGCCATATTATGCGACAACTTTCGCAAAAATAATTTAATAGACTGCCAGACGGTCAGTTTGTGAGTGTGTTTTTATTTAATTTTTTTTTCTTTCTTCTTCTCCTTCTGCCATTTTGTTGATGGCAATCAATTGGACAATTGTCACCTTTCGAATTTTCGTGGAAAGTTGTCACAGTAGTTTTGTTTTGTTTTTTTTTTTCGAGAGGAAAGAAGGAGTTGAATGGGATTATATGCAAAACTAAACTGTTGTCAGGACGTGTCACGGATAAACATTTGGACCTCAAACACTTGAGCTAAGCAACCTCAAAAAAAAAAAAAACCAAAACGCACGCACACAAACATAAACTGTCATAAAACCGCAGCTAAAAATCCTGAGTTTTTCCAAAATTTGTCGTTAGTCTGACGGCAACTTGACCCAGTTATATATGTTTTGATGTTTTTTTTTTTTCGTTTTTCTTGGCGTTTTTTTTTTTTAGTTTTGTTTTATTTGTTCTTCCACATTGCAATTAGTGAACGAGAATTGTTTATAATGAGACTGAAACTGAAACTCTGACTGCGAGGCATTAAAAAAAAACCACAGATTTGTGGGTTGTACTTATCCAAATTGATGGGCATAATTAAAAGATTGTCGACATAATTAGCGCAGCACTTGTATTTGTGTGTGTGTGTCGGTCAAGTTTAAAGTTCACGCTTCGAGAGCACAGTTGGGCGTGAACCACATAAATTTGAAGGACATTTTTATGATATGGTTTATGGGCTTCAGTTTTAAGTAGTTTCATTAAAGTTGAGTCAACTGCATGATGCAGCCTACTAAGTGATTGGCGCCACACACACACTTACACACATTTCCGGTCAACGTGAGCTTAAACGATTTTTGTTTTTTTTTTTTTAAGGGGGAGGGGGTGCTGTGTTTATATTGTTAACTTAACGGGCACGTGCACGGGTAGATAAGTCAATGGAAATCGGAGCTCGTTAACTGAAAGTGAGTAAACGAAAGTGAAAACGCAGATATATCAACAGAAAAGTCTAATCAGTGCAACTAAGTAAAAAAAAGTGGCCAACAAACAAAGTACACACACAAAAACAACAGATAAACTAACAACACCAAGCCACATATCATGCTTGAAACTCTCTTTCTGTGTCATTGACAGACGTTGGGTCGTTTTTAACGTTTGTCTCTGACTCCCAACTTCTCTGACTGACAAATGAAAACTCAATTGGCTATCGCAAGACAATCAAAAGAGGTGAACGAAGACGAAAACAACGATGTTATTCGCTGCAAACATTACACATTACAACTAGGCAAAAGAAATGACAACAACTGCAATGACAATAACAACAACAACAACAACAACCATATGAAAATTCACTTTCACTCATCGCTCTTTTAATTTCTGAAAACGTCACCTTGTCGTTTGGTTGGCCAACAACAGCAGCAACAACAACAAACATTTAAAAGATGTCGCTGATTGATGGCCCACAAATTAAAAAAACCAAAACAACACACATCAAGTGTTGTACGCCAGGGGGCGCTTTAAACTAGAACAAACGAAATTTGTCAACGCCTACTGCTTTTCTTCATCTAACATCTCTCTGTCTCTCTCTTTTTTCTGAACTGCCTGCCGCCGCCTGTCCAATTAAATGCAAATTTTGTTTTAGAAATCGTTGCCAACGGCAAAAACCAAACGAAATTCAAAAAGATGCAAATGTCTGTGAAGAGACAGAGATTCCCAAAAACGTGAGGAACGGGCTGGAGTGGGGACTAGTCAGAGTCTAGCTGTTGCTTTCGGGTCCAGTGTGTTCCACTGGGTGACCACCCACATGGACGTTGGCGCTACAAACGTCTCACTTCGTCGAGGCAGTTGCTGAAATTTATGTGCATTTTGATGAAAGCGCCAACATCGTGTGGGCGTGGATGCGGCGGTTCCCTCTCTTCATCACCCACAAAATAAAATAAAAATAAATAAAAAAAAACCATTTGTTTTTCATTGCTATTGGCTAAAGGAGGGGGCGCAGTCGTACCGAGGAAGATCTTTTCAATATTTATAACTTTTATTGCTTGTCTTTGTTGCTTTTGGCGATTTCTCGCATTGGCAGCGGCTTCGACATTGGAAAATTTAAATGCACATTTTATAGGTTATGGCAAAGAGCTGCCAGCTGTTTAAACGCAAACAGCGAAAGCAATTTGGAGAATCGAAATAGAGTTGGTTATGTGCGAACTTGAATTGATTTGAGGTTATGAAAGATGCTTTAAGTGTTGCAAAGGTAGATTTTTGTCAGTTATGTTTGGAGAAAAGGAAGCTATGAGATTTAATTTTAATGTACAAACGATGAAGTTGTGTTAGGTTAATTATAAGGATAATTATAGTACACGGTACTAACATTAAATCAAATTTAAAGGTGCGAAAACATTTTTAATATGAAACAACTTGAAAGTACTATAAGATTGAAATCCACAATAACACGGATTAAACTCAGTCTTATTCGATATTGTACTTTAATTTTAATGTTTAGCAAAGGCGCAATTTGCCAGTTTTTGCAACTGCCCAAATAATAGGTTGCGTTAAGCGAGGTCGTACTGCATAAAGATTAAAAATTGGTTTTCTTTTAATTAAAAATATTTTTGAATGTAAGTTTTAGTTTCTTAACAATTTACTGCATTTAATAATTAGTTTTAGTTACTTTAATAGAGTTTATTAAAAATTGATTTTTATAAGCAGACTTTTTGCATATAATAAGCTGCTTTAAACAAAAGAATTGTAAAATCTATTGTAAAATTCAAATTAAAACCCAATTATTTCACAAAATAAAATTATATTTTCCAAACAAATTAAATTTATAATAAGCAGCACAAAACACCAGCGAACAACTTGTAAAGTTGACATAGATTTAAGATTAGTTTCGGCTTCAGTAAGTTTTACAGCTAAGCAGCCATAAGAAAAAAGCACAAAACTTTGCCTGCCTGCAACACATATTTCACATCTAAACTTAGAACTTGGCCAAGAACCCAGCATGTTGCATGGCCTGGCAAAAGCAAAATCAACAGCAACTGCAATAACAACACAACAACAACAATAGCATTCGCCGTTGTTTTTTGCCCTAAGTCAGCAACAACATGAAAACAAAGACGACAAAAAAAATTTATGAGCAAAGCAAACGAAGTCGAGAGTTAAAGCCGAAAGATTTGGAAGAGTTGAAGTTAAAGTACAAGTCATTGGCTGGCAATGCAGTTTGGCTTAATCTTTGTCTTGTTTTCTGCAATGGCAACGTCATCATCATCAGCATTATGATGAACAGCATCCAATAAGTTTGGTCTTTGTTAAAGTTTAGGGCTTGCCATTGCCAATAATGTAGCTCATTTCAATTGTTTGAAATTAATTTGTTTCCGTTTGTAATTAAATTTTGAGTGTAGCTAAAGTCTTTGGTATTCTTTTAATTGCTGTTGTTGTTGCTATACAGCATTACAAAGCGGTTCAAGCTGCTAAAATGACCTTAATCGCAACTTGTGCGCAATTTTTTTTTTTCTCACTTGGAATCGCTTGAGTTACCTTCAAAAACTGATTCCACTTGGTCCATTTAGGTAATGTACAAACTTATCTCGCCACTTGAAATTTGTGGCAAATCATTTCGCATAGGTTTTTGCCAGCAATTCTATTCACAGCCAAAGAAAGGGAGTATGTGAAATCGAAGCCAAGTGCGTCGTTTCCAATTCAATCTGCCTAGAGCCTCACCCACCTTGCCATTGATTGGTCTTTCTTCTTCGTTGTTTGTTGTGTTGTGTTGTGTTGTGCGCCCATAATTGTGGCTGATTTTATTGTACAATTTCTTGTCAATTCATGAACTTTAATTGCCAGTTGTTATGAGCAGCTTACCAGAGAGAGCGAGCGAGAGAGAGAGGTCAGACTAAGACTCAGACCCAGTGGCGAATACTCTGTATGATATATGGCCTGCGGCAAAATGTTCCTACTCCCTCTCTCTCTCCCTCTATTTGTAACTCTTCCTGCCGGGCTGTCTGGTCCAACGATTGATGTGCTTATGCAATGCAACCCTTGCCCCAGTCTTTGGCTTTTAGTTTTCAGTTTTGAGTTTTGAGTTTTGTGCAAAACCTTATCGGCTTTATGCGCATCGCTGGCTTTGAAGTTCAGTTTCAGTTCAGGCACGCAAATATTAAAAAGCAATGCGGGCCTAATAACAACAACAATTATGAATGCAAGAGCGATGGGTATACATAACTGAGAGATATCGTAGCATTTAGCCAAAATCTGAACTAAGTGTTACCCTATGATGAGATTTATGGAGCGGAGAATTTCAGTATAAACATCTTAATAATCAGATGACCGATGATATTATAAGATATTCTTACTTACTGATGTCATTGATAAGTTAATAAACTTGGTTTTATCGGCAAGCATAATAAAAATCCAGCCAAGACAGGGTATCAAAACGTTAACTCCATTGAACACTGTGACCCTAGATACACTGTTCACCCGACCCAAACCCACCCACACAAATGCACAACACCCAACACGCGGCACAACACAACTGCAGCCAAAGGCGACGTTGAACGTAAATCCGCTTTCAAATGAAATTAAAATTTTTATCATTTTGTCTAATTTTATGCAGGAAAAATGAAAAGAAAAGAAAGCCAAAAAGTCGACAGCTCAAACACGCAAAACTAAAGTGCAAAAATGTCGCGGAGCGATAAATTGAAACGCCTGGAGCGGAAATGAAGCGAATGAAGGTCCTGAAGCGATCCAGGCAACTGACGTCTAACCTCCTGGAATAAAACAACAAACAAAACTCACTTTTTGAGCGAAGCCCGAACGCAAAAAGAAAAAAGTTCATTTGCCGCAGTCTAGACAACAACAAAATTTACAACTGCAACTGGCAAAGCCAACTAAAGGACAGGAAGACAAAAGCAACTCCAGCTATTCTAGTTTGGGGTTAAGGGTTAGGTGTGACGTGGCTGCCAAAAAGGACATTAAATCATTCAGCACGTAAATGGCCAGAGCCAGGGCCAAGGCTCGGTCGAGGCCAGACAAAACAAGGCTAACAATTTCAAGTGTCTATCTATGTGTGTGTGTGTTGGTCTGTGTATCTATGTGTGTGTGTGCGCTGCGCCAAATAATAGTAATTTAGCTAATTCAAAAATTGCAGCTATCGACGCGTCGTTGTTGTTGTTGTTGTTGTCGTTGCTTCTAGCCATGAACTTGAAAATGAATATGTTGAAATTGGTTTTTGTTCAGCTTTTGCTTCTCTACCTTTTTTCGTAGCTGACAAAGTGAAAATTAACAACCATTCTTGTTATGTTACTTTAGTTATTTTTGTTGCTGCTGTTACAAAAAGTCATTTTCAATGCACCGAAACATTTATGCCCTTGAATATCTGCTTAAATGTATGGAAAAAGTCTTCTTTTTTTTACAAGCCAAACAAAAATGTTGTTTAGCTGATTGTTGCTATGGTATTTTGTTTATGGTTGAATGACAAATGAAGTGTTTTGGTTATGGTTTCGGTTTGTTTTGCAAACAACATGATTGTTAAGCAAAGATAAGCTTAAATAAATGAATAGGTAGAGTTACAAAATTGTGTTTGAATTTTATTTAGTTATTTACTTGATATAATTTGTATAAGAGTTAAAAATCTTTTCACCTCTTAAAATACACAATGCTCAAGTTAGAATACTCTGCAATAATAATTTGGACTGTTACAATAGGGGCGTATGAGTAATTTAAACACGTTGCCTACAAACCATACGCCCAGTGGGCTGGATAGCGAGACAGCTGGGCAATAGATAGATGCAGGGAGAGACGCACGGCAGTTATAAAGTGTTTTTAATGATCAAATCGACCGGTCAAAGCAAATAATCTTGGTGGCTTTAATTAAAGAGCAAATGCAGCAACAGCAAGCAAATAGCAAAAAAAAATATTGCATTACCAAAGAGCCAAACAGTAAAAAGAAAAGAAGAAGAAAAAAAAAGTTGTGTAATTGAATTGAATGCAGATGCAGCAGGAGCAACAAATGCTGCTGCAGACCGCTTTAACAACGCGGAAACGTGGCTGACTCGTCGACTAACTAAGACGATTGAATTATTATGCAATTAGCAATTAGCATAAATTGAATCAAAGAGACTTAAGAATGCCAAAAGCATGCAGCAAGCACCAGCAGCAACAGCAAACACTCGACTAGGTCAACCATTCATCATCTATGCACAACGGGGGCTGCGCTGCGCGAAGAGGGTGTCACGGGAAGGGGAAGCGTAACCAAGGTAAGATCTATTGAGGCGCGTTCGACTCATTTGTTTTGTTTGCCCATTTGTAGCACAAAACCAACCAAATGACTTTTTGTCAGGCAAATAACGAAATATTTGTTTGTTTCATTGTTGGTATTTGCATTGTACAATTGCGACCATATGCCACAATTGAGAACGCAAGACATGGAACCATCTTCTAAAACTTCCAACTCAAGTGGCTGTGATTTCGTCATTATTATATTTGTAGATGCAGGCACGAGCTCTTCTCTTTATTCTTCTCTCTTTGGCATTAAACAATGCTTGAAGAAGCAAGTCGAGTGCATCTTCATGTATATGTGTGTGTGCATGATGTAAATCGTAAATGGAATCGTTACTAGATTCATCCCAAAGGCCCAAAGGCGCTGCGTCATGGGCCCATAGTTCTTAGACAGGGAAGTTCAAAGTCCAAAGCAGCGAATGTGCTATTAATAGTTAAAGCAAAAAATGCTGGCAAGAAGACAGAAAACGAGCGCTCAGGCTGTAAGCAATCTGGCTTAATCATGTGAGAAACGTTCAAAGCACTAACCAACTAACCAAACAAAAAGCAACAACAACAAAAGCACAACTAAGCAATACTAAACAAAACAAAACGCAACCTACAGCAACAACAACGATAACAGCAAAGCCAAACACTAAAATCAAGTTTTGTTCAAAAGCCGATGACGATGACGATGATGATGACGACGACAACAAGACAACAAGAACAACAACAATTTTGCGAGTGTTCTGGCCAGGTCTTTTTATTATACATACATACATATATGTATGTATGAATCAACAGCCGCAATAACAATAACAAAGTAAAGGGGGGGAGTTAGCCAAAGTCGAAGCTGTGATACACTTGAAATTCAAGTGGTTAGCGATTCGATTCTAGTTGCGAAATTTTGGGTTTACTTTGCAATTTAAATGTAAATTGAAAATAAATAAATGTCTATTAAGAGCTTTAAAAAAAACCTAGTAACGTAAGTTAATCGAAAAAAGAAGGAAAGAAAACAATAGGAATGATTTTCTATAGATTGAACATAGATTTCAAAAATTAAAATAGAAAACTTAGAACTTGATTCAAATATCAATTAAAAAATCTATTTAATAGCAAAAGAAAAGAAAATATAATTTCTCTTTTTTCATTCGCCTTTTAAATAAGGGTAATTTTGTTAACTTGATAGCACACGAAACGTGGCGAGGCGTTTAAGTTTAAGTTTAAAGCGAGTCAGCTGTTGACAACTGGCCGAAAGAGCTAGAGAGGGAGATTGAGGGAAAGAGGAAAATGCCATTTCCTGGAAATGCGCTTAACCAAATTAAGCTACGTTGCTGTTAAGGCTGCCAAAGTTGTGAGTTTTTCAGGAGCGGTATCAGGAATAATAATGTTAATGTCTGAGTGAATCACAGGAAACAGTTCCGAATGGGCACACATACAAATATACGACAGAAAGACATACACACATATGAGCATGTGAAAAACTTGGGAAATTTTACGTTGAATGTTTGTGAGAACGAAAGCGAAACAAGCGAAGCGATGGTAAATATGTGCATAGACATACATACGTCTAAAAGGCATAGACCTCTTTTTCAGATTTGAGCCCTCAGCTAATTAGGCGACTCGCATGAGATGTGCAGATGGACGGGTGGACGGTCGGATGGGCGGATGGGCGGGTGGCTTGAACAACATACAATGAAAAATAGCTCGTTTCCTGGCCAAACGAAAAAGAAAAAAAAATCAAATTTGTTCATCTTCAGCTAACGAGCTAGCTTGCCTGTGTAAAAGGTGGACAGGTAAGAGAGTCAGTGAGATAAGTAAGATTGAAAAAAAAAAACAACTCAAAAACTGAAACTGTGTGGTGCAAGTGCAAGTGTAACAACAGCTGCTGGGGTGGGTGTAGGCCGGGTTAAGACAATAAACAAATAAATTACATGAAAGCTAGTTGCCACAGTTTTTTTTTTTTCTTTCTGCTGTTGCTACTGCTGCAAGAAGAAAAATGTGCAACAAGCGGTGTAGAGCGATAATCACAATGAAGCGGCACGAAATGTGCAGCAATGAGGCATCCTCATTAACCCAGACAGCAAAACATACACACAGTCTGTCTATCTGTCTGTCTATCGGCTCCCGTCGCTTGTGTCTACAGCTCCTGAAAGTGAAAGTCATGGCGCAAATGTGAAACGTACCACCAAGCCACCCCGGTTGCTGCCTGCTGCAACAACAATAACAACAATTTGCAACACACAAAGTCAAAAGTAATTGGCCAGTTGAGCTCATGGGTTAATTAAAACGCGCCAGCCACACACACACTTTTTTGTTGTTGTATGTATTTTTATTTGTTAATGTCTCTATAAATCGAATGCGTCTACAAAAGCTAGACTTTAGCTCAATATCTATGTAAATATTTGTGCGACCGCAAAAGCCACACAACAACAACAAAGATGAGACGCATCCGTAAGATGCCTTTGAAATGTTTTGCTAACCGATTAAAACAAAAAGAGCAGTTAGATTTGCATTGGTTTTTGATTTGTCTTGGCTTATAAGTTGTCGCACTTTTCACTTCCATCTTCCGCATCGTCTGAAGAAAGTGAACGATGTGTATGTACATTGTACAGTGTACACACTTGTATGTATGTAGTGTGTATAGAAAGCTGCTCTCAATGTGATTCAATAAATTTGCGAGCCATTGGCAGCCACTTAAAACTGATAGCTATATTTATAGTATGGTAAGTCCAATTGTGGGTCACTCGGACGCGCTCACATGTTCATGTGCCAAAGTGAGGTGGGCAACCAATTGGGTCAAATCAGTTGCCCAGCTCATTAGCAGCCGTTTCCGCTCGTGCTTGCCACTAGTGGGGGCAGGCAACATTTTCAAAAATTGAAATTTAATCAGCGACACTTGGCAACGTGGGACAGAGAAACAACAATATCTACTACACAAATATAGCAAATGGCAAAAACGAAAAAAAAGAAGTAAATAAAAAAAATTGAATTGCCACTTGGACACTTGGTCATTTGGCTTAGCTTGGTTTTGCTGTATGCTGTATGTGTATGCTTGGCCTCGTCACGTGGGCATGACAGTTAACAAACCCTCCTAGACGACGACGACGACTCAATAAACTAAGACACTGGCCTATTGACATAGCACAAACACACACATGGTGCATTTGAGATTTAGATTGTGCAATTGGGTGGGCAAAAAGAATCTGAGACACAAAGTATAGACCCCAGCTGGTCTGGGGAACTGACAGACCTTGCCAAACGGTAAATGTTGTATGTAGCATGCATGTGGGGGCAGCTGTAGGTAGGGGTGGGCTAACATTACCAACATTGCCCACACACTACATGGATATAAGTACATTTAGAGTACTCGGCATGTAAGTAGTATGTATGTATATGCGATAGCTGCATTGACATGCTCTGAATACGAGCCGCTTATTGTAAAATGCTGGTTGCTGCTGCCACTGCTGCTGCTGCTGTTGTAATACCCTATGCAGAATTTGCATAAAAGGTCGCATTTAAATATATTAAGAGCTGTTCTAATTACTTTGAAAGTACTTGAAGCATTATTGCCTAGGAATATTGCTCAATGCTGTCTTAACTTTCAGCTTGCGATTTGTTTTGTTCAAAGTCATTAAGCACCGAATGATCAGCAAACAACGATCAAATTTTCAAATTGGTAATCCGAATCAATCATTTTTCCCAGAAATCAGCTCTAAATCATACCAATAATAGTGTCATTCGTTTGGCTGAGAGTTCTTTTTTATGGCATAGAGTATATTTAAGTCAAACTTCCTTGCCGTTTTGTTTGTTTGCCACATAGCACTTGCAGCAGCCGTTGTGTTGCCTTTGGCTTGAGAATGGCAATTTGATTTATTGGCTTGTTTTTGCGCTCAGTTTCGGCGGCGACTTAGCTAAATTATGCAACCGACTATAAAATGCAGCCAGCCAGCCAGCCAGGCGCTATAAATTCTCAAAATGCGTTTTTTGGCTCAGTGATTTTTCCCACAATTTGCAAACAATAATGAAAAATGCTGTTTTGGCTGCTGCTGCCTAATTAAATTCAAATCGGCGCGCAACAAATAAAAGTAAAAACTATGAATGAAAAAAAAAAACGTAACGGAGTTTGCTACATGCCACAAGTGGCCGGCCGGCAGCCGGCAACGAACAACGACCGATAACAGCGGCAAAAAACAACAAAATTGGCCAGCAAAAAAGGCAGCCAATTAAGGCCAATTTTGTTGCAGCAACGCCGTGTGGCGACACAAAAAATAATCAGTAGAAAAACGACAGCAACTACAACAACAACAATAACAATAACGGCAACAAATATGCAACAAGACGGCATGCAAATGAGAGCAAAGCAGCCGAGCAACAACCAAATGTAACTTGATACAACCAACAGCAACAACAACAACAGCGGTGGCAAAAATTATGTATGCGCAGATATTTGTAAAAATTTTCTCATTTTATTTTTTTTTAATACGTCTTTTGCGGACTGTGAGAAAAATGCCAAGCAGTCAGTTTGATTGCTGTTGTTGTTGCTGCTGTTGGTAGCAGTAGCATTGCCATGCATGAGATTTAATTATATGCTTATGCAAAATCTGAGTGTTAAAGAGAGAAAGAGAAACTGATATAAGCAAAGCTTTGATATCGATAACGCGCTTCATGCAATCGACTGCAATCGAAGCGCTTTTGATTAATGTGACCAGGCGTTGACAACAACAACAACAACCACAACAAGAGCAGTAACAACAACAAATACAACAAGTGTGTCAGCGTCAAGTGCAGTTGTTGCAGTGAAATCTTTACAAGTTGTTTTTGTTGTTGTTGCTCTTTAAAATAACAATTGTTTAATGCGACTGCGCAGCCGGCGGAGCGAGGCTTTGAAGCTGGAAAAGCCCAACAGCAACACGAACAACAACAACAGACATAACGGGTCGGTAACGAGCGGCGGCCTGAGAGTTTTTACTCTGTTTGTTTTTTTTTGGCTTGTAAAAGGCCTCGCGCTGCGCCCATTAAGCTTTAACTGAGACCTGAGGCCGGCAAGTGCCCGTGGATGACCTTTTCGTTTTAATTCCAATTCTGATTGTTTCTTTTGTTATTGTGTTTTTTTCTCGTTGTTTATTTTTTATTTGGTTCGTGCCCGCAGAGCCAAATCTAATTGTTAATGCAATCAGTTAAGAGTAACTCTCAAGTGTTGTAAGGCGGCTCAGTCAGTTAGTCAAGCCGCATTTTCACGCACTGTTGCTGTGAACAGGCAGATGGACATAATCATCATAACAATATGAACAATCAATTTGGACAGGTCATACACACACACACACACATGAACACACAAAAACACGCACACCTACGCAGTTATTATTGTTGTTGCTGCAGGTGGAAAAGCTTTAGCATCAACTCGTTTTTGGTCAGGTAGCCAGCCCGCCGCAAGAAGCAGACAAATTTATATTTGCACACACTTGTTCACTTTCTTCTTCATCTTCTCCACATGTGTGTGTGTGTGTGTGTGCAACAACAACAACAACAGCCAGCTGAAAGTAACTGTAACTCGTTGCAACTTAAGCTTACCTGTCCAGTTTAATATATGTGTCGCTTTCAATAGCAATTGCAGCAGACTCGAACTTTAGCCCAGGCTCTCTCGAACAAATACACACAGTCACACACACGCACAAATATCCACTTGTAAACAAACTCGCGGCGCGTCGCGTTCGCGTAAGCTTCCAAAAAAAACACTTGAACAAATATTGTTCCGTAAATATAGTACTAGCAGTGTCAAGACAGACGCAGCGTTCTATGCAAAATGTATGCGGCGTGCGGTTAAATGCAGCGCCAAACGAAAGCAACAACAAAATGCAAAGCGAGTGCTCATCGTTCGCTCTTTGAAAGATGCGGTTTCACAGGTACTCCAAAATGTTATGCTCAAATCAGCTCTGTTAGTCGGCGCTATGTAAAGTGGTATTTTTTTGTTTAGTATTTTATTTGTAAGCTTACCGGACAGTCTGATTGGATACAAGTGATAAGGCGCGAAGACTCGAAAAGTTTAATGTTAGCTGCAAACACGTTAATATTTGATAACATTGAAACAGTATTGCCCTAACTGAACTGCACATCAAGATTAAATGTAAAATTCACTTAATGAACATATAATAAGCAATTCAATTTAATGTTGTGACGTCACATCAGTGCTACTTTTATATTAAAGACCAAACAGTGTGGAAAGTTTTCATTCTTAATTGACAGATATGGCAGCGCCAACGTAACTGAATTTCGCGTCTGCGCATAACACTCGACTTCATCTGGGCTTTATCTTTCGTAGCAAAAATTTTCTTCTCCAGCCTTCTGTGAAATTTTGATACGAAAATATGTTAAAGTCAGAGGTGCAACATCAATACTGGATAACCAAAAAGGTTGTACAGCGCAAGCTGGGCAGCAAAGAGGACAAGCACATAATATCCTCTGATGCCGATTTGGATGCAAAAATCGAGGTTTTCAAATCAATAAGCGACACCAGCACGGAGCTCTGCAAAATCATTGACCAGTATCAGGAGCGCCTCTGCATATTGTCGCAAGAGGAGTGCGTCTTTGGGCGCTTCCTCAAGGAGGCGGGCAAGCGGAGCAAAACGACAGGAGGCAGCATTTCAAATGCTGGCAAGGCCATGTCCTTCGCAGGACAACAAAGGATGTGTGTGCGAGTCCCATTGCTGCGTCTCCAGCACGAGGTGGATGTATATCGTTGTCGTGCCGTCAAAGACACGGAGCTGACATTGCAAACGATGGAAAAGGAACGCACCGAATATCGAGCTGCTCTCTCCTGGATGAAGCATACGGCCAGCCAGGACATGGATCCGGATACGGGCAAGGGACTGAACAAATTTCGCACTGCTCAAGCTCACGTTCGCGCTGCCAAGCATAACTTTGATGGCTACTCCATGGACTCCATACAGAAGGTACTTAGTGAGACTATACAAACTTAATTAGTAAAATATATTATAATTCCCCCAGATTGATCTCCTGGCCGCTGCCCGCTGCAACATGTATTCCCATGCTTTGGTCGCTTATCTTGCGGAACTAAAAACCTTTGCCCAAAAAGCTGCCTCCACATTTCAAACCATTTCCAAGGCGCTCATCGTAAAACCCAAATATGATTTCTGTGTGCTCAAAGAACTGTCCCAAAATGAAGGTATCGAACACCAGGAAATCGCACCCATTGAGCCTGTCGACAAGGATCAATCGTTATTCTTTGCGGTAAGCTAAACAATATTTAAGGTTTTTTATTCTTTAAATTAACCAGTTTTGTGCAGGATGAGTATGAGGATAAGCCCAAGTCAAAGTCCGAGTTGCAGCCGCCCACTGAAGACACACCCACGCCGCCAACTCCAGCTCCCGATTGTGGTGACAACGAATCGCTGCTCATTGAGCTGTCCAAGCAGCTGGAGGAGGAAAGTCTGCTCATTGAAACACCGCTTCTGGACAGCAACAGCGGCAATAACAAATTCTGGTCACGCATGTTTAATCAGCAAACGCCCATGGCTAGCAGCCAACCGCCAACTGCTGCTGCAGCAGCTCCAGTCCAAGTCAACAGTAAACAGAGCCAGCAGAGCAGCAATGGAACCAACAATCCTTGGTTGGAGCTTTTTGCCGATTTGGATCCACTGGCCAATCCACAAGCTTTCGATTTAAAACTAAGCGGCGGACGACGCGTTGCAGAACAAACATAAAACTGGACGTTTGTCTTTGACAGACTTCCCAGGTTTCCATCTACAACAAATACCATGAGTACTAGGAGTAACTAGGCGGTTTTGGACTATCGCTAGGCATAAATACTAGTTAATAATTTTTACTTTGGCTATCGATAGTATTAGCGTTTTTCACTGTCGATGTCTTTAGCTTTTTCACAATTTATCAGTTGGTCAATAAACATTTATCTTTCTGTGTTGAAAAAAATAAACTTTAAAATTGCCTCTCAAAACTATCGAGAGCAATTATCGATAGTTGTTGAAATGTATAAAATCGGTTTGTGTGTAACTTTTTGCTAAACGTTCAAAACTTGATCTGGTTTATTTATTTAAATAAAATGTATATTGGACACAGCAGGTAGGGCTTAGAAGGAGAACGAGGAGGAAGTGAAAGTGGCAGTTTATTTAGTGCACCTCATTTAACAGCCGCTTGAGCCTCCTTTTTGGAGTTGACCAGCTCAACGAGCTCTTTGACACGCCGCAAGCAATCCTTTTTACTGCGATTGGGTATGCAGGCAGCAATGCAATCCCAACGATCAGGCGTCGTCGTCGGATACGTTTTAATTGCCTGTTCGAGCAAGGCCTGCTCCTCCTTGGTCCAAGTTTTCGATGCCACGCCATTAGTAGTTGGAGCTGCTGGCGTTGGCGTTGGCGTGGCAACTGGAGCAGCATTACCATTTTGCTTTGACTCCGGAAGTAGCTGTTGCTGCTGATGATTGTTCTGCTGGTCGCCACCATTCTGCTTGACATTCTCCTTGGCATCCGCCGATGGATCGCCGAGCGTAATATCATTCGATGTTTGCACCTCTTTTTTCGATTTCTCGAAACTCTGGAACGCCGCATCATTGGCCTGCGTCTTAAGGCTGCTCTTAGAGTGATCACTGTTTTGCAACGCCTTGGCCTTGTTAAGCACATCGCGTGCCGTCACCAGACCAGAGTCGCTACTACAATGCTGATTGATGAACGTGGCAATGACATCCCAGCGTTGGGCAGTGCCAGCGGGAAATAGATTTACTGCTTTAATGAGCAGCTGCACATTCTCATTGCTCCAGAGTTCACCCTTTTTCACCTCCTTTATAATGTTGGTGGATGGTTTGGGCGTATTGTTAGCCTGCTGTTTCTTTTGTTGCACCATATTCAGCTCCTCTAGCTCGGCGGCAATCTTTTGATCTGCCGTTTGTATTGCAGCCATAAACGATTCACGTCCTTTTGTTTCCATCGCCTTGTTAAGGGACTGCAGTTCGCTCAGGCTAAATGTTTCGCAAATCTTTTCGGTGCCCTCCATGTGCTTTAGTTGATCCTTGTCGTTTTTGGCATAGTACTTGCTATCCTTTATCTTGTCACGCAACGTTTTTCGCTCCTTCTTAAGCACCTTCTTCTGCTGTTCACGCTCAATGCGTATCAGCTCGATACGCTTCTGTTCGGCCTTGTCGGCCTTCTCTTTGGCCAGCGCAGCCTCACGCACCGCTCGCTCAGCTTCAGACTTTTGGGCCTGTGCTGCATCCATTTTGGCACGCTTTGCAGCCGCCTTGCGATCCTTCTCCTCCTGCTTGAAGCGTTGGATACGCTTGTCATTGTTATAGGCAAGATCGACTAAAGCACGTATGCGTGTCATTTCTTCCTTTTTACGTTTGATGCGCGCCACTTTGTTCTCCTTTTCGATCCAACGACGCTCGTCTCGATCTTGTCCCTTCTCCTTATCCTCTTCATCCATGTAGCTGAACTCTCGCCATGACTTGAAATCATACCAAAAGTTGTAAAAACGTTCCACTTCCTCCCGTTTGGCGTCCACCTCGCCAAATGGCGGCACGCTCGGCTTTTCGCTCCAGCGTGCATTCAAATTAAAATACTTGTTAAACGAGTTAAAGAAGTCCGTATCAATATCCGTTTGTGTGGGAAAGGCGTCATCAAATTCTGGATCCACTGAGTCATAGCTGCGGCGTAACTTTGAAGTGCCTGCAATTAAAGTAACATTTCAATAAATTTCGTTATGTTATTGTATAAACAAATTCAATATTTTCCTACGATGGAATATAAGTTATTATAAAGATCAAAATAACAAGGGTTTATAATTAAAAGCATAAAGTTCAAAATAATCTTTCTGTTTTTGAGTTACTTACCCAGTATTTCATAGGCCTTTGTTATGCATGTAAAGTAGTCTTCGTCGTTAATAACCTCCTCGCCTTTGGCTTTCCGCTTATCCGGATGATGCTGCAGGACCATGCGCCTGTATGCACGCCGTATATCATCATCGGTCGCCTCGTATCTATGTGTTCAATGAAACGCGCAATTTTTAATACACGTGCACACTCGTCACACACTAACACAGACACACAAATACTTACTCCCACATCGAGAGAGACAGAAAGAGAAAGACATACATAGATATATTTAAACGCACCTCAGTTTTCCAAGGCCGAGCACGGTATAATGGTCCTGATCCTTCCACTCTTTGGGATCAAGTGATTTGAGGTAGCTTATGTCTACATCCTCACCAGCGCCAGCTAATTTCTCATCCGAATCGCTTCGCTCGACGCCGCTAGAATCGCCAATTTGGCGGCGTGCGTTGAAATATGCGCAGCCAACGCGTTCGATTTTATGACGCGCAACCTTCAGCGCTGAACACTCCAATTCTAGGCTGTTAGTCATTATATATTTATGTGTAGCTGCTTATGTAGCAAGAACTAGATGCTTTTAATTACATAAAGCACACTGCACTACCTCGAATTTTGTATGCAAAACCCGAAAAACTGTGTTAAATTTATATACTTCACTACCGCATGCTAGGGCTCAGTGTGGGCAACCGATAAAAAGGCACAGTAATCCGTTTGTAAACGATACAACTGTTTTGCAACACTTAAGTTAACCGATAGATCGTTGTGCAAATTAAAGGGATTCTGCCGAAATGGAAAACAGTTTGCTTTGAAGCTTCGGATATCAAAATATTTAATTCTAGTCTATTCGATATGCTGCCTGATTTATCTGCATGTGGCTAGAAAATACTTGACCGTTTTAAACGAAAATTCTTTGTTTGCTCTCATACAGTTTATTGAGTGATAAAAATTTAAAAAGATAAATTCATTTTTTAGCCTGATTACAAACAAAAACCATATAATTATGTTAAAATGTGTAGAGCTGTCCTTAAAAAGAGTCAAATTAATTCATAAAGTGAAAATTTTATTTACGTAATATTACTAATTTATCGATAGCGCTTGCTAGGTTTCTGGCAAATCTGGAATGCCCCTAGTCCATTAAATACACAGAGCTAATAAAGAATGCTGCGAAAAGATAATCTCTGTCGATAATGAACAAATCTAAGGAGAGGAGCACAAGCTCAGCTATCTCCACACCCAACAACAGTCCAGCTGACGACCTTCACAATGTTTTCGATACCTTCTACACCAGCCAGCGCAAGGGCAGCCACGTATTTCGCGTTCGCCTCGACGCTGCAGGATTCACACTTCAACGTGAATCTCCCAGTGGCGTTACAATTAAAGAGCAAACGGTAAAAATATGTGATATTGTGGGCGGACGATGTATGCGCCTAAAGAAGTCACCGCGCAATCTGGCCAGATGCGCGTGTGTTAATCCTGGTACTCCGGCAGCAGCAGCTGCTGCCAGTCGGAAAGGCGGCACTCCGAGCAAGTGTAGCACTACCAGCAAGGAGGATTATGGTGGATGCGATGGCGGTGATGGCAGCGCATATTTATATTTGTTTGCCTACGTTTTGAAGAAGAAAAGTTTAAGGAGCAGCCTGCATCGGGAGCGGACTGTTCTCACGCTTCGTTTTCGCTCTTTTGACACGTTTGAGGATAATATGCGGGAAGCAGATCGCTGGTATCGTGCTCTACGTTGGCAACTACATCACACAATGGAACAATCATTTGTCGAAAGCCTAGATGAGGCGCGTCGGCGTCGGGTCCTCGTGATGCTCAATCCCAAGTCGGGGTCGGGAAATGCACGCGAAGTATTCAACATGCATGTGGCACCCGTACTCAATGAAGCTGAAGTACCCTATGATCTATATGTAACTAAGCATTCCAACTACGCAATCGAATTTATGAGCACTCGCCGCCTAGATGATTGGTGCTCCATTTTGGCCGTTGGCGGCGATGGTCTTTTCCATGAAATCATAAACGGCCTGATGCGCCGTAGAGACTGGGCACAAGTCCTGGACAGCCTTGCATTGGCCATTATACCCTGTGGCTCTGGCAACGGATTAGCTCGCTCCATTGCACATGGCTACAAGTGAGTGGGTGTTGCTTATTATATGGTAACAAGTAATACTACTAATCCCTTTGACATGTTTGCAGTGAACCATATTTCAGTAATCCTGTATTGGGTGCCGCACTGACCGCAATCAGTGGTCGCAGCTCACCGTTAGATGTGGTGCGTGTGCAGCTGCAGAATAGCGTCATGTTCTCGTTTCTTTCTATTGGCTGGGGTTTGATCTCCGATGTGGATATTGAAAGCGAGTGCATTCGCATGTTTGGCTATCAGCGTTTCACCATTTGGACCCTTTATCGCCTGGCAAATTTGCGTACATACAATGGAAAGATAAGCTATCTGCTCGCTGAGGAAATGCAGGAGCCACAGGCAACGCCCACTACCCAATTAGAACAGTTGCGCAAGATGCAATCAAGTCGCAGCTGCAATGTGCATATCGATAAGCTGCCTAATGCTGCCAACCGTCATCATTCCACGGAGTTTTTACCACAGGAATTCGAGGATGTCATATCACTGGAGACGTCTATTAATCAATCGTTCCGGTCGCGCTGCGACAGTTGGCTGTCGGGTGGATCACGACGCAGCTGTTACTATTCCATATCAGAGAGTGTCTATCACAGTTTGGCGGATGAAAGCGAATTTACACAGCCATCAACGGCAACAATTACAGAAATGGAGCAGAACCAACAAAACTTTGGTCCTGCCAGCAGTCTACCGGCACTGGATGAGCCATTATCTGCATCAGACGGTTGGCTTGTGGAAGAAGGCGAATTCATTATGATGCATGCCGTCTATCAATCGCATCTCGGCATCGATTGCCACTTTGCACCCAAGGCGCAGTTGAATGATGGGAAAATATTTCTGGTTTTAATACGTGGTGGAATCAGTCGACCACATTTATTGAGCTTTCTGTACAACATGAGCACGGGCACCCATCTGCCCGAGAAGAACAATGAGTATGTGAAGGTGCTTCAGGTGCGAGCATTTCGTTTGGAGCCGCACGACAAACATGGCATCATCACAATCGATGGCGAACAGATTGAATTTGGTCCACTTCAGGCCGAAATACTTCCAGGCATTGCACGTGTCATGATACCAAAGTGATGATGAATCTCAAAAAACAAGGGCAACGAACGTTACATTCGAGCAATAATTAATCAATAATGGGAATCTCTGCATTTGTATTTGTAAAGATAGGTGTAGGTGTAGGAACATTATTATGTTTGTTAGATTGCAATACATATTGTATACATTTTTATTATTATTATTCTTGTGGTTAATGTGCTGCAAATGGATTTTGTAATTTTTTCTTGTTAACATTTATCAATAATATGGCAGTTAGTAAAAAAAATATATATACATATACATCTATGATTAAGCCAAAAACAACTTTGCCTTTGCTTTTTGTGTATTTTCAGTTTCAAAGGTAACAGCTGTTTCTATTTTATTCTAGCGCTATCAACCCTGGCCAGTCACATATACTATCGATAACTCAGTTGAAGCGCAGTAGAAAGAAAAAGTTGTGAAAAAAATTATTGTGGCAAAGAAATTGAGATAGCACAGGAGATAAAACATCTAATAGCTGTGTATAAGCAAACAAAAGTCTTCTACAGCAATAAAGTAGTTCCGGGAATCAATAGTCGAGCGCCCATAAAATAACAGTAGCAATATGTCAGCCGAGGAACTGGCGCCAATTAACGAGCAAGACTTGAAGGACCTGAAGGAGCGCATGAAACTCATTGCCGAAGCTGATCCCAGTCAATATCATAATGAGTTTTCGCTGCGTCGTTATTTGCGCGCTTTCAAGACCACAGACGACGCTTTCCAAGTGAGTATTTAATATTTTTTTGTAAATTCTCTTTCGCCCACATCTTGACATTGACTTATTCACATAATATATATTTTGGTTTGCCACCCACCCACTCACTTGTCCAGGCCATATTGAAGACGAACAAGTGGCGTGAGTCATATGGCGTTGCCAAGCTTACCGAAATGGACCGCAGCCAGTTGGATAACAAGGCTCGGCTCTTGCGCCATCGCGACTGTGTTGGCCGTCCCGTCATCTATATTCCGGCCAAGAATCACAGCTCATCGGCACGGGACCTTGATGAGCTTACTCGATTCATTGTCTACAATCTGGAAGAGGCGTGCAAAAAGTGTTTCGAAGAGGTTACCGATCGTTTGTGCATTGTCTTTGATTTGGCCGAGTTCAGCACCTCGTGCATGGATTATCAGCTGGTGCAGAATCTTATCTGGCTGCTGGGCAAACATTATCCAGAACGCTTGGGCATCTGTCTTATCCTGAATGCACCTGGTATTTTCTCTACAATTTGGCCAGCTATTCGTGTACTGCTTGACGACAATACCGCCAAGAAGGTGAAGTTTGTCAACAACGAGGTGGAGTTGTGTCAATATCTGATACCGGATATATTACCAACGGATATGTAAACAATTTCCAGGCAGGCTTTTGTTTCAATTAGTCATAGACAAACATATCTCCATATGAGGCACTTTTGACATTACATATATACTAAGTAATTACACTGCAGCGCGATACGATGTGTACCTATTAGAATCCAGTACCTAATCAGCTGTATTTGATATATCTATGCAAAAGAAGGCTTCTAAAAAGCTTTTACATAGTTTGTACTCCACACACACACACACACATAACATAAATTGTTACAAAATGAATGTTTTTAATTTGTAGTAGCAACTGTTGTTTGAAATTGTATTGTGTATACTATAAAATATTTTAGATAAATACTTATCTATGCGTATTATTGTTTATAGTACTTATACATAAATGTGTATATATGAGTAATCATATTGGTGTATGTCTATCTGTATAATAAAGATGTAAAACATGAATGAATATGCATTATTGATAAGCGGACTACAATTGGTGCTTTAGCACTATCAAAATTGATAACAGCCCACATGTTGCAATTAAAGAAAATCTAGAATCATTGGAAGCTTTTCACATTTTAAAGCTTTTCAGTTTGGCGGGCGAAAACATTGTGCTGCCAGCCTACCAACAAACAGATTTTTAACAAGTTGGCAGCTTTTTGAACATCATAGAGAGGTTTAGGAATAGGTTACACCAAATTTAAAACAGAAAAATTGTGTAGAGCTCTGAACTAGCCGAATAGCCTAATATATGCATTCTTATTTTTATAAATTTATCAATTTTTTTCAATAATTTGGTTTAGCTTTTACGAACAGCATCAACAAATCATCCAACAATAAAATCTGAAATTGTGACGTAACAATCTTTTATTGCTACAGCTGCCTCAAATTACAGAACCTATTCACATTGACATTGCATGATGTTTCGCATCAACTGGCTTACTTTACTATCGAAAACTCAAGCATTTGATAACGAATTGAAAACAGCAATATGAAACGGCATAACAATAACAACGCAAACTTAGTTTGCCAGCGAACGGTGTCTAAATATCAGTGAGAAACGGAGCGTGCGCCGAGCGGCAGCAATAACAAAAACAACATGACAGCCGCTGCTTCTCATATAGCTGCATTGGACGTTGGGACAACGTACTTGCGTTGCTTTGTGCTTGATGAGAACTGTGTGGTCAAGGGGTCGGCAGCAGATGCAGTAAGTTAATTGGCTGATGAATGGGCAAAGTTGACTATGTTAATGAGATGTTTGTGATGTGAATGTGTGTTTTTGTTTTTTTTTGTTTTGCAGGTGGAGCTATTAAATCCGCAACCCGGTTACTTTGAGATCGAGCCCGAGGGCCTTTGGCTCAAGATAATCAAGGTGATAACCGAATCAATACGCAGTAAGAACTAACACATCGACACATTATCAGTAACATCACTAATCCTAATCTATAATCCTTCATTTAGATGCCAGGCTAACACCCGCAGATATAACCTGCCTCACAATTTCGACACAACGCTGTACGTTTCTCACATGGAATCACAGGACCAATGAATACTATCACAATTTTATTACGTGGAAGGATTTACGTGCCGACAATCTTGTACAGCAGTGGAACTCCAGCTGCACATTGCGCTCTATGAATGGCTTCTCCTATGCTCTTTACTTGCTGACCAGAAATGCTCGTTTCCTGGCTGGCAGTGTGCTCAAATTGATGAATGGTCAGGTCACACCACGTCTGCTCCACGAGATTGCTCACAATAAACGACTGCAGCAGGCATTGCGCGAGAAGAAGGCACGCTTGGAGCTGCTGGATTCGTGGATCCTGCACAAATTGCGTTCTGGCAATGGCTTAAATCCGGATGTTGATCATATCACTGATATAACCTCGAGCACTGCCACCGGTCTCTATGATCCATTTACTTTAAGCTGGTCGCCACTAATGCGTTGGTTGTTTGGCATTGATGTAAGTGGTGTTCAGTTCTTAATCTATTACTTTATCTAACCTTTTGTTACTATTCTTACAGTCGAACCTCTTGCCACGCGTCGTTGATAACAGCTATAAGAACTTTGGATACGTGCATCCAGCTGTCTTTGGCCCTGAGTGGGGCAGTACAAAGATACCAATTGCTGCCTCGCTGAGCGATCAGGCAGCGGCCATGTGGGGCTCACAATGCTTTGCGACGGGCGATGTTAAGATCACCATGGGCACAGGCGCATTCCTCAATCTAATCACCGGCGTGCAGTGCAAGGCAGTCACCAGTGGCATGTATCCATTGGTGGCTTGGCAGCTAAAGCGTGAGGGTAAGAAGGAGGACACAGTTTATTGCATTGAAGGTGCCGCACATGACTTTGGCACTGTTGTCACATGGGCACAATCGTGTGAGCTGTTCGAGAAGCCAGCAGATACCGCAGCTATTGCTGAATCCGTGCCAGATTCAAATGATGTTTACTTTATGCCAGCATTTAGTGGCTTGGGTGTGAGTTCAATATTGAAATTGTGGCTATTTAATATTACAAGCACTGTCATTTTAGCCACCGGTTAATGATTATCGTGCTGCTAGTGGTTATATTGGCGTGACACCATCCACAACCAAGGCGCATATGGTTCGTGCGCTCCTTGAAAGCATCGTCTTTCGTGTGGTACAGCTTATCGAGAGCGCTGAAAAGGAAACGGGTCAAAAACTAAAAGTCATCAAGTATGAAATTAAACCCCTCTTACGTTTCTAAACATGGCCAAAAATAATCTCATTTCCTTTGCAGAGTAGATGGTGGTGTTTCTCGCAATGATTTTGTGTGCCAGTTTTTGGCTGATGCCTGTCGCCTGCGTGTGGAGCGTGCCGAGTGCGTTGAATCGAGCATTATGGGCGCAACTTATTTAGCTGGCATTAACCACGGCATCTGGCACTCACTGAATGATCTCAAGCGTTTTCGTCAAGTGGAGCGCATTTTTGAGCCGCAACCAAAGAATTATGAGATTATTACTAGCCGCATGCTTAAATGGGGCAAAGCAATTGATCGCTTCTGTGGCTGGTATTAGAGTTTAATTGTTTTATGTTATTAAAAATTTCCGATTGTTTTTTTTTTGTCTTACAATTATTGTAGTGTAATAAAAAAGTTTTACACTAAATCCAAAAATTAAATTACTATTAATGGAATCTATGAATCGAATGCTGTCCAAGATTTGAGGACGAGTTTTCAGTCTCTTTTAGTTAAAGCGTTGCTGGAAACTTTGTTGCTGATTAAAGATCATTTGTTGTTGTTGTTGCTGCTGCTGCTGCTGTTGTTGTTGCTGCTGTTGTTGTTGTTGCTGCTGCTGGTGATGGAAATCCTGTTGATTTCCCGTTCCAGATAGACGCACACGTTTCGCATTCGGCTCATTGGGATTCATTTGTTGCTGCTGCTGTTGTTGTTGTTGCTGCTGCTGTTGTTGCTGCTGTTGTTGTTGTTGTTGTTGCTGTTGCCGCTTGGTATCCGACTTGTCTTCTTGATCGTCATCGGTGAGAAACTCTCTCTTGGGATATGGTATGGGGCAGCCAGCAAAGACGTCCTGCGTTGGCAGCGGTTCTTCCTGGAAATACTGATCCTGCATAGCCTGTTCGGATGTGATGCGCTTGTTGGGATCCATTAGCAGCAGCTTCTGCAGCAAATGGAATGCCTTGCTTTCGGGCTTGATCTTGTGCCGTTCCATGTACTTGGCCAGCGAGCAGGCGGAGTATGAGGAACGTTTAAAGTCCTTGGTAAGTGTGTGATGTTCGGGCATCTTTTTGATGTCCTCCCAGTCTTTGTCTTGCGGAAAACCCATCACATTGAATATGCGGTCCAGCTGATCATGATGGTAGGGATTACTAGTTTTAATATCCTCTTGGCGACAATGGAAGATGGGCTCCGAAGTTAGAAGCTCGGCAAAGATACAACCAATAGCCCAAATATCAATTGCCTTGGTATAATGCCGTGCGCCCAGCAGTAACTCTGGCGCACGATACCAAAAGGTGACCACCACCGGATCCAAGTCGGCCAGCGGTTTTAATGGTGCATTAAAGAGACGGGCAAATCCCATATCGGCAATCTTGACACGACCCCGTTCATTACCATCACCCATGACAAGTATGTTTGCCGGCTTGAGATCTCGATGCAGCACCCAATTACTGTGCAGATAATGAATGCCATCGAGGATCTGATAAAGCAGGCTTTTAACCATACCGCGCGGTACTACCACTTGTTTTTTGGTGGCTTTCGCCGCGCGATGGAACTTGATGATGTGCCACAGATCGTGCTCGGCGTAGTCAATCAGCAAAAATACCTTGCGATCGTTGTGGGACAAAAAGACGCGAATTAGCGTAATAACGTTTTGATGCTTTAGCTCGCGCAGCAGGGCAATCTCACGGCAAGCGGACATGGATAGGCCAGTGCCGTCGATCTGCTTTAGAGCGTACTCCTTACCGTCGCTTTAAAAATAGAAATAACAATAACAATTGAGGTCTTTGTTTTGGAGCACTTGGATTCACTTACCTGGTCTCTTTCCATTTGGCCTTATACACATGGCCATATGTGCCACGGCCTACTTTGCAGCCCTCATAGTTGAACAGATCCTCCACTTTGGTTCGCTCCATTTGCGTTTTCATTTTAAAATCGTAATCCATTTTCGCAAAAAACGTTTTGGCAATTGCGTCCGACGCTGTTCTCAGCTGATTGTTATCATTTGATTAACAGCTTTGAAAGAGTCACAATAGTGAAGCTGTTATTAACAAGTATCGATAAGTAAATATCGATACAACAGCTGTTATACAAAACACTGGCACATGCAAGTGCGTACCAATTTGGTACTACCAAAACAACGTGAGTTTTGAGTGAGTTTTGTTCCCCATACGCGCAACTTTAGTTTAAACAAATTAACTAAATGGCGAAGCGAAACATACGTGCAAAGGCCAAGAGTGCCGTAGGAGTTGCAAAGCAGAAGACTCAGGAAGTACAGGCAAAGTTCAATAAAGCTGCACGCCAAGAAAAATTGCTACACAAGACATTGACGCCCAAAAAGACAACAACCAAGAAGGAAAAGTCGGCAGAAAAGCACAAAAAACTTATTAAACGCTTCGTGGAAATGAAAAAAGAACTGAAAGAGGAAACGGCTCGCAAAAATCGAGAGAAAACTAAAGTTATTGGCGATTTAAAGCCACTGCGCGATGCGCTGCCCTCTCTGGGAGATATCTACAAGTTGGTGAAGAACCAAAAGAAGGAAAAAATCGAGGAAAATAACTTGGCGGAAGCAGAACATCTCAGTGCAAAGCAGAAGATAAAGAAGAAGCGCACCGAATTTGTTAACAAAGTACAGTCCTTTGAGAAACTCATAAAGGACAAGAACTTTAAACGGAATCCACGCGAAGTGGTTGCCAATCACATACGCAACAAGTATCAGGCAATGGAAGAGGAAGAAATGGAGTAGGAAAAACTGTCGAACGAATCTCAAGCGGACTAAGAAAAACTTCGCTTTTAGAGAAGTTTCATTATAGTAATGCAGTAATTGCAGGGATCTGGAAATTAATTCGTTCTAGAGAAAACTTCCTTTGAAAATCGTTACATGGAAGTTCGGCTGTCATAAAAAAGAGTTCGAAATTAATTTAAAAAAGACTGCCATTTGCACTTTGATTTTATTTATTATAAGATTTATCATTAATACATATGCATTATGTATAGCTTGTATCATTTAACGATATTACACATAAGAATGTCAATTGTAAGCATTATAAAGTAAGTGGGGAAGAAGTCAACAGAACGCAATTAGAGAGCACTTTGTAATGAATAAATTCAGCAAATGGAAAGTTGCAATTGTTTTTTTTTTTTTTTTTTGTTTGCTAATATCATAGCCATAGAGCATTTTGTAAACTCTTGTTAGTTTTGGATCAGCTTGGTGTTTTTCTTCTTACAGTTTATTTGCACATAATTTCTTCACTTCCCTATCGTAATAATGTGTGTTTAAGCAATATTATTATATAGCTTGATTTCAGACATTTTAAAATCGAAGCTTGTGTATTGTTGTTTATTCGAGTGAGATCGTTAAAAATATTTCATATATTATATTTTCTTTAGTTTTTGTTTTTTAAGTCACTCTACACAAATTCTCCAGTTGCACCAGCAGCAAATTTAAATATAGTTGTTATTGCGATTTATTATTGAATGAGTTTTTTTTTTTTCAAATGGCAATTTCCGATGTGTTTCGATTTGTACATTGAGCTATTTAAAGTACATATTCATATGTTATTATACTTGTTATGCGTATGGCTCTTTATCTGGATTTAAACATAATCAGGGAGGGGTTTCAGTTACATTAATTTAATTTAATATCTGCTCTTAAAATTAAATATATTGCATCTGTTAACGTTTTGCTTAGTAAATGTCTACCCATAGCAATTGAGGGGCAATTTAAAGCAATTTCATATTTTGCCAGCAATATAAAGCTTAAAAACTCGACTAAATTTAGGTTACAATTACAACCTACTGCTTAAGAGTGTTTGTTATCGTGATTGTTAGTTTTATAAAAAGGATTGGGGGTTTTTTTTTAAATTTCTATTTTTGAAAAGTTTTTTTTTTTTTGTTGAAAGAGAACATTTACAATATTGTTAGAAAATATATATACATATACATTTATGTATATATATGTATAATAGCTATTTCTAGATTTTGCACATTTATGAGTTAGAAACAACAAACTTATACTAATTTCAAAATCTTCACTACTCTTATTGAAACGAACGCCTCCCTACTTGTTTAGCAGAAACATCAGTAAACTGCAATGCAAAATGTATGAATGAGAAAACAGGTTGTTAATAAGAAATCACACACAGTATAATACATACCGGAAATTTATGCCCTTGTTGGCTAGCATACGATTGCACTCGCTAGAACCAGAACCATTGCCATCTGGCAAGGGCAGCACATAGTAATCGCTTTCAGTGCTCTACACAAAAATACAAATATAAGTTAAGGGACTGTTTCAAAAATGATTGAGCTGATTTACCGTCTCTGTGAACTCATGCTTGTAGATCTGTGTGGTTACTTTCATGTCCGAGAATGGACCTTTTAGCGCAAAGAAATGTATGCTCATGGGTGTGCTTGTTTTCGTCTTCAATATCAGTTGATAGGTAATAGTGCGATCATTCGATTGATGCGGATCACGTTGGCTATTATTAATACGCGCTTTGACAACCCATTGTTGATTGAAGGCCGAGAAGCGTGCTGTTTCATAGAACAGCTTGTGCACATACTCATCCGTGCGGTACGGTTTCATTTGTAGATCTGTCGAAGTAAAAACATAGTTATGTATAGCGGATACTGATGCTGCTCTTATTGCACAACTAACCATTAAATATAATTTTCTCGTAGCTAAGCAGATCAATCAATGTGCTAAACATTTTCTTTTCTTCCTTGATCTTGGCATCGTGAGCCTCCAAAGCAGCCATTACCTCATAACCAGATTTCTGCGGATGCAAACAGTTGCGTTCGTGCTCGGTTGCTGCAAACAATTTAAACGATATTATAATAATCTATCAGATTGAATGCAGTTCCGTTACTCACTCTCGTGAAAGGGTCCACGCCACTGGCAGCCAATGCGATGATATTTGCATTTTGTGGGTCGATCCTGGCACTCGTGCTGCTCGTGACGTTCAAGCGATTTGTATGGAAACTCCTTGTTGCAAAACTACAAAGGAATATAGGCAATGTTAGAAATGAACAATTGTTGGATTTATGTATATTACTCCACCTGACACTCGCTGGGCAGTTCGGAAGCAGCTTTCTCTACGGCCAGGTTACGGGATGCAGTGCTCTTTGATATTTCCACACGGCAATTGGGGCACGTGGCAATCTGATCACGCAGTCTAATAAGAAAGAAACCAAAACAAAGAAAGATTTGAATAAAATTACTATGAACGGAATATTTTGATTAAAAATGTTTCGGTCAATTCACAGGTAATAATTTCTCAAGTCGTTTAATTTGCGCTTGTGTTTTGTTTCATACCGGGCGTCCGCCAGAAGATGGGTGAAGCATGCGGCGCACATCAGGTGACCACTTTGGCACTGAAATTAAAGAGAGCAGAGTGGAAAACAAGAGAGGTTTTAGTGCAAGCGCATGTCATTTGTAAGAATCCTATATATGTATGTATTTGTGTATATGTATTAAATGTATGTATGTAGTAGAAACTAAATCGTAAAAATAAATATTGGAATACAAATAAACCTGCAATTAAAGAAAAAAAGAAGAAAAAAGTTGCTATTAGTCAATATAATACGCCTTTTTGCATTGTTTGAAAATGATGATGGGGGAGGAAGTTTATGAAATGGAAGGGGATAAGAGGAAATGTTATTTTAAAAACAGTTTCAAATACTTTTATTGTATTTATTTTTCTTTGAGGAAGTGCTTGAGCAAAATTATCTGAAATGGATGGAAACGTTTTGTAGGTTGGATGTTTTGGTTGATTGATTGGATCCTGTGGGTGGTTCGTTAATTTTAGATATTTTGTTGTTGAAATAAAAACGCTTATTTTGTATTCAGTTTTGAATTAATCAATTTGCACTGTTTGCAAAGTTTATTGAAATCAGTATTATTTTATTTTTCTTGGTTTTAGTTCATATTTGTACATTTCAAATATTTTAAACAACAGTTTACAATTACTGCCTTTTTTTTTACTAAATTTCTAATAGTCATTTTTTTTCTAAAATACTTAGCAGTAAGAATTGATTACAATACTTCTGGCTGTGTGTGTTGTGTGTGTGTGTGTGTGTGCTTACAAAAGTTAGCTAAGTAAAATAGATTCATTTTAATGTAATTATTAAGTTGACTTAACTAGATATTAATCATTAGAAAGATAGAGAAAGTTAAGATAGAAAGACAGATGTTAAGGCCTGTGTTTAAAGCACAGATTCAAAAAAAATTATATATCAATTTTGTTTTTATTTAATCTTTTTGGTTCCAATTTTTTGTTAAAGATATTTGAATATTTGTGTATAGAATGCAAGTGATTTGAAAGCAGTTGACAACTCTTTTTTTTAGTAAAAAGGATCAATTGCCGGATCAGTAAGAAAAAAAAATCCCACGGCATTAACTGTAAAAGTCAAGTCTGGCAGCCCTGCTGGTAATTTCCATTTGAGAGAATCTCTTTTTGTGTGTGAGTGTATTTGCAAAGAATGCGGGCGACGGACGCGACGCGACATTTGGTCAATTATCGTTGCCGAAGCGTGATAAAAACGCATTTTTGGGCTGCTGTCTGCTCTTGAAGCCTGCATTTTGAAATTTCTATTTATGGAGTTACATGTGCGATATGTCCAACACAAAATACACACACATACATACATATATTTACATTTGTATGTGTATGCATTTCTATTTCCAAGATAAGAGCACGTCTGGTATTTATCGTTTTATTTCGTTGTCAGGCTTTTTGGGCAGTTGGTGTGCATATGCATATGTACATGTGTTTGCACATGTATATGTTTGCGTGAGTAGGACAACAAGTTCTCCACTGCAAGCACAAATCCCATTTCCATTTTCAATACCAATTTCCCAATTCCAATTCCCTTTGGTTGAATGAACTTCCAAATGCATCGCCAGCATATAGCATTAGGCAATAGCAATCGGTATTTATGACCTACAATAGCCGATAGGCAGCTGCGACAATTGTTTAAAACAAACCTAATAGATGTTTAACTTGTTTTGTATACATGACAAATCCATCTCTCTCTGTCCCTCTTTTTGTGACTCACTTGCATGCTCACCTTTTTAGTTCTCTCATGCGGTAGACAAAACAAAACCCAGCTGATGATGTTTTGGTAGATATGTATGGATGTATTTGTGTTTTGTGTGTGTGTGTGTAGGAAGCTCTGTCGAAAGCAAAGAAGCAGAAAAAGAACGGTGGCTGATGGATGCAAGAACGATAACAACAACATAAGCGTAGGTACAAGGAAACATACAGACACTCACGCTAGATTTTACAGGTTTCAGGTATTGGCTTAAACTGGTAAAACAAGTTTGTCTTAGATTACAGGTCACTGCAAAATATCAACAATAACAACAACCTGCCCTTGCATACATACACACACATATGTATGAACATATCAAATACCTGCTACCTTACTTACATAAACATGCCAATCGGCGACGAAAAACTTCCAAAATGCGTAGTTTTTTGATCATTTTTCATTTAATGCCAATTGTTTATTTTCTCTGGCCACAAACAGCTGACTATGCTACCATATGCCCTGTGTGTGTGCGAGTGTGAGCAGGACAATACGAATGTTGTGCACGGCTAAAGAAGAGAACAACAACAACTGCCAGCAAAAGCAAAACAATAACAGAGAGCGTAAATATGAATAGCCGAGAGTGGAAAAGACCCTGCTTGTATGCATGTGTGTTTGTACTTATTATGTATATGTGTATACACAAATATATGTGTAGCGATACACAAAATCTAACAATATGCTTTTAATAAATTAAAAACTAGCTTATTTTATTTAATAAACTAAATAAATATGATAAATAATTCTCTACCATATCGTAACGTAGCAATTATTTGGTGCTGCGTCACAGTTATGACGCAGTTATAGCAATACTACAAAGTATGTTTGTGTGTGTTAGGATAGGGGCAGAAGAGAACGAAAGAGACGGAAAGAAAGAAAATGAGCAAGATAGTCAGTCGTAGACAGCGCAGCATTATTTCAAAAAGGCGAAAAGGCTTACAAAAGCAAACGTAGAAATCAACAAGAATATAAGTGTATATGCATACACACATACATACATACATTTGTATATGAACATTAGCGTCCATACGACACATACAAACACATAATGTAAAGCGTTGATTGTTTATAAATTGGGACACATATTTATTAAACTGACAAATAAAGCTGCCGAATTAAGCAACCAAAAATGCTGACGGACGTGTGCTTCAATGAATGACAGAAAAATGTTTGTTTGTATGTATGTATGGCTTAAAAGAGAATTGAATGAAGAGGAAATAACAGACAAGCAGACAATTTGACTTTTCAATGGTCGCATCTGTGTGTTTGTGTGTTTACGTGTTTATGTATGCAAGTGAACAAAGCAAACCAACACTGACGTTGCGTTGTTAGAATTTTTATTTTTTGGTTGCCGACGGGGCTGGTTGGAGGTTGGGAGGCAAGTCTTCGACGATGGGGCGCCACTGAGGAGGTCGCACGGGCAACGCTGCTATAAATAGGCCACGAACAAAAAGAATAACGTATCCCATTTCACAATATGTGAATAACGCATCTTCTCGCAAGGCATTCGCTATTTTTCTTACATAAATACATATGTACATGCATACGTACATACATGCATACGTACATACATACAAATGAGCAAGCAGGCAGAAACACGTATGCACACAAGAATTTATATAAGTCTGTCGTAGTACGTTCATAAGGAAAGCACAACACATATGAAATTTATGACGCAACAGCGGAAAACGTCAGCTTTGCAGCTGAGTGTGACAGTAAATATTACTGCGCAAATAGTTGTGTGGTGATGATGGTTAGAGGAGGGAAAGAGAGGGAGGGTTACTGGGGTGAGCATAGCATTTGAGCAGGGTTGCTTTGGTCTTGCTCGTTCCTGAAACGCAATAAAAGTGCAGCAGAAGCAGCGTGGCGAGAACTGCATGCTACGTAACGACAATGCGTGCGAGCGAGTCCGCTTTACATACATACAGACGTTCTTACAAGACTGATCGAAGGGTGTGCGGGCGGCAATGCTTTGGCTATGAATGGGGGGGGGGGGGAAAGGGGAGCAATAGTGAAGTGCCTGGCATTGTCATTTTCAAGGCAAGCGCAGCGGGCATTCGCAAACGTAGCCATAGAAAAGAGATTGAAAGCCCCGTTGTTTTTATGTGGCGCACGCTCTCGCTCTCGCGAGGCCAGCTGCTGCCTAACGGGTCGGCAGTGGTGCGCGGGGTGTGAGTGGCTGCTTACAGCTGAGTTTTCGATTGCTTTTGCTTGATTTGTTTTGTATACAGAGAAATGTCTCGCACAAACACATGTACAAAGACCACGCATGTACAAACATAGGCATACATGAGTATCTTTGAGCACATATTTATGTATATAGTACATGTCTATATCTCATTTTTTCATCAGTTTGTTAATTTCCATGCAGCAATAAACTCACCTGATACATGGCCGTTTTCGGCAGATCCAAGCACACGGCACAGCATAATGCAGTGGAAATGCGATAGGCAAGCTTCTCAGTGTTTGCACTTCCAGTTCCAGCTGAACCGCCACCCGAGCTCGAAGGGGAGGAGGCTGCATTCGAATCGAGCAGTTGCTTTTTAGCAGGCGGTTCACCGCTGCTCTGCGTATCAAGTGGCACGCCCACTGGTATGCTGCCACCGCCTCCACCCGACGAAGAGGTTGAGGCCTGCATTTGAATTTGCATGGTGGACACCTGGTTGTCGCCCAGCATTGGCAAGGTGGACGAGGGTGGCTGTTGCACTGCCGAACTTGAAGATTCTACAGTGGACATATTTTTCTGTTGGGCAGCACTATCTAATCTACTATTGCAAGTTCTCTTTCGCCTATGTATTCGTCAATATTTCGTATGGCGTTAATTACAATCGCTTTCTCTCTTTCTCCCAACGTTTGCATTTACACACAGACACACTCATACAGCACTAGCACTGCACTTTTGTGATTTTTCTATTCACACAACTTTCTTTGCTCTCCACTCCCACTTTTGTTTCAAATATTCCGCAGCACGTCCGCTCGCTTTGAAAGTTAAGGCTGTAATAAAAACTGACAGAAGAGAGAAAAACTTAGTGTCAGAAAAATCTGACAGTACTCTCACGAATGTTAAGTTTGCATCTAACAGAATTTTATAAATAAACACAGTGGGCAAATTGAAAAGAATTTTAGTTCTTCGATGTTTCAATGCAATCATTGCATTTACACAAACTTAAACAATTAAGAAACTCAAATATGGTAAACACCCCACTGTCTTAACATATTATTTAGGCAGGTCCTGAAAATATGATGATATATGGTTACGGCATAGACGAATAATATAACTGGCCGCTGGGTTGTGGGTCTTATTATCTTATTGCTTGCATAGCTTTTAATGTTATGCTCAAATTGGCACTGTTAATAATGCAACAGCCACCAGCTGGTCATGTTTAGATTTTATTTATAAAATTTTTTTATTTTTTATAATTTTATCTTCTTCATCACGCATAAGCCAGTTTTAAATGAATCAAACGACTTTTTTAGTTTTAATACATAAACTTCATTTATAATGCACTTATGTAATCTTATGCATCTACAAGTATGGTCGGTCCATAGGAGTTTTCTTGGCCTTCTTGTCGCGAGCTCGTGGGAACCATCGGTGCTTTGTGGTGTGTGTCAGGTTCATTAGCTCCTGGCGTGCCACTTCTGGATGCTTGTTTTTAAATGCACTCATTGCGGACTGCAGTGCCGATTCCTTTATAAATTCAGAGCTTTGATGTTCCACAATTTGTGGCAGTGGTTGTGTCTGCTCGTATGGGAACGGAGACTCTGGATGCCAAGCAACAATTGTTTTTCCATTTTTGGTTACCGCTACACTGTCGACGAGGCTCTTGCCACCCACTGGATTCTTATTTACAGCACATTTCACAATATTTGTTGAAAACAAACGACAGACAGAATATAAACGTGCCGACATTTTGGCCAGTGTGACCAATATTTTTGAAGCTAGCAAATATCAATCTATCAATAATCGACTGACTGCCACAATTTATCTGTCAAGTGAATAACAGCTGCTGTTTTCGGCATACCAAATAACGCGCAAACAATTTTTCTTATTTTTACGAAGATTATTTTCAAATCTTAATGAACGCTGCGTATGCATTCGATCTTGTTATGTGTATACAATAAATGCAATTTGAAAGAGCAGCAGCACAGTACAAAGTTAATTGAAGAGCCACTTGCTAAGGCAACGTGACGCGTTCGCTCTATAAATGAATCTTACGTTAATTAATCATTTTCACGCATGTCTTAATGTAAATTTAAAACAGAAAAGTAAAGTAAACCTTTATAGACTAGCAACAAACAAAAAAACGCATATAACTAAAATGAGTGGTCGGAAGAGTATACGTGTTAGTGGACGCGTGAATGGACGCGCTCGTAGACCCGTGTCTTACCATGATGAAGATGAAGAAGAATTTGATGATTATGAAGATCCGCTGGACATTGATATAAGTGCTAGCGTAAAGAATGAAGCCATATTCCCCGAAGTGTTGCCAGTGGAACAGGAAATTTTTGGAACTGTTGACAGTCAGGATCTGGTCGAGGCACAGGAGAGAATGCAGCGAGATTATCATCTCGAGACGGGATCAAGTGACTACCACATCTCCCAACGCCTAAGCAGCCTGGAGCGCAAAATGGATTTCCTGCTTAATGTAAATACCAGAATTCTAGCACGCGTAGATAAAATATTTGAGAACATGAGATCGGGGGTATTTTCGTCGGCGGCGCCTAAGCCTACCAACCATACCGAGTTTCCCCTCAAGACTAAAGAAGCAGTGGAAATAATTGATCTAAAAATAGCAAATAATATGGATAAATATGTTAGTACTTGCATCAAAGTTTTGTTTATTTATTTTTCATTTCATTATTTTATTTATTGTTATTTATAAACTTAATAATTATTTTTATTAAACTCCAGGTCGAGTTATTTAAAACTCTTTTAACTCCAAATGGTATTGTTAAAAATATTGGACGCATTTTCGACTCAAAACTATTATTGGATATGAACTATGGAGGATTTAATTTGAAAACTGGCCTATGCACGTACATAAATTTAAACGCAGCTTTATATGGTAAAAAGAGATTTTTTAGAATAATAAATAACATGGTCATAATATATTTTTTATATGTATATAGAATCTCTCAAAACCGAAGGGTTTACTTTCGATGAGTACAAAAAGGAAGTTCGCCTAGCTTTTGGTAGAGCTAAAAATCGCATCCACAAGGCCAAACATATTGCAAGAAAACAGGAACAGGAAAGGAATCTCGACTATACCGATGAAAGCGAAAGTGATAAAGAGGTTATTAATTGTTTATCTATCAATAATGTTGTTTGTTTGTTTGTTTTGATAATGATATTGATTATTGTATTAATTTTTTAGATAATTAAATCTCAAGTCGCTAGTTCCCGTTCATCGATCGAAGCGGTTCAAGCCCCTAAGAAAATGAAGACAGTAGAAAATCAAATTACTTTTCCCCTTAAGACTGTTGAGGAAATGGAAGCAATTGATAGGAAGATACGAGATAATTTGGAAAAATATGTTAGTAGTAGAGGTTTTTGTGTATCAATCAAAAATGGATTAATATTGATTTTTCATATATTAAGACTGACGTGATTAGAAGACTTGTGATCCCAGATGGCTTAATTAAAAATATCCACCGCATCTTTGACAAACAGCTCTATATGGAAATAAACTATGCAGGAAACAATTCAAAAAAAGGTGGCCTCAACCACTATGTTAATTTAAACAATGCAATATATGGTAATATATTTACTCGAAATTATTTTATTGTATTAATAATTTTCTCGCTTTTCGATAGAGTCTGCAAGGATGGATGATGACTACTCTTTCGATACTTATGAAAAAGATATTCGGCGTGCTTTCTCAGTGGCAAAAAAACGAGTCTACAAGGCAAGAAGCATTGAAAATGTTAAGCTTAGGAGTTCGCTTGGAGTGGGTATGCCCATAGTTTTCTACCCTGAATCTTTTAAATGGGAAGAAGGGTATTATGTTTTAATGAAAATATTTATGACAGACAAAAGGACGCATCGCCGACTCCATAAAGAATATATATTCCTTGTTATCAACAGCAGCCGTGCCGATTTAGCTATGTCCGTCTGTCTTTCCTTTATTCGTATGTAAGAAATAATTTTCATCACTGGCAGAACAATTTTTTTGCATGTTAAAGAGGACTCTTACCGATACACACATGTTGTTGATAGTAAAATAAACTTGAATTTCACATATAAAAATATATTATAAGATTAAAACTTACTCAAGTTTGCACACATATATACAAACAATGATATTATGCAAAGCCCCTCAGGCTTAAATGTGTCTTCTAGTCGAGAAATCTCGACTGTATTGAATAATATGCACACATTAACCTAAATTTTTTCTCACTGCGTTTAGGAAAACGAAACCTATGACAATAATTACTTAAATAAAATTTCTACAATATGCCGTGAAAAAATGAGCTCTGCGATAAGGTCGAACGATTTTCCCATTAAGACAATAGAAGAATTGGAAGAGATGGATTTGAAAATCGCAAATAATATGAATAAATATGTAAGTACTAATATAAAAATTTCTAAATCACGTAAAAATATATTTCATTTATTTTTTTCAGATTGATTTATTTAAAATTATTTTAATGCCAGACGGCTTAATAAAGAATATAATCCTCGTCATCGACGTGAATCTAGTGATGCAAATGAACTACGGTGGAGCCAATTCAAAAACAGGCTTAAGCACCTACACCAACTTAAACCATGCGATTTATCGTAAGTAGTTGTGTAGTAAAATTGATATTAAAACGAACAAAAAATGAATGTGACTTTTTTACAGAATCGCAGTTTACTACAGGCTACTCATTTGATCAGTATAAAAAGGATATACGCACGGCATTTCAAAGAACAAAAAATCGTGTCTATAAGGCCAAACACGAGGCCAACAAGCTTAAAAGGTCGCATCAAGATATGGATGACGATTAAGAATCGAGCTTTGGAATTAAAGCGAAGGTTTATATATACATATGTATATAGTTATAATACTCGGATAAGTTTTACAAAAATGAATTTATTAGTTTATATTCATATGCCAACAATAATTTTAATATAAATGTAAGCGTTTTGTATAATTTCATGTATATTCATTAACATAAGGCATCGAATTGTACATCTTATGTAGACTAGAATCGATAAGCACATGTATTTACCGTTTGTCTGCATTAAAAACCAAACACGATTTAATTTTCAGCACTTTTTCGCGCAGATTGATTTAAATGAAGTTTAAGTTTAGTTCGTATTTCTCGTGCGATGCTACTGTAAGAGCACCAAATTCAAATTACATTGTGAAATTTAGTTTTTTGCTTGATTTTATTAGGGTTAAATTGAGTCAACCTCCGCTGTTTAAGCACTTTTAGCTATACGGTATGCCCCATGGGCAATCCGTTTTCAAGTTGAGGTGTGCATCGTTTTGAAGTGCCTGCCAATGTGTCAAATATCAACATTCCTTGCTCAAATTCACACACACACACACAAACACACACAGCTTGACTGCTATTGAATTTTGACTTTTCAGCTTTTTTGCTGCACGTCTGAGCCTCTTGGCATTTCTCTGCCAAAACGTCGTTTGCCTGCTTTTAGCCTGCTGCTAATATTTTATTAAGTGCTTCAAATTTATTTTGTTTAAACACGAAATATCACCGGCTTTTGGGTTGTCGTCATAGCAGTCCCTTCTTGCTTTCTGTGCAAAATATACTGCCAATTTCGCAATATCCTTCTTTCAGCGCCCCCTTTAGAACATTCATTGTTTGCCTGTGGCAAACGTTTATTTATGTATTATATTTTTCATTTTTATAATGATTTCTTTGTTTTGTGCTTATTTTTATACTCTGACACCGAGGCTAAAGGGCATATTTGCAGTATTACAACTTTGCAGATATCTTTATCTATGTGCTGGTCATATGCAGAGTCAAGATTGGAGCGCTGAGAAATCAATAAAGTCATTAACTGCAAATCCATAAAACAATTTTATTTTTAATAACCATACAGCTAGAGCTGCCAAGTTCGAGAATATAGCTACTGGAGCTCCCCGAAAAGCTGCATCATTCCACCCGCGAGAATCGAGAACCTTTCTTCCACAGTTCTAAAGCTTGAGTTACCAAATTTCGGGACAAATTAGATGACGATGTCTCTTAAGGATCTGAATCAAACTTTCTCTGAACGCAGTGCCCGCCCCTGCCGCTTCCGTACTCAGCCTTTGCAAGCAGACTTCTAAGTTAGAAGAAGTTAGAAGTTCTAACCACCCGATTGTATACTAGTATTAAGGTATGCCTTAGTCGGTCGAGTCCGACTGCAGCTTTTTCGCTTGTTTTTGTCTAGAGACGTTAACCGCCAGCCATTTCGCCAGCTTTAGCTCGTTTATATTGTTTACAAATAAATATGGTTTATGGTGCTTGAGTTTGTTATGTATTTTGATTTTTATTTAATTTGCATTCTCGAGCTCAATTAATTGGGCAGGCATAGCATATGATAGGGTCGCACCAAAAACTTTTATAGCCATAGCCGCAGGTCTCGAATCTAGACACAACAAAACACACAATATATCTGTCATTCGCATGCCGATGCCGTCGGTTATGAGCCATAAAAAAAGCAAACACACAACAAACACACACACACACACTCGCAACAAACACTAAAATGTCGAAAATACATTGCGTATACGCACGGTTATCGCTCATACATACAGTTTCCATCGCAATTTATTACAATACAAAAAGCCTTGAGGGGATCGAAACTATGTCCATACTGCCTTATCTGAGGGTGGCGAACATAAAAGCTGGCAACACCATAGCTGCAAATTGTCCTACATTTGTTTCGCCTGATAATGTCTCAATAAAATCTGTAAGGCATCTCTAGGTGTATATATAGAGATAGACCATTTGTACCTCTATATATATGTTTGTGTGTGTTATAGGTGTGCCTTATAACCAATACGCCCGCTACTTAGTTAAGCTCTCTGAACATATATTGGGCCACTGTAACGCAACTATTTTGTAATTACCAAAGTTGTTAAATTTAACGACCATTGTCCTTTATGACCTCCTGCCTATCTAACCGTTGCCGAAGCACTGCAATTTCTTCTTTATGCAGTAAAACTATGGCTGGTTAGTTTAATTAAAAAGTGTTCAATCATTTATAATATGTACTATGTACGAGCAGTTGCTTTTAATTGCATTACAAAAAATCAGAGAAAACGTAATGAAACTGTATTGTAGTTTTTTTTTAAATATAAGACACCAATAAGTTAATGACTTCATATATTAAGAACTACAATCCTTTTTCACGCATCAACTTTTATCGATTTCCCAAAGCAATATAAGTCACAATTTAAGAATGATAGTCATTCGTTTTAGCAAGAATAAAACTGCATACTGTTTAGCAGGATCACAGAACTGGTGGAAAAAATCTTAAATAGTATGTGAGCCAAACCACCAACTAAGCACTTACTGCATCAAACGGCAAATATACAATCAAAACATTCGTTCTTACGTTCAAGCATCAACTAGTAAGCTTCTTTAAGGCTTAAAGGCTTAAATGGAACTGGGAATATCTATTTGCGTTTTCGACACATTTTCCATTTTCCACTTTTAAAACCCTTTGCTGTTTGCTGTCCACCTGTTCCTTAAAGGGTAAACATGCATTTGAGTTGAACAACTTTATGTATGATTAATTTTCAGTCATTTTGTTATTATCATCTGTCTATAACGACGTATCTTTATTTATGGCTTTGCAAGCCACAAATTGCTTTAAATCCCATAGTCCAAACAAAGAAGAAGAAAGAAACTTAAAAAAACAGAAGTAAACAACAAATTAAGGATGTTTCCAAGGCCAACAAGTTGTCTGTTTTTAATATCGATAAAGAGCCGTGTCGATTTCCATGCCTAAGCTAAATGCATCTCCACTCCCCTATATGCCACTCAATTCGAGTAAGAAACACACTCCTCACATTGTCGTTATACTCAATCGAATGTGTGAAATTTCCTCTTCATAGCTGACTTAAATATCAATGCGCAAGCAGAAAAACACACAAACATAAAATTTCTACATGTGTATATTCTAGGAATATATATATGTCCATATATACAAGTGTGATTTTAAGCTACTTCAAATGTGTGGCACAGTGGATTGTGGAACCATAAAAGGTAGCTGCTTTCAATGATTTAGATTGCACTTACGAATGGAATTAAGCTTGGGTTAGCTGTAAGTAGCTTAAATTTTGTTTATTACTGTTGTATCTACTGGTGAATTTTTTGTTGGTTAACAAGAAGATTTCCGACAAAAAAGGATTTAAAAACGTTTTACTTATTCGCCTTTAGAAAGTGACAAGGTCAGTGAAGAAGATTTATGAAGATTTATTGCCAATACGTTTATAAGAGTTCAAAGTTTTCTTTCGTGCTTATATAATGAATACTTACTAAAAGTATTTTTAACATAATGTATATTTTTGAATAAACTTAAGCTGCTTGATGTATCCTCCAACTTAATTTGATCAAACACATGCCATGGTCACTATTCAAAATATTAAAATAAAGGATAAAGTTTTCTTCTTTTTCTTTCCAAATTTCAAAATTTGTTCAACACTCAGCTTCAAAATTGTAACTTTTTTTTCTTAAAATAGCTTAAATCATAAAATGTTTTTTTTTTCACTATGTTAAAGATTTTCACCATCGTGGCACTCTCTGTTTTTGCTTTGGTTCTTCTTTTTGCGCTGTCGTTCAATTTAAATGTCTTTCCCTTTTAATTTCCTTTGTTCGAATGTGCGATTTGTTTGCCATGTCATCAACTCAGTTCAGATACAGTATGTATGTGACAAAAACAACAATGCGCATAAGCTTTCGATGTTTGTTTTGAATTGGAGCTCCCTTTTTTTTAAATCTATTTCTTTCGGCAATGTTGCGTTTTCATTCGCTTTTGTTTGTGTTTTGTGTGCTCCATTATCCAAATAATTTTTTGTGTATGGCAGACAACCGATTGGTATTTTATCGTCAAGGGTTCTTTGGGTTGATAAATGGCGCTTTATAACATTAAATGCGGCATAAATTATCGAACATATATGTAAGAAATGTCAAACTAGAGCGAAAATAAAATAGGAAGCAAATATGTCTCTGGGAAAATAGATGACCTACAACCTTTGCTAGCCTTGGTTTTGTCGCTGTTCTTTGTGGCCCACGCATTGCCATTTTGGCATTACAAAATTGCAGTTACACTTGCAGCAAATGCTTCCTTAACCCAACTGCATGACAAACAAGGTTGTAGCCAAAAGGATGCTTGCCAAAGTTGCCCACACGGTAACACCAACTTCAACGGTTAACCTCAAAAATAGAACCAACAAAAAAAGGATGAAACAACAATGATAAAGTTGCGCATACAAAGCGTTGGCATCTAAGTAAGTAAATGGTCACGTTTTGTGTGTTAAAAAAAAAGGAATTGTGTGTATGTGTGGAATCCCGTTCACTTTATAAGCAGTTTTAGTTAGGGATAAAGTTAAGAAAGTTGGCGTCATGTAAACGGTTTTGTGAAACCATAATCATGTTTCTAATAAGTTGGAAACAACTGGCAGCATAATAAGATATAATGGCACAACCATAAAGAAAAAGCTCTTTAAGATGCCTATGAAATATATGCATGGTATGTGCTTATAGTTCTCAAATAGTTAAAGTTCTAGTTGTTCTTAAAACTAGTCGGAATGCTTTTGATTGTCTGGTTCTAAACATGATATGTTCATTTCGTACAAATTTGAAAGTGTCCGCATATTTAAGATAGTTTAACTGTTGAAATTATTGCCAACGAGCATAGAAACATAAGAGATTGCAATTGCCGAAGGCTCTTACGTCTCAGGCAGCCGCTCGCCGTTCGTTGCTACGATTTGCTTTGTTTTGTATTTGTAAAAATATACAAAAATAATTTTGTGTTTACTTTTAAAATACTTTTAAATAATTCAAAAAAACTTTGTCCAACTCTAAAATAAATAATATTTGAAAACAAAAAATATTATTGATGTTCGAAAGGAACATTTTATTTTTAAAAATCTCAGCTGTGTCTTTCATTAGCATCGTTTTTGCTTTAATTCTTTTTCCATGTAGCAACGCGCAGGATTCCGCAACATAATTAGCATTGTTATAATATCATAACCTTATGATTGTGACAAGGTGATGACTCGACTAACCAGGAGCGACTGCCTAAGACGAAAAAGCTCTTTTAAATCTCTTGCCCATTGCAATATCTTTAGTTTTAATGCTCTTTGGTTTTGCCAATTGTGTTACTTTATCATTGAGAGAAGTGCAAACGCACCATACCTATGCATACATATGTAAATAGACACTATCCAACATATGTATATATATATTGTTTTTGGTTTTTGTGGTTTTTGGTTATTTGTCATCGTTTGTATTTTATTTTGTGTATTCTATATAAGTGGATTGGCTTAAACTTGCACAGGTCTGAGCTGTTTCAAAAGATCTAAGGTGCGACTAAGAGTATATGCAAATTGTAGTTTTATGCAAACACTTGTTGGTTGGGGAGAAAATGTGAGCGGTGGTGCTGCCTGTGGCTATTTTGTAATGCGTGCTGGTTGCATGCCACACAGCGATGCAGAGCAGGCGACATAAGCCTTACAAGTTTTGACTAGCAACAGCGGGTCAGCAGGAAACAGAGCAGGAAATTCAATAAATCTAATTGACTTAAGCGCAACGTTTGGTTCCACTCAATAAAAATTGACAAAGTCGCGTTACAACAACAAATACATCAACAACAGGGTCAATGACTTTGGCCGTGCATAGCTTTTTGACTTGGTCCTGGATGGGGCTAATGGACGATGGCGCGTATGAAAGACGCGCTTAAGTCAATTTCAGTTTTACTCATTACCCGAAAGCAGAAAGCGGAGCAAAAGAGGGTTAAAAGTGGGGCAGGATACTGCCACAGTCAGTAAAAGTCAAAAGTTCAGGCACAGAGATGCGTGTTTCCGCTCAAAAAGTTTATCGTCAGAACCAAAATATCCAATCAGCTTGTTTGTCAACCTCGATCACTGCCCCTTGACTAATTGCCATTTAATGATGATGACAATTTGTTAAGTTGCCAGTTGCTTCTTGGCCAAATGCTTGGAAAAATACATGAACCAAACATGATAAGTATGTCAAGTCAGAAAAATAAGCAGTAAACCAATCGGAAAATGGTACTCAACAAAATTGAATTGTTTAAATTGATTCAGAAACCAATACAATCACACGAGCATTTTTACACTGCAGTGCACAAGAGGCGGGCTGGAAAAGAGGAAGAAAATCTCGATATAATAGCATCATCATCAGCAAGAGTGGCAATAGCAGCAGCGCCCACAGCAGACAATAGCCGTAAAATAACTAAGAAATTGAAAAAAAAAAAATGAAAATAATAGTGATGGTAATGAAATTGAATAAGAAGACAATTTTCTGACGGCACTGTGTCATGAAATCAATGAACTTACTTTCGAGAAAATCTCGTCCTATATCAAACCACAAATGTAACGGCATAATTTGTGCATTGTGCTTGGACAAAGCTTGACAATAAACAATTACTCTAGATTGATTTTAATGTATGTCTTTAAGTTAGTATTGGAATTTATTTTCAGTTGATAACTATTGGCTGAAATGTGAACTTTCAACTCGTGCCAGATTCCATTCTGGGAAATCCAAAATAAATCTACTTCATAACTTCAAATCTGTTTTTAGCTCAGCGTATTTTTTCTTATCTACTTTTAGGTGTTTGGTCAACAAAACTGCCGCTCTTTTTGAGAAGGGTTTTGAATTTATGGTTGTCAACATATTTCTATCAATAATAACAATTGACATTTGTCTGACACTTGATAAATCGTTCTTTCAACCCTTTTTGACCCCTTTAACTGGATTTCTTATGATTTAGGTCCAGTTGATTTCTGTCACATTAAGCTTTCACCAAAACAAACATGCAAAAGCATATTTTGTCGTTTAACAAAAAACTTTGCAACTTTCACGCTATCAATACCTTAATATTTCAAAAATTTATATATATAAATGGCTTGTGGCAGTAAATCAATAACTTGAGGTGACTTTTAATCAGCTTTGCCTGAGCTTGAAAATAACTTATGCTTTAGTTGGATTTACAAATCAATCAAAGTCTAGTTACTTGCAGCTTGTAAAGTTGATAAGCTCAACAATATTATCGAGCACTAAATAAGTGGCAAAAGCTAGCATTTACTTCCAATGGAAACTGCTTCAAACTGTCATAAACTGTAAATACCTCCTTAAAGCTAGTCAAAGCAACGCCAAGCACAGCCCTGACAACAATGTTAATGACAGGAGCGATTTGGCGAGCGTAAAGGGCGAGAAAATAATAATTATTTGTGATCAAAGGAAAACGTAAAAATTGATTTATCGATATTTAAACGTAGTAATGAAACATAAATGAATTTTTAAGGCTTTTAATATGAACAAAATATGCGTGTTGATTTAGTTATTTTAAGTTTAAACAAGGTCAAGAAACGATTGTTCGCTCCTGTACTGGCTTTAAGTTAGGCGAACAAGTTAAATGGGCACTCAGAATCTAACTTCAATAGGCAATACATGTCGCATATTCTAGCTGGGGAACGACAGGGTGCAATAAACTCTGTCAAACATTCAATATTCAGCAGGCAATTCATGGTATATATACTATTTATTTCCTTGATACAAAATGTTTACTTCTTACACACACACTCTTACAGTTTTGTTTCGTTGTAAAAACCCTTTGACATGACGACATACCAGCAGGGTTGCTGGAATTTCAGCGCCTGTAGCTTTCATTAGTTCAATGTGAATGTTGTGTTTTTCTGTCTTGAGCATATCGTGCCGTCGTCGCTGCTGCTGGTCCCAAGCCCCAATTACTGGAAGGAAACGGTGCCGTTTGACATTTGCTATATATATATGTGTATATATATATATATATATATATATATTTCTTTTAATTTTAAGCGCATGTAGTTTTTCAGTGAATGGCTGACTGTGGGTGCTTGCTCTCTGGCTGGGACACTGTGTGCACTTGGGCACTGATTAAATGAGCACCAGGTGATGAGATGCAGCATCCCACCTGACCTGCAGTCATCCTGCTGCTGCAGCTCCTGCTGCTCGACAACATTTCAAATAGTATGCAAATTAAAATGACTTTTTGTTGTTGATGTACATGGCATGACACCAAAGCTATTTTCTTTGTATAAGTTTTAAACAAGCGCAAAAGAAATTTTCAGCTCATGTTTTTCACTTTGAGGTTGTTAATATGGAATGTTCTGCCGATGCCAGGGAAATAATAGTTGTGGGTTTTTAAACTTTTATAACATCTTAAATAGAGATTATCTTCAATGCGAAACTAGCAATTCACAATAGTAGCAAAGAAAAAAGCACCCAATCTGACAATGCAAATGCCATTGTCAGGCATTACCAAAATTGTAACATTAAAAATTAACAGAAATTAATAATTTAATCAAAAATCAATTTCTTGTATAAAACATTATGAAGTCTTTGTTGTTATAGTTTCTTTAGTTATCAAATAACATATTTAAGTATTAAATTCATCCAAAGCGCGAAACTTGTAAAATATATTAAAATTAATTAGCCATTAGGGCTTACTATTTGGTTATCAGCTTAAAGTAGCCTTAAATACAAAGACATGCAATTTGTGCTGCAGCAGAAGCAAACTTTAAGGCTGCAGGCAACATCAGTACAATACAGTCAATGTACATCAAAACGAAATGCAAATTATTTTGCTTCCTGTGAAACGACTGCGTTGCGCCCTTAGGCCTAAATTTTTATTTGTAAAAGTAATTATTTTTTTTGTGCCCCCAGTTGTATGCAAACTTTCCCAATTATCCGCTCAATGAGCATGATGGGTGGTTGTAATGGGAGTTGAGTTGGCAGATTCTAAAAAAACATATGGTTTTTTTTTTTTTTTGTAATTTTAGCATTAAGCTCAGCATATATCGAACAAAATTTTTAATTTAGGTTACAACAGTTGGTATTTTGTAAATTGTTTGAAATGATGTTTTGAATCAAGAGTACAATAAGTTAATTAATGGCAGAGTGTGTATAATTATGTGTTGTTAGAAACATTGTTCAAGTTAGCTGTACAAATCTTTAAAATTGCTAAAAACTTTATATTAATATGTTTCGAGTTGGAAAACAATTTTATGATTAACACAGCATTTATTGAATTTTGTATTAAATTTGTAACTTCAGTAACTATAACTTCACAAACTATAAAATTCATTGTAAAATAGCAATTTTATTAATTTTCCAATAAATGAGGAAACATCAAAAGAACTTAAAAGCAAGCTTCGAATACACATTTATTTCAAATTGCCCTAACGTTAACATCATTTACGGCAAATAAAAATCGACTGTCAGTTACTAAATAACCGTTGGCGCTTACCTATTTCCAGTGAATGTTGCTGGCGCCAGGTAAAAGCTGAAGATTGTTGATAGCGAATTTTTCTGGGAAAGCGTCCTTCTGTCTTATTCCGCAGTTGACATGACTTTGACTATTCTACAAGCTAATGGCTTTTAAATATCGGATACATGTTTTGCCATCATTTTGCAACCAGGATTATATTAAAGTCTATGTTGGTGCTTATGCAGCCAACTGGTTGGCAAAAATAAAGTGCTTTCTATTAATGTTGCGATTAAGTGTCAAGTGCATTAGAAAATTGCGTTTGGCCACATGATGTTGCAAAGCTTTCCTTATAGCTATTAAAATAGGAACATAAGGTCATTATAGAAAGAGCGTAGAAAATAAAGTTAAAAATTAATCGATTTACAATCGTTTAAAGCTTCTCGTAAATAACTCACTAAAGCAAAGTTTAACTGGTAAAATAATAAACTAAGATATAGATTTTAAACAGAATAGACGAGTGCATCGTATATAACCAAGTTGTGGTCATAAAATATCTGCTATTAAGCGCAGCAAGGGAAAGTTGTCCTGACTGCCAAAACATTGACTATAAATCAGCCTTTAAAGGTTTTTTTTTTATATTTATTTTTAATTACAAGATATATGCACGACGCTCATAAACTTTTACTGATAGTTGCAGTCGCTGACGTTCTGGTTGGCATCCATTAAGACGTCATTGCCACCCACTCTGCCAAGAAAAATGATCAACAAATTAGCTGCTGAAAATAGCTGCAGCAGGAACCATTTTGCCTTAAGTGCAGCATCACATGGCACATGGTGTCTAAGATGTTGCGTCAATATTTGCCAAGCATAAGATTAATGTAAGGGCGTTTGCCTCTTAACTAGCGAATTAAAGCCCACTTAATTGCCACTGTCTCGTTAAAGATTAACTCTTTACAATTTTGGGCATAATTAGGTTTTTGATCTGAGAAGAAATGGGGGAGGGAAAGGATGTGATTCACATTTAAGATTGTTACAGAATAAAGCTTAGTTGAAACAGTTGGCTAATCTGAGTTCCGTTTACATAAGAAACTTAGACGATTGCTTCAGTGTATTTTCGAATCTTAAAAAAGAAAAGATTTTAAAAATTATTACCTATCGGAAGAAAAATCGATTTTGCCACCCAATCTGAATAAGCAGTAATGTATTGGGTACTTGAGTTGGAATCCTTAATCAAAATTTTTAGAACTTTGTTTGGATTTCTATTCTAATTTTTCTAGGGTAGCTATCGTAAAGTTCAGAAGTAGTTAAAGAATGCATAGCTTGGTCAGAGTACAGCAACCTTTACAGGATTATAGAAATAAACGGTCATACCTTAGGAAAACAAGGGAAAGAAAAATAGAACAGAAGTTGAATGCACGATTATCAAATTGATAAAAGATAACATATAATATATGTATTATGATGCAAAAGTTTGTGAACTTTTCGTCTACTACTTATGCATCTCGGTGTTTTATGTTCTTCGTATGTCCGTCTCTTCTACAAATTATGAAACTTTCATAATCTTTATTTGGTGAGCGAAAATTCGACTGTCTTGGTAAAAATTTGGAACACGCGTTGTCAATTACAATTTGGCCCCAAAATTAAGTTCAACACGCCGCGAATACGCGTAATACAATACATAACTAATAAGTATACATACATATCTATCGAACATATTGTAAGTAAAGTGTATAAGATATTTGAGATTATTGACGCTTCTTGTTGATATTTGATCATTAATTATATTTGCGCATGGAAGTGCTTACAGACAGACAAGAAATAGAAAGTAAGCGTCGCAAGCAATCATATAGAAAGCGGCAAAGTTAATAGATTAATAAAAAGGGGGAACGGGCTAGCAGCGTATGTGGTTGCAGGATGTGAGTTGAACGAAAGTGAAAGTCGCAACAGGAGCACAATTTGCTTTATTAAATTGCCATTGACTAAAACTGCGAACTGGGTCAACTACGAATTGTATTTTAATCATACGCCATGCGGTACATCGAAGCTGCTGATTAGATCGAGAGATATAGTCGTAGTAGCATGACGTCTTGTTTGCAAATATTCTTTGGCATTTGATGCAATCGGTTTTGTGGTGGCCAAGCGCAAAAGCTAAAACAAAACCAGGCCATTTGCCACGCCCTTAAATCAATGTACACCCTGTTACATCCAATCTTCTGCTATGCTTATAAAATGAATAATGAATGGAACGGCAGTCGCCGTCGGTCACGAATGCAAATGGCAATAGCAACGGCAACACAAAATACATATAGCACACAGTAAAGCAAAACAAAAACAAAACCCCATTTAAACACACACAAAATATTGCAAATAGATCCGGATATGGATACGTATAGGGTAGGGTTGTAAAGCCCGGGTTCGCACTCATTTGTTCGTTTCGACGGCGTTATAAATTACAATGATTGACGCGTTGCGTGTAGTCCTAATTATACAATACGACTATCTCTGTGTGTGTGTGTGTGTGTGTTAATATTAAATAATATTGCAAAAGTTAAACGTTGGCCATTCAAAATGTTTCCTATCCTTACAAAGATAAATAGTTACAGATACGCAACGAAAAGTTTATGTCCTAAATCCAATCCTAGCCCCTTCCAAAACGAAACTCATGATATTTGTGAGATTTTCTTTAAGGAATAGAAGCGGCAAAACAATACCCTGTGACTAAGAAGTTGTTTGTTGTCTAAAAAGCCGTCTATAAAATAAGATATTGCGCTAAAGGCTCTATGAAATATAATTTATTAAGTCTTTACTAAAGTTGAGATGATAAACATCTTAACTTTCTAGGGTATCTACAAGTAATGTGCGTATCATATGTGGCAAGCATGTTTTAGCTCTCTATTATAGAAGATTTCTATGCTAACCATTTATCATACACATTTGCTTGCAATCACAATTCACTTTAGCTTGCTGGCACATTAAGTGCTCTCTTCAAATGAATATTCAGCGTAATACTTTAAATGCTTTGAATTACATATGTGTGAAAAATGTTACCTTCAAGGTCCTGTACTCTACATGCGCATTTTAAGCGTAAAGAAATTGCCCTTCTTGCTATTTTTTTTTCTTTACAAAATGAATTGCTTTAAATTGCTTCAAGGGAAACTGCTTTAAATTGCAAACCCTTTTTTGCTTGCTCAAGTGTCAATAAAATTCTATTTAGCTACATTTCTAATTAAATGCAGCGTTTGGTGGTTTTGTAAAATTCCTTGAAGGCTAAATGTTGCTATAGTTACCAGTTTATTTACACTGGTTGCGGTTGCATCGTTATATTTATTCCTTTTATAAATCTTTTACCATTCGATTTTTAAAAGCTTAAACAAGAAACTATATATGCATATAAAAAATAAATCAGGTACTTGTAACTGTTTGCTTTCCATTCAATCTTTGTGTCCATGCAGCTAAGCTGATAAGCCCAAAACTGCATTGCTCAACCTCCACAGGAGGAAAACTTTTTGCTGCATGACGATTGCTCTTTAGTGGACTTAACTATGCAGCTGTTGGCTTGCTTTATTTATTTTTTCTTTGCTCCGTCAGAGGGTAAAGTCATTTTGCCCAGATAAGTGAACAAACATGATAAGGGATGAAAATGAGTACGAATCGACATGTGATGGCTTTAAAGCTTTAAAGAAATAGAGTTGTTTTTATAAACAAGCATTATCTTGCTTTATGAATTCAGAAAATTAGTCTTCATTCAATGCATACTGATATAATGTAGGGTATTTAAAAATCAATCAAACACACCTCAGAAACTAGAAAAGAGAGGTGCGAACACCCTTTGGGATTCATTGAGCGGAAACCATTTTAATTTTCTTAGCAAAAAGCAGAAAAACTGCAATATTGGAGACAACTTTCATAGTTGCCCATCAATCTATGTGACAAAAACACATCCAGGGTAAGATTGATTTCATTAGTTAGGAATTGCGTAATGTTCGAATGTGGAGAATGCAAAGTCAATCACAGCTATGGTATTCATAACAACCATCTATATGTGAAGCTTTGCTTCAGCTTGGCCAAACACAAGCTAATGACGGTATCACTGTTTGATTTATGCATAGACGTTCGATAATTTAAAGCTGTTTGGCCAATGCACAGTGGCCTGAATCGCCAAAAAAGTGGCATTAAGTCGAATATTGCAGATGTCGAGCTGAAACTTGGCATATTTATTAATTTCAATAAGTTATTGCACTATTAAACTTTTTCTAACAATTTATATTTAGTCAAATTTTCGTTCAGTCTAATTCTACATTTAATTTAATCATCTGATTCCAATTAATATTAAAAACGGTAGAAAGAAACTAACATTAAAGTATTGTGTGCCTGCTTTAAGTAGAATTGCAGTGTCTTCATTCATTGATTTCCTAAGGTTTGTATCATTATCATATTGAATGCTACATCGCAGCTAGTTATCTTTTTTGTCGTAGCCTACTTCATCACATGCTAGCTTGGCCTTCCATTTAAGGCTTCGCATATTTCTGATTTCCAAAAAATTCCAATTGCAGTGCGGAGTGTTGCTGTTGACGGTCTATACGTCCACAGCGTTGCATACGTACTCATCTACGAATAGTTAATTGAATGTTATGTCTTTCTATACACACTTTCTACTTTTTTAACATATAACATCACAGAAACAAGCAGATAGTTTTTACTCCACAAAAGACGAGCACTTTGGTTTAGTTATCTTTATTTTTGGACAATATAACACAATACTCATGCATCATGTATATCAAGCAAGTTTTTACTCAATTCATTATGCCTTCAAAATCCATTTCTAATATATCTTTTTTCAGCATGTGAAATTGCCAAGCGCACAAAGTTAACAGAAGTTTGTAATTAGTTTCGCAGTCCAAAGGTCTGCTCCCCTCCGCAACGGAGTGAAAAGCCGGCTCAGACGACACAATCCTCAAGACCTGCTGGTCAGTGCCTTGACTAGTTCTTCTTTTAACTCTTATTAATTACTCTTAAATTCCTGCAACCCTCAAAACATGTGTTCTTTGTCTATTGACAAAGCCATAAATTTGAATTTACATAGACTTACAATTAGATTAATCTGTCTAAACGGTATTGATTCTTCTTGGATTCATAGATAAAATTAAGATTTTATTCAATACAATTTTCGACTTTGCGCAACTTTTTTGGCGATTCGGTCCACTGTGCAGTGCTCGGACTTTTGACTGCTACCAGATGCCAGCTGCCTGCTGCCGTTGTCGGATAAGTGGCAAGAGACAGAATTTTGGCACAAGTGGCAATAGCCTCAGCAATCATTAAGTCGTCAAGCTTAAATTTTAACTTTTAAGCTCTACAAGCATTGTAATTACCTTAAGCTTAACTGAAATACAATTATAAGCATATTAATCAAGACAGTTTTTAGTCTTTTGCTTTATTTAGCCAAGTTTACCATGGTATTAATTATAAGACAAGCAAATATATACACACTTGCCCTTACCTTAACTTAATCAAAAAGTTTCGCTTTTCGCCTCACTTTTTGGGGTTGTTGGCTGTATAAGTTGGGGTCAACTGATTGACAAATGAAAAACCTAAAAAATGAATGACCTAAAGCAGTTCAAAGTAGGCTGCACAAAAACTTTTACGCGCTTTTTTATGGGTATGAAATAAGCAAAAGAAATTATTTTCTGAGTTAACAATGTATGTTCTTGAACAGCATGAACAGTAAGTTGTATATGATTTGGCACAGGATGGCCGCTTCTAGTGGTTCTCTCAGCTGTACTATCGATTACTAGCTCTTCTGGTTTATCATAGATTACCACATGTATTAAAAATTTGTTTTGAATCTTCACTGCACACATATGTATATGTTTGAAATAAAATTATATTCTCTGCTTCTAAACTAAGTCTTCATTGTGATACTTTTGTTCAAGCTTATTTTAACTCATAAGGATTATGATTAAATTATAAAATAAAATACAAATTTTAACCATAAAGCAGCTTTAGATTTTAGGTTCCTTAAAGTTTGTGGCTTGAACAATGCTGTTAAATTCAAAAATACGTACAAAACTTTCATAGCATACTCTTAAGCTGTTCATAAAAAAAAAAAATATTTGTGGTTTGCGGGTTTTTATCGAAAAGCTTTTGCAGCTTAACAAGCATTCGGAAATGATTCCACAATTTGCGCGTAGGAATCTGACATTTAACAGCGATTAATCTGCGGCCAAAGTAGTGAAGGAAATCCGCCAAATTGGCGCAGATTTATGCGAATTCCAAACGCTCAAACCAAATAGCCAGCAAGCAAACACTTTTGCAGTAAATTAACGTCAAGGTGCGCCAAGTGGGCAAGTGTCAGCTTTCTGGACACAAAACAACAACTATGACAGCAAAAGTATTAAGAGCAATAAGAAAGTCAAATGCTAATTTAATTGGCGCCGCGAGTGAAAGCCTGGACGTTGACAGCCTTTGGCCGAGAACACAGTAAAAAGCGCTTCTCCGCACTTTGCAGCCCGCGATTTCTCCTTTTTAAGTTGGCAAAAAACATTGCGTTCAATTAAAAGTTGCCTCCAATGCTCAACTGGACCGCAACTTTTCTGCGGCAACCTTTTCCCGTTCCATTTCTTCTCTGCCCAATAACAAATGTGGAAAGTTTAGTGAATAATATGCGCCACCAATGACCTTACGAGCCACTCTTTTGGGCAAAACCAATGTCATCAAAAGTCGCGTCGTCAAGTTGTGCAACGAGGCGTTAAGCAACTTTTTGAAATGGTTTTTCAACGGATGCTCGCCACAGTTGCACATTTTTGAAGAACTTCTGTTTAATTTGATAAATAATTCTAATGATTATTTTTTGGACCTAGTAGTATGTATTCGATGACTTTTGCTTTAATTTTGTTTCCAAAATGCCATCTACATTGTGGCTGTATGAATTTTATTCTATGGCATTTATTATTACTGCTTCACTCTCTTATTACCAAAATAAAGCACAAAAATCTAAGAAAATCTTAGCATATATGGTAGATACAGAAAATGTAGCTGAAAGTAAATTTGACATGACAGACTTTATTAATTAGCGGTCATTTACAGCGCAGTGGTGAGGTAAGGTAAAAAACGTTTTGTTCGTGGAATAGTTATTAGTGTTATTGAAAAGTGTTAAGGTACTGTGACAATGGAAGCTTCTTTTGGCCGCAGACCATTAATGTACAGCTGCGAAATTTTGAAAACCTATTTTTCTTACAGAACAAAAGACAAACAAATTTTTTTATAATTCATAGAATTTCCCCTAAACGTAGAGTAAAGTTTTGTTGATATGTACAATAATTGGAACATTCGGCTGCGTTTTGCTATTGACCTAATAGTTTGGACATTTGTTTTAGTGCTTAGGCATTGTAAAAACTTACTACAAATGGCAAGACAAGAAGTTTGTTTTTTGTTTTGTAAGAAGAAGATGCTTCGCAGTGTTTTTTACATTTTGGCAGCTGTAACTTTGGTTTTGTCTGTATTGGACACAATAGAGTCGGGGGTGTTTTAAACGTTAAAAGTGGCTTTGAGAAGATAGGTGCAGTGTGTTGTTTTTAAGAAACGTTCATAACTAAAGCAATTTGGCTTAGGTGTAAATATTTAAGTCCGCGTCTTGTAAATAATGTTTTGACAAAGTTTGTTGCTAGTAAATATTTCATTTTGCATGAATTTCATAATTTCCTTGGAGATAAGATATTGTTTCAATATATATTTATTTAACTCTGAAGCACAGTATTTTATGACTTTTTTGTTATAATACTTTTTTCAAAGCTAACAAAAATATTCAAAAATTTCCAAAAATGTACTAGTGTGTAGCAGTACGATAGTCAACAATGAATACTGTACCAAGTGGTGTCAAAAAAGGTGTTTGTCAGCTGCTTACCTTGAACAGGTTTGGAGTCCAACAGTGGCTAAAGACTTTCGATACGATCATCTGTGATGCGGATGGAGTGCTATGGATTGGTTCGCAGGCGATAGAGGGCGCTTCAGAGACATTTAATGCAATACGGGCTATGGGCAAAAAAGCATTCATCTGCACAAACCATTCGTCTACGTCGCGCGAAGTTCTATGTGCCAAGGCACAGAATCTGAACTTTCTTATAAGCATGGATGAAATGTTGTCCTCGTCAAGCGCATTGGCTCGCTATTTGCAGGAGCGCAAGTTTGAGAAAAAGGTCTTTATTATAGGTGCCCAGGGTGTTGCCGATGAACTTGATGCCGCAGGCATTCAACATTTGCCAATTGAAAAGGATACCATGTTAGGATCCACAATGCTGGAGCATGCTAGGCTTATGCCATTGGACCCTGAAGTGGGCGCTGTTGCTGTGGGCGTTGATGAACATTTCAATGTTCCAAAGCTAATGAAAGCCTGCAGCTACTTAATTGATCGAAAAGTTCTCTTTCTGGCTACCAATCAAGATCGTTCATTACGTGTCGCTCCAGATTGCTTTATACCCGGCGCTGGTGTTATGATAGCGGCTGTCCAATCGGCGGCTAAGAGACCGCCATTCACCTGTGGCAAACCCAATCCTTTTATGTGTTTGCACCTGGTGAGAGATGGTATTATTAAGCCAGAACGTACATTAATGGTGGGCGATACGTGAGTAAATTAATTTCTTTATGTTTCTTTAAATAACCTACTCTTCTTTAGCTTGTATACGGATGTACAGTTTGGTTACAACTGTGGCTTCAAAACTTTGCTGGTTGGCACCGGAAATAGTAGTCTGAGCGATGTGACCAAGGTGCAGGAATCTAAGCAGCCTTTTATGTATCAGCAAGTGCCTGATCTTTATTTACCAAAGCTATCGGATTTGCTTAAGTTTTTACCGTCCAGAAATGGTTGATCTGTTTTAGAGTATTGACTGCATAAAGTCTTATTTTATTTGTAGCAAGATAATAAAAAACTTACAAACAAACAAGCTTTACTTCGTTGTCCTGATCAAGAATAGATAAAAATTGTTGTCGAGGTTTTAAAAGCCTTCCTGCAATGAGTTACAAATTATGTGACGATATTATAATACCCTCGGCAAGGTTATAGTTAGACAAAGACTGTGGATTTAGCAAAATAACTAAACTGAAAACATGTTTTGTTTACTCTAAACATTTTCACATGCCATAGCCGATACTCAAAATAAGTGAATAAGTAGCACGGACAATGACATAAGGTGACTAATATTGTACACTTTACTCAGCTTTCATACCTTCATACTTACTTTTTAAATCGAGAAGAAAAATCTATAAGCACATAAGCTGTAAAGTGAGTCTTTGATTATTTAATGGATTCCAACTCTTAGGCTAATCAAAATCTGTGATATGCATTTATTTACTTTATGAAGATTCCAATGATATCGCATGCCACCTGTTACATGCATTTGCACTGTTTCACTATTTACCAATTTTCAGGGTATACAAGCAACAACAGCAACAATAATATTTTAAACAGTAAGTACTGAGACACTCAAAAGGTATTTGCGGTTTGTAAGCAATGTCGAAGCTTGGCTCTCTTCTTTGGCTTCAGTTAACAGCTTGTTGTTGTTGTTAATCATTCGTCTCTTTCGCACGCAGCACTTGCAGCTATGAGCATTGTTGTAATTTGTGCTCAGAGACAAACAAAGCACAAGACAACAAGCGAAGCTCTTTGTCAGCGAAACTTATAAAAAACCGAGCTTCCAAACTGTTTCCATAACCAGTTCCAAGCCAGTGTTCGTGCGGTCGAGACTGTGAAGTAAAATTTTGGAAAGACGGCGATCAACGCTGCGATTTATTTGTTTTTGCAAAAATTCGTGCACAACAAATTAAGTGCAATAATATAAAAGATTAAAGTGAGTTACATATTAAAGAAACAAACAAAAACCCTTACTGATAAACAAAGTGAAATAGTTGAAATGAAGATGCTTCAAAGGATAAGTTGATAAAAAATAAAAGAGAGAAAAGTTACACAACAGACACAAAGTGAATATCAAATTGAAAAAGCTGTTTGCCATGGATACGACAACAACATCAGCAACGGAATACCAACAACAACATAAACAACTATAAAACTTAATAACAATTATCAAATGTAAAAGGCCGATCAATTCAATATTGTGCAGCAAAATATTAACTCATTTATCCTCGGAAAAACAAAATGAACACAAAAATAAAATTGGTATTAAAAACTTGGTAAAATTACATTTGTAAAAACTGAGATGAATACCAAAAATGCACGTTATGGCAATTATGCATATTACAGTTTCAACAGTAAACATAATAAATCCGCAAAAGCGAAACCAAAACGAAAACCTATAAGAAAAAATCGTCAAATATTGTTTCAGCATGCAAAGCCCAACCACTCGATACTCTGTTATCAATGTGAAAAAATGAATTGACCGTGTCGAATAAGCTACGTTAAATGCGCTTGAGAAAGTGGTTATTGATTGGTTTGTTCAAGGGTGTATTAAAGTCGGAACTACATTGTTGTTAGTGCAATAGTTCTTTTAAGGTTTATTTATGCAAAAGTACAGTTCAAATAGTGGAATATTTTGCTGGCAGAGGTCAATGAATTATTAAAAAATTGCATATTAAAAACCGTTTTTTAACACGTTTTTTTTTGCAGCTTTCGTCAAATTTCTTGCCACTTGCCGCACAGTTCGATAAAGAAAGAAGCCGTGATCAGCGCTTTTCAACAAGCGAAGTGGAAAAAATAGCTTTTTGATTGTTAATTAAACCGTCAAAATTGGTTACCTAACGAAAACCTCGTTTGTGATTAGCGACCGCGTAAGTTATGAATTTAATTAAGGCCTTATTACCGATCTGAACAACCCTTTGTGTTAAGTTATTAAAATTAATGAATAATCAGCAAAGGGTTCAAACTATCTTCGCTTTAAATAATTACTTATATATTGTTTATGTTATATATATTTCATTTTGTTTACATTGACTAGTAAGTGAAATTAAAGCAAGTTTTATTCATCAAAATATTAACATATTAATCACTTTTTAAGATTGTCATCTTAAAGCTCGCTTGATACAAATTCGTGACTAGTTTTGCACGTGTTATTTTTATTTACATTTTTACGAAAAATTCGCTTGGCTATATGATAAACATATTTAAGGAATCATAAATGAGTTTGCCAATTCGTATGCTATTTATTTAACATTCGTCACTCGAACAACTTAAAAAATATATAAACACTTTGTTGTCTGACAACGCCCTGTAATTAATAGATAGTTCAGTTGTTGTTAAGATGAGTCGACTGACATCTGAGACACGATTCTGTCTATATAGAAGTACTTACTAATAGTTGTTATTCATATGACACGACAAATTTCACATACTAACAGTGTGAGAAAATTATTTAATAACCACAAATAACAGACACGCTTCAGGGGCACATTTTCAATTTCAAGTCGAAACTCAAAACAAAATTCTCAAACTGTGATGCCGTTTAGATACATACAAATCAGCTATATAGTAGAGGAGCATTACGATTCGTCACAACGTCGCGTAGAGTCTAATTACATATAATTTATGTATAAGTAGAAGCAAGCAATTAAAATGATTAACATTTACGAGATTCGCTTTAGAATAGCGCATGTACTTCAATTACCTGTACCTGATTACTTAAAGTACAAAAAATCAACCAAAACAACCATAAAAAAAAAATATATAAATGATTTAATTTGTTTTAAGTGACTATTTTTATGACTCGCCAATTTTCTCACTCCTTTCGATACCCAAACATGTTCCCAGCTTATAAATAGTTTGGTGAAAAGCTCAATACAATAAAGTTGATTTTTACACAGACAAAGTAAGCTTAAAAGCAAGTACATCAACTAACAGCAGCATTAACAACAACAACAACATCATCAACAACAACAACAACCACAACAGTTGTCTAGCGCTTCGCCTTGGTTACGTCAACGACGACAACGTCTAAAAGTGGGTCATGGTTAAGTGTATTTTAGCCTAAGCTGCCGATCGTTGCCACAAAAATGCGCCGTTCATTCACTGTTTACGCATTGCTCGCAACGCTACCGTTTTACCTGAACAGAGCCTAACTGTTGTTCAGACTCTTTACATTTCACGTTGCAAGTTGCAACACTCTTTTTCATTCGCTCTCTCTCTTTTCTTTAACTCTTCCAACAGGACGACATGGGGTTTAGTTCGCGCATGGACTGCTGCGGGCAGTTCGTCAAATACAGTTTGTTTATTGCAAACTTTGTGATGTTTGTACGTATTTTCTTGATTAAGCTTCCAAGTTTAGGAAAATATAATAATTTTTCTTTTTTACTTTTGTATCTCAGGTGGGCGGTGCAATTGTTTTCTGCTTGACACTGTGGACTCTTGTGGATCGCAGCTTTGTCAATGAGCTGCTAGGCACGAATTTATTCTCTGGTGCCGTTTACGTCCTGCTGGTCACATCGGTTATTATTTGTCTGGTCTCATTTTTGGGCTGTGTGGGCGCTGGCAAGGAAGTCAAGTGTTTGTTGTTAACGGTGAGTTTTTGAAAACTTTGTAATATGATAAAAGAAATATAATATTTAAGTCTGTATGGCATACTGTTTCATATTCAATCTTACCTTAAATTAGCTTAGATTTGTTAATGAAAAGCATTTTTAAAATATTTTTGTTACACTTTCAACGAACCAGTAAAGTCAAAATATGCACTAAGTCTTAAACCAAAGCAATTACAAATTAATCTTCTTTATTGCTCATGTTCGGCTCCTGATTTTTAACTGTCTATAATATTAGTTAGTAATTCGCTGCTTGTCTTAAAAGTTCATGTGCTAATTATGTATACATTTGCCATTTATTATCTACAGTATTTCATCATTGTTGCGTTGGTTTTCGTGACCATGCTAATTGGCGGAGTTTTAGGCTACGTATTTCGTGAAAGAGTGCAGCAAACCATGCGACAGGTAAGGAGCTTAAAGCATTGCCAACAATAGATAACTAATATCCATGCTGAATGTAAAATTACAGGAAATGCGTTCTACAATGGCCCTCTATGGCAGCCGACGCGAGATTACGCAAGCATGGGATTTGACACAGGAACGTTTGCAATGCTGTGGTGTTGATACCTGGCACGACTGGAATCGTTATGGCCCAGTGCCAGAATCCTGCTGTCAGGAGCTGTTCGGGGGACAGCGTAAGGAGTGCACCATCTTTCCCACCATCACGAATTTGTATAATCAGGGCTGTCTCTATGTGACAACCAATTTTATACGAGATCATGCGGCAGTCATTGGAGGCTCGTCCATTGGGGTTGCTATACTCATGGTAAGAATTCTTCTACTAGTTATTGCAACAGATTTTCATGAAACTCAATCTTACAGATCTTTGGCATGATATTTTCTTGTTTGCTTTTTAATATGATTGAATAGCATCACATTTGAGAAAGCAGCTGATGCAGCAGTTGGAACAAACATCAAGCCCATTTTTAAATGTATTCCATAATGTTAACTTAAGAGTATTATTCATATGTATGATAGTATGTGTATGTAAGATTTGCGTTTTCTGTATTATGTATATATGCTTATATATGTACCTAAACTTATGTTCTTATGTACTTATATGTTAACTATACTGTAATATATGCCAAGTGGTTTGTTAATTTGTACTTGTGCATACATTTTGTTACATAATATTGTAGTCAATTTTGATACGTTTTGTAATAATGTAAGAACGCAAAAGAAAAAAATGCAGCCTCGATATAAATTTGTTTAAAAAAATATTGCTTGGTTTTAACTGTTGGCGTTTCAGATTACAGCAGCGATTAAAAGTCAGTCAGAGAAGTATAACATCTTAAAGCAGTTAATAATAAAAACATATACTTACACATACAGCATTTATGCAAGTTAAAACTTATTTATTTACAGATTTGTTTACTTACCTTGCTTACGAGTAAAATCAAAATCTTCGACACACTAAAATCATTTATAAATCACAATGAATATGTACCTTATCGTTTATCCTTGTTGTTTATTCAGCTTTAGCACTATAAAGAAAACTAGTTTCTCTCATTTTAATCAACTGAACGAACGCTGTTAAATTATTTTTATATGGTTTACTGTATATTCAACACCTCAAAGTCTACACAATTTACTTGTTTTAATAAAATATTTCCTTATCATCTGAAATACTTATTGTGATTTTTGTTGTCTAGTCTACCCGGACACAAAATTCAAAAGTAAACAACTCCAAGTTTAGCTTAAAATGCCAAGTAGCATTTGTAGGCAAGAGGAGATGTTTAACCGGAGCTGCATAAACCTGACCACGTTAACCAAGCAACGTGTGCGTCAATGGTTGGGCACCATTGAGACGGTGCTCTTCGATGCAGATGGTGTGCTATGGAACTTTGAGACACCAATTGCTGGTGCCGTGGAAGTGTTTAATCTGGTCCATGCGATGGGCAAACGCAACTATCTTGTGACCAATCGTTCGACCTTGTCATGCAAAAATATTCTCCAGAAGGCCACTAAAATGGGCCTGAAGGTGGAAAAGAGCAACACTTTATCAGCACCATTGGCACTGGCAAACTATTTGGCTTCAAAAGAATTCAAGAAGAAGGTGCTTGTTGTGGGTGATGCGGGCATTGTTGACGAACTTACTGAAATGGGCATTTGTTCACTTAATGCTAAGTCCGAAAAGTTGGAAACATCGATGACTGCATTTGCCAAGGGATTGGTACTGGATCCTGATATTGGTGCCGTTGTTGTTGGCAAAGATGATGATTTTGATATATCCAAACTTATAACCGTATGTCGCTATTTGCAAAATCAAAATGTTCTCTTTCTGGGCATCAGCCTGGACAAGTCATATCCTGTGTGCGATAAGCGTTTGATTATTAGCTCTGGTCCCATAATAGCAGCGGTTAAAACAATGAGTGAACGCAAGCCATTTATACTGGGCAAACCGAATCCTTGGATGTTGCGTGGACCAATTAATGAAGGTTTAATCAATCCGCAAACTACGCTTATGATTGGCGATACGTAAGTTTCGAGTGGACTTAATCAATTGGTCGAGTATTAATTTAAAACTGCTGTAGTCTTGAAACGGATATGATGTTTGCCCATAACATTGGTTGTCAATCGCTTTTAGTGGGCACTGGAGTCAGCTCCATGAAGGATGTGGATAAGATACTTAATAGTGACAACCAGAAACGGATGATGTTGGTACCAAATTTCTATTTGCCCAATTTGAAGCCATTTCTTGAGTACCTGTGTTAGTTGGTTTTTCTTAGAGGTCAAGTAAAAGTAGTCAGTGATATCTTGATGTTTTTGGTTCACACTGCACACAAATTGTAAATTAGCTAAACATTAATCAATATTTTGCCAATAGCTCCAATGAAAACTCGTTCACATTTTTTCGCCTTTCAATTTTTCACTCTTCTTTTGCCACAATCTTGGGCCTGGCTGTGGCGGAATCCTTGTCAAAAGTTTGACAAGCGCAGCCATCCCATAACTCAACGCTATATCAATGGTGTGGTGGTAGTGCTGTGGTGACATTTTAGTTCAGCCTCCTCCTTGCCTCTTAGTTCACAACCCGTGCATTTAAGCTGCCACTTAGACTGCTACGGACAGACGATGCCTTTTTTTGCTCTTACGTCAAGCACTGCATAGCAATATAAAAATTTTGTAGTGACCAGTGACCACTGTTGGCGACATCTGTGCGGGGCATTCAACATCAACAACAAAAAAATATGGCATGCGAAGTGCTTGTATGTGTGTGTGTGTGTCTGCGTAAAGCGCAAACTTGTCGCCTCGTGCCACGTGCGTTTTTAGGGTTTCCGTTGTCCTTTTTAATACCCTGTTTACGTGGAAGTGTTAAGCTTGTTTATTACTTTATTGTTTGCAATTGTGTAACATGTTCGTAATTTTATATTATACTCATAATTCACATTTTTAAGTGTAAGCGTTATTATTAAATGCTGTTATGTTGGCTGCCCAATTTTTAAATTGCTGAGCACAAGAAATGGGAGAAAAAGGCGCAAAGAAATGTTTGTAAAGTTTATGAAGAGTGCTTAAATTATCAATTATCCAATAAAAAGAACAAGCAAACAGCTTATTGCTATAAATAGCTGAAGTAGAAATTTCCTGAATTAAAGCCTCAAGCCAGATGCTCATATTTTTATTCTTTAAATAAAATCTCTAAGCTTATTGATTTTTTTTATGTGTTGTTACTTGTACTGGCACACAATGCTTGCTTTAACTGTACATGTGGGAACTTGAAAAGATAATGGTTAAGTTCCGAAATCGCTCGTTAAAGGAGCTGGTTTAGTTTTGTATTATGAACTCTGTCTTGAGTTTTAAACACAGTTTTGCCTTAAAATACTTATAGCAGGATTATAGCTGCACGTTTTAGTATTAGAGTTAGAAAAAAAATACTGGTATAAAGCGCACAGCTTCTGACTGAAAACTGAACTGATTTCATGGCTAAGGACACTTATTTTTATATTCTATTCTGTGTCAAAAATAGTTATAAAGTCTCTTATTTCCTACCAAATTTATGTTTTGGACTCACACTTTTTGGTATAAATTGTGTTGAAGTTGAACGCTTGCTCAGGGTCCTCAATTTACATTGTTGAGAATTACAAACAATTTAAAATAATTTCGCTAATTTACATTATTTAAAATAAATTGCAAACGCTTAAAATTATCTGATTTTTTTGTAGATAGGGTAACGTTATTTCGGTAAGTTAAACTAACGATAAGCAATTTGTTTTCAATTGTTATTTTGAGCTTGATTTTTTGAAGGCGTCATCAAAGCTCCATATGGCGCATGCACACATAGTATATACATATCTAGACTAGTATCATGTCATTGATTGCCAAGCGTTTGTTTATATTTTGAGAAGGGTACATTGTTACCAACAAACAAAGAAACCCAGCCAAACAAATGGCAAGGAATGAGCAGTTTGACGCTGTAATTGCAAGCATTCAAAGCTAATTGTATAAGGAGTCCAAATGCTCAAATGTTTGGTGCGTAGTTTTCTTGTACTTTAAGTTCAACTTATAGCTCAAAGAGCCAGCAGCGGCAGGGCAGTTAAGATTTTAATGGTTGATAGCAGATAGTACTTGCCACCCAAAACCCACCCTGAAGCGAGTGCTTGGCAGAAAATAGAGTCCTGGGACAACTCTGACGGAAATCGAGTGTGTCAAGCCTTGAGAATGCTTTGCCATTTAGTTTACGCAAAAGTGCCTTGAAAACTTGCTTCAAAACTTGGGCGCAAGTTGAAAAAGCACAGAATTGCTTGCACACAAAAGCACAAACACATGGCCACCATTAATTTAATTTGAAGTTGTGCAGCTTTTGATGAGCTGACAAAGCCAAGCTAATTAATTTGCCCGGCACCATGATGGGGTCAACACTTCAACCCATCAAGGACTGTGACAAAGCATAACTTTATATCGTTTGTCAAAGCATAAGAAAACAAAAACTCATCAACATCATCAGCACCATTTGATAATCCACATTGCATTAAAAATACATCAAACTGTGATGACAAACTAACCCAAACTCAAACCCAAAAACACCCACAAAGCCATCAGCATTTAAAATAACTTTACTCTACTTTGTGGTCTCTTGTCTATTCTTTGTTATTGTTCCAACCTCTCTCACACTGTTGATATTAACCCAAACTGATTTATTGTTTTTATCACAAAAGCCAAGGCGACACTCGAATGCTGGTGGCATCATAAACTGATAGAGTTGAATTGTCTTTTGTTGTTCTGTTATTAATCCATTAAAGGTACATTTTCATAGCACACTTTTCGGCGGCGGGCAGAGCAAAGAACCAAATTGCTTAGCTGTGCATAAATTTACAAATTTTAATTATTTGTGCATTTAGTTGAATCCCAATGCTGACACGTGGCACGCATAATTCAATTTGTGCTGCGATTATCACATGGCTAAGAGTCAGTGCGTTTTATTATTGTTAGTTTTATACATGGTTTTTGTGTTATAGCACATTACACGCTGTACATAATTCGCCTTATGATTATCATAAGAAAATTCCTTTGCGTCTCGAGATTGGCGACATAAACGTGGAGCGCTCACCACGTTCTTAGCATAGGTAAATTCGTTACAAGAAACCACAATCCACCCAACCAATTTACTGACTGAGATTTTGTTCCAGTTGAGTGTTTTCTCTTGGCCACAATAAATTTTATTGTAAGTGGCCATTAGGTATGCTCATTGCCATTTTCAATCTTGCCAACGTTGGGCATCATAGTCAGGCCCAACTGTAATAACGGTTATTATTCCCCACAAGGCAATAATTGAAATTCTCTCATTAACATATTTTAACAATATTTTTCAGGAATTTATTTTGTATTTTATTTTTCATTTCTCGAGCAAATATTTAGCTTGAATTGGATGCTCTATTCTTGAATTTTATTTAAAGATAAACTATAGCTAAGCTTAATATATGCTTTGCATGAGCTATACTTATATGACAATGGCAATAGTATGGGGAGGTAAGTTGAGTAAATTCCATTAATAAACACCTGAAAATGTTTTTTTTTTTATTATAGCAAAGTGTATATGTCTGTGTATGTAATTGTTAAACTAAGATGCTTTCAGTTGATGTTCTTTTTATGATCCCATATTATACAAAATGCGTAAATTATTTTTAAATTAACTTTGAGTTGAATATTTTCTTTTTAAATTCTACTTTATGGCAATTTAATATATTGCAACCTAGACTCAAAGTAACAATAAAAATAGTATATAAAATATGACCTGCTATTGATAACTAAATGAAAAAGTTTTCTTTAAATTTACAACGCACCAATCACTTAGAAAAATAACATGAACGAACGAGTATAAAAGGAAATGTGGGCAAAACGCAGTGGAAGCTTGACGCAAATAAATAGAAGTACCTTTAAGCTCTGAATAGTAATTTTTTTGTCAGCTCAGTTGCCGGATATAGTACATGAAATTCGATATTAAACTAGGGATTTTGTATACTATTTTACTTTTTTCTGCTCTGGTAAGGAACAGCAACATTTCGTGTTGCACAGAATTCTTTTTGGAATTCTTATATGTATTTGCTTGGTTTTATCAATCAAGTATGTTCAAAAAGTTTTAAATAAATTGCCCACACAATTTTTTTTCTGCTATTATGACGTCTTTTAGTATCACATATCGAGGACGTACTAAGTTTTCTTATCATTGTTGCTATGGTATATACTAAAGGTTTTATGGTTTTGGATTTTAATGATTTAAATCTATAATGTGTTTCTGCTAGACTAGCTTAACTTAATTAACTCAGTCTAGCCCTCATACAGAAAGACATTTAAAAAATATATTTTTTTTAATGAAATCTTAATTATGAGATTTGACTAAGGATTCAAGGAAAAAAATAGTTTATTGAGTTAATTTTTTTGTTTAAAAAAATCTCTTTCACATATTTATTTAAATGCCCTAAGAAAAAGAAAAGATATAACAGCCAATTCACTAAGTCATAGTACATGCTAAATAGTATATAATAAAAGAAAAATATATAAAAAAAATAATTGTAAAATTTGTACTAAGGGATAACTTAGTGAAAAAATGTATACATTATTATTATTTAGGATTAATAATTTGGCTATAAATGATACGACATTTTTGCTGTTCGTTTTGTTTAGATTTTACCTAGAAGTATGAGCTTGAGAAGGACCTGAAGTGTAGAGGAACAGGAGTCTGAGAGAGAGAGAGAGTGAGAAACACTTAACGCTTATCACAAAGTAACTCGACGCTTGGCGCGCTTCAGTTTTTTAAGCACTCTTAGCATACACGTATATACATAGTAGAATTTATTTACACTTATATACGACTCGTAGATAACTATTTGCAGAATGTCGTTGACTCAAAAGCCGGATGAGACATGTCCTAGCTTCTTGGCATCCACGGTCCATTCGTAGCCAAGGGACGTATTGTTGTTAGTGGTCGGATTCGTGGTGGAAACGGAACGCTGCATTTCCCTCGGACCCGGATAGTAGACAACCGGACCCGGTGAAGGCGCCCGATTCCGGCTAATCTTCACTAGACCCGGTGAACCGGAGACTTGAGTAAGCCTTACACCATTCAGTGAGCTGTTGCCTCCGCCCGTGGCAACCAGGAAGGTGGTTGTGGTGCTGCGTTGTGTTCCGTGTCGCGAGAAGCGGCCGGATGAGCGATGGTTAATTGTGCCGTCGCCGTTGTTCGAAATGGAGCTCTCGTAGTGTATAAGATCCGGCTGGTCACGACTCAGGCGTCGCTTGAAAAAAATGAGTAAAAAAATGCGCTTAAACTTCTCCCCAAAGATAATGTAGATGAGAAAGTTGACACTGCTGTTGATGGTGATTAGAAGATTCGACACCTTTGTCACCTTGTGATCGATGACACTATAAAATGCTTCCGAGATGTTAAGCACCAGTGGCAAAAAGTTGAGCATAAAGAAGACAATGACTACGCATAGCAGCATTGTGGCCAGTCCAATTTCCCTTTTCTCCGATCGAGATAAACGCTGACGTTCTCGATTCGCACGCTTCACCTGCCTATAGATCAGGCAATTGAGTATGGCCAGAGTGAGAAAGGGTATTATGTAGTTGACAATCAGATAGCACCAGTGTATGTAGATATTTATATAAGTCGGATTACGTCTCAGTGCCGATGGACGCACACAATGCAGCACAATATCCGTGTGAGGCAACTGATAAGTCACCGTTAACACCTCCCAAAATCGAGGCATATTATACGCCAATGAGAAACAGACGCAAACTATAAAGTAAATCTTGGCACGGCCATAAGTGCAAAGAGCACGCGCTCTAAGTGGATGACAAACGGCCACATAGCGTTCCAGAGTAACCGTAAATGTCATATAGATGCTAGCCGTTTGGGCAATCATGCCAATAGGGAACATTGCTGGCGATATGAACGGATACACATAGTTGTAGTAGCCAAAAAAGTGACCCGTATACGGATAAATGGATGGTATGCCAAACAGCAGCATGGAGCTAATAATCAACATCGTGTCGCAACGTGCCAAACCCTTTAGTAAATAGTTGATACTCGAGCGCATTTGTGGACGTGATAATATGATCATCGATATCACATTGCCCAATATGCCCAGGATGCCGACAATGTTGAGTAGGACGCCGCATACCCAAAACTCGATGCGATTATTCTCCATCTGCGGATTGTAAACCTCCTCACAGATACGTGTCCAATTTGGCTCATCGCCGAACTCCTCCACTTGTGGAAACAGATACGTATAGCTCTCATTGTTGTTGTTGTTGTGATCAATATCATTAGCATAGCTGCTGTTGAATAGCAATCGTTGCCCTGCATCGTAGAGCAGTGGAGCTAGGGTGCTGCCCAATGGATCGGTTATCTCATAACGCACTGCATCCTGCTCAGATTGTCCCGTTGCACTGTCCAAAAATTTATCCACATTGATGGGCGCCCAATCGTAGTCGGCTGGCGAGGATGGGGGCATCACACCAGCAGCCATGCCAGCAGATATCAGTTGAGGTTATGGAACAACAATAAACAGAACGAGAACAACTGTTGTCTGGCATTTAAACATTTATATCGCAACTTTTGCTTTAACATAAATTGTGTGAAGTTGTAGTTATGGTTCTGTTTTTGCTGGCTGGATTACACCTGTGTGCACTCACTTGCCTCGTTCTGCGTCCTGTGCTTGTCCTTCACAGCAGCTTTGTGCAATTCTCGTTAGTTGGGCCTGTGTTGGTGGGCGTGACTTAAACTTTACGTTGCTCTTTTTGTTTGCTTTTCCGCTTGGAGCTTTCACACTGTTAAGTAAGCTGGTAATTTTAAAAGTGTCGTTGTTGTTGCTGTTGCCAATGTTGATACTTTAAGCTGTAAAGAGGAAATGAAAAATGATAAAGACTTCATTAACAGGCTGCGTAATGTTGTTCTTTTTGTTGCATGCTTGTCAGGTAAAGCTTAGCACGCAGTACCAAAACTTTTTTGTAACATCCTAAGTTGCTTATTTGTCCAGTAATTGGTGATCTTACGATGAGTGTTTGGAAAGTTCGGAAAGTTTGTTTTCTGCTTACATTACTTATTGTTTTTGTGAGAAGCTTATTTAATGTTTACACTTGGTGTCAATTTGGGCTATTTAAAAAAATTATCTACTTGGTCAAAGATTGTATATACTTAAGCTTGTTAACCATTTTCCTAACCCTTCTTTATTAAATATACCTCTGATTCACTTCGCGCTAGGTTAGAACAAACAAACAGGCTCAAGTCTTGACAGTCTTGACACTTAGTTTGACGCACACATGGACCAAGTTTCAAGTCTCTGTCTTTAAGGGTGTCAAAAAGAGTTGCTTTCACTTTAGACTATTAGAAAAATACAAAATTCTGAATTCTGGAAAGCATTTTACTCTCACTTTTCTTTAAGCAAGTGGAAACTATATTCCTTACTCCACATGAAAGTCAATATGTGAGCAGATGAACTTTGTATTGGAAGAATAGATAACATTTTGCGGGGCATAAATTCCTCAGCTTCTGTCCTAATCCTTCTTACCATACATTTATTAAATTTTAAATTAAACAAATTTAAAAGAACTTCATTTTGTAATGATTATCATGAGCAACTTCTTAATATAATTTTTCACGCATAAAAAAAAAATAATACTTTGTTAATATAAATGCTGTTACCTTGGGCATTTAATAACTGAAACCCTTTCAGCTGTTTTTTTCGGTATCCTCTGCTTTATTTGCTTTTTGTTGTTTGACGTAAATCCGATATCTTTTTTAAAATGTAATTACCAACCTTCCATTTATGGGGGTGGGGTATATTTTCACAAGCGTCACAAACATTTACACTTTCAGAAACGCAGCATTCTTTAATGCGATTTCGTTTTGTTGACAGTTGTAACTTTTTGATTTGTTTTCCACGCTTTTATTTATTTTTTGTGAATTTGTTTGGCACACACTGAAAAACAGAACACTCAAACGTATATTTCATTTATTTATTTATAAATTGATGCGCTGCTCGCCAGCGAATTGCTTTTTGCGTTTTCTTGCTCATAAGTATTTTAATATTTTCAGATCATGATTGCTTTAAATGCAACTGAACTTGCTTTTCAACATGTTGCAACAATTTTTTATGCACTTTTCAACGCACATCTTTGAAGTTTGACGACAGCTTCTCAAAAGCATGTTAATTACGCTTTTATTAACACAATTTTGGTTAATTATACTTTGAGTTCTATTATCTTGCCTATAGCCGATGTGCATATAAACAAAAATATCAGCACTTTTCTCATCTCTCCTTCTAGCGCTCACTCTTTCACACTTGTGTGTAGGATTTAAGTTGTCATCTTGCTCTTTGCTTGGCAAGTGATATTTTTAAAACAAACTTTGCGTCACTTGGGAGCCTATGTCTATACTATGTATGTTGCGCACGAACGCGTTGAACGCTGACAGCCAACTGCGCGGCCAGCCGAATTCAGCTAGTTTTTCCGCCTGCCGCCAATTTAAATTGATATCTTTTATGTTTATTGCGCATGCACCATGTTGCCAAGGCTCGTGGTCTATTGTTTAGCCAGCTGTTAAGCATTTCATTCATAAAAACCATTGGCGCCATTTAAGTGTCGTTGCAACATTGTTGCACGACCAGTGAAAGTGGCACAGTGCCTGCTTGACTGCATAAGTATTTAGTAGTATAGCAAGATGACATGTGCAATGACCTTTTGAATATTTATAGTATGTGAAACCCTAAACAAAATATGTACAACTTGCAATTACATATCTTCTACTCGCAGACGATTATCTTTTCTTCCATCGGTATCAATTTCGGAAATGCAGTCAACTAGGCGAAACACAACAACAACAACAGTACACTGCAGTGCTAGAAAAGAAATTGACGTCATCTATCGACATAAATTTAATCTTTGTTGTATACTTTAGAACTTGTTAGATGGAGGCCTTAAATGTTCTGCTTGCTGAGTATAATTTACATATCTTCGGGGGGAGAAATAAGTTTTTGGGTCGCAATAGGCGCTTTGATCTATTGTGCCGAAAGTTTTTATTATAAGTAACAGAAAATATTTTTAAAGGTTTCAATAAGGTTGTAAAAAAAAACTTTTCACAGTTCAAGTTTCAATCTGCTTTTCCGTAATATATTTTTTTTAAAGGTACGAGACTTGTGTCCTATGCTCAACTTATCGCTTTTGCTTTGCTCAACCTTCACTTTCAATATCCCTGATCCGAAATGTGGGCGCCTTTTGTATTTTGGCATCTTGCAGCTGTTGAAAACCTGACGAAAATTCTTAATGTTTTTTGCATCAGCAAACTAAGCAAGGTGAGTCCAACATATGCTTTAAGCCAATGAAAGCAGTTAGTGAACCGAATCTATAAAAATGTATTTGCCTAAGTTTTGAGTTGCTCCACAATTATGTTTATTGTATCTTTTACTCATCACACTTTCGCAGTTATATACACACAACATTTTTTTTATTTTAAATACAATTTTCTTTTTTACACCATCTTAAGTTCGCCTGGTCAACTAAGAATTTTATTGTTGGCTAAACAACTTGAATTTTTATGTTATTTTCAATTTTTATATTTATTTAGATCTTAGCTTTGTAAGGCGTTCACGAAGTGGCATGTGAGTGCCATATGAGTACAAACAGCTGCATGAAATGCGTAGGCGACACACTTACTAGATAATATATCTGTGGGTGTGGCAACGACACCATTATCAGCTGCCGTTTGCCACTAGTTTAATTAAAGTTTTAATTATTTATTGCGCAATGATTGCATCTTAATGCAATCAATAAAAACTTAAAATCGTAACTGAATCAAAATAATCATCTTGACATTTCCACTGAAATAAGCAGACTGGGTTCGCTAAGAATGAAAACTGTTATTTAACGCAATTACACAGCACAGCCGAGAAAAAGAGGCAATGTCCCTCGGACAGCTGGATACGCGAAAGGACACGCAGGACACACTGACTGGGCCACCCACGGTCAATGAATTTATTGAAAACTGACCGCAGACCGAAAACTTAATTCACAGTGGCTTTGGCTTTGGCTGGCGGGCAAGATTTACGGACTGGGCTTCCAGGTCCCAGCAACTTTAGCTCCCTGCAATGCTCGATAAAATAAAATAAATGTCCGACGGGCACGCGTGAGTAGGGGGAACAGGAATAGGTAAAGGACACCAAGCGTCTGCCAGTTGACTGCTTCAGCATATTGTCAGCGGTTGTTAGGTCCTTCTTGTCCCACGAAATTGTCTTGAACCGAATATCAGAAAGTCAGCTCAGCTAGAGTACACATAGCTCAGCTGCAGGCAGTTTTGTCAGGCAGCTAAGTAAATGCAATATGTATTTTCTTTTCCCATCTAACATGCCTCAACAGAGCAGCAACTGCATATATATCTAAAGAACACGCATGCAAACTTGTCTTGCTTAAGCGCGTGCTAAAGTCAAGTACGAATTTTGGCATAGTCAAGATGAACAAGAAGGAACTCTCAAGAATTGCAATGAATAGAAAATTGCGTTTTGTCGTCCCTTGGCAAGCGTCAAAACAACATGAGTTGAGAACAATTTTTGACAGTTAGTGCAGGAAAGTAGACTATAAACAATGTGGGAAGTTAAACTTTAAGCTTTCGACTTTAATTCTGAAATACTTCAAATCTTGTTTAAGCCAGTTATAAGTATTTGAAAGAATAAAACAATTTGTTATTTTAAATCAACAGTAGGTATGTTTATAATAAATAAAAAAGTTAAAAAATGAAGTTTATTTATAAAAGTCGCAAGTATTCAACTTTAAAATGCTTTAGGTATGAATGTCGATTTTTGTCTGTTTAAGTTTGTCTGGCTTATAACTGTTTATCTTTGTCAATGTCACTTTCTGACCCAGGGTTAGCCGCTGTAACCTTTCCGCTTGGCCAGTTTCTGTACACTCTTGCTGTTTTTATGCTATTGCAAGAGGGCCTACATAAAATACATATGTAAACAGAACAAAAAACACACGCATATCAAAAAAGAAAAAAAGGACACTTTGAAGCAATCCAGAAGCAGAAATAAAATAATTTTATTGATGATATTTCATGACAGCTATCAACAACAACATCACATATCTTGATAAAATAAAACATTTGTGGTCCTATTAAATCGTACAAATTTTAAAGATTGTATTTTAGAAAATTGACAACATTTCCATAAATACCAAATGTGCTTCAAATTGATTCTACTTCGCTGGCGTCGTCTGGAAAGTTTTTGTATTTTTGCCTTGCCGCACTAAGTTTTTGGCAGCGATTTAACTTTTTTCCACATACAGCTATTCATAATATTTTGTTTGTTGCCAAGCAAGCTGAAAAACATAATGATATGCCTGCGTCTCCACAACTACTTCGACTTGACCCAAACCGAATGCTTGTAACCAAAAATTCTGATCTCATAGCCAAAAACTGTCAACTGGCAGCTGCCATTTCGCATTCTGCCTTCTGTCTATTGTCTGTCACATTTATTGGGCTTGGCTTATCAACTGTTAAATCGGAAAATATAGCCGGAAACGGAAAAGCACAATGTGCAAGTGTGTGCTCTGTTAACGGCCATTAATGACTATCACCACTAAGTGGCCATAAATCAGCCACCAGTTTTCACGCAAACATAAGCCAACAGCTTAGATTCGAGGCGCTTCTGGACTTTGGCTAAGTGAAGCCTCAGTACAACAAACGTACTTACTCAAAGGTATAGAAAATTTAAAGGTTTGACTTTTTGAAGCTTTGCATTCAATTCTCCTTTAAGATATATGAAACGAACCAGTTTTGGGAAAAGAGTTTTTTTAAACTTAAGACTAAAAATATTCTATTAGCAGTTTCTAATATAATCCTTAAGTCATAACAATTAGATGAGTAGTTTCTGGCCTAAAGATACCTATAGCGAGTGGCATGTGTTAAACCATTATTATATTGCTTACATCACGTCCAGTTGAATGTCGAACTGTGATTTTACAAACGGATGAAATCAATGCTAGCCTTGGGGATAAATCAAACCACAGAAAGAAAGATGGAAAAACTGACGTTGACAATTTTTGCATTTACTCCACAACATTTTTTGCGCTTTTCAGTGGCTTTTGGCCTTCCGCTTGAAGTTAGCTGCAATAAGTTTTACACGCAAGTTGTGCGTCACGATTCGTATCCTGTCATTTGCATGAAAGCGAAACCAATTGCCAAAACGGAAGCTAGTTTGCATTCAATGCAAGAAAATACATATTTTTGGCATTTTCAATGCGCTTTTTAATACTTATGTGACTGAAATTATATAAAGGACTTTATCATATTCCCCATCATAAAATGTCGTCAATTAGAAAGCCGAAGTAACGGCGACGACTTTCTAGCGAGGACTGGAAATGCTATAAAACACATAAATTACGTATGTCTTATTTTGAATTACGCATACATAATTTCAGTTAAATTAACCCTCTACTGACATTATCGGAAAAATTGTATATATCAACACTTTTCATCTAAATGAATGGACGTTTATTAATTTCTCAGTCAAGTGCTTTTTAATTGCTATTGCTTAAAGAACTTCAAACCCTAACGTTTTATCAACTAAGTGAATATTTATTTGGAGCTCCCTAAAGATTATCCTCTTGTCATGCAAGCCTTGTGCCTATTTTGGCCCACAGTAAGCACTGCATGAATAACTAATGTAATGACTTAGAAGCATAAACAAATTTGTATGTGAATGTGTTGTAAACACTGTGCATACATACATATAGAATAATTTGGTGCGACAATCGGCATCACTTTGAAGATGCTTTTGATAGCAGCTCACAAGCTGCTCCCATTTACAGCAGGCTGAGACGTTTCGAAATTTTTGATTTGCATATACGAAGGTTTGCTGAAAAGCAATAGCAATACATGTATATTAGCCGAATCAATGGTACCGTTTTTACAGCGTGCTAAGCAAAAGCTCCAGTTGTGGCCAAAGTCTATTGAGTTGTGGTGGCCAAAAATTTAATTTATCAAGGTATTTAATGTTTAGACTCCTCAACACATGCTTTTCGTCTTGTTCTTAAGCTATTTTTTCCGCTTCTCAAGACGTTCAAAAACAACGAATTTGTGTTTAAAAGCGCACTGCTCAGCGTGTTAAGCAGGTTGTCATAAATTTGGATACACAAATGATTGGGTTAAGGGATCAAAAGAACATTGTCAGTACTTTGTGGGTGTTTAGTTAGTTACCCCAAAGAGCAGTCTACACTTGAGACTTGAGCTCAGACATTTAATTGCTTGATGTTCGCATCAAATCACATTACTCACTATCTCCTGTAGGGACAGTTCTTGTGACTAAAACGTTCGCTACTTAAAGACAATTTTTAAGGTTTTTAAAACAATTCTGCTTATATTCTGCTTAATCGACACACTGCTTTTTGCACTGCCTGCTGCCTGAGAGAGCTGCTTGGTGTGTGTACTGGCTAACCTTCAAGTGCTGCCAACCTAATGTAAATGAGGGTTTTGGTATTTGTATGGCCAACTATGGTCTATTGTGACCTTAACAGTTTTAAAAATATTTCATAACGGCGACTTAGTATTTCCAGGTTGATACATTTCTCATTTGCTGCAAGAAAACAATCATAAACTGCAGCATCTACAAGATAGATATTTCTTAAATAATCGTAGCAACAATGTTGGTATTTATGTCTTAGGGTGCTTTGAGCTTTGGTCGCTTGCAATTTGCAATTTTATGGAGTATCTTCACTGCACAATGAGTAAATATATATTTTTTTTTAATACAAATTTTTTGGGATTAACCTTTTATTGTACTTGCTTCAATTTTTAACGTGTGTTTTTTGCGATTTTATTTTTTGTTTTTTGTTAGAAGCGGTTCATTGAACTAAAATATTAAAATTGTAACAATGGAAATATACCGGTATTTTTTTTTTGTTTTAAATTGACTTATGCATAGATTTTAATTACAACAATTCTTAGGCTAAACTTCAACCGGTTCTGTACAGGCTAGAATCAAAGGTTTGATTATTATTTAAATTAACTAAAGAGCTATATTAAGTAGATTTTACATGTTTATAAATAATATTCGAGTTGTTTGATGTGCTTCATTTGCCATTAATTAAAAAGTATTTTAAGTACAATTATTTTGAACGGATTTCGGGCATTTAGCATAATAAAAAAAAAATAATAATAAAATATGTTTGTAATGCATATGTAAATAAATAATTTTAAGCATTATTTGTTGTAAATTTGCACAGGTACGCAATGGTATTCAAGGCAGCTGTTAAATAATTTAGCTCTATTTTTATTTTAATTTGATGTATTTATGCTTGAGGTAGGTAATTTGCAATTTGCTAATTAAGTAATTTGTAACTGGTAATTGGTATAGAACAAAGCAATCGAACTTGGCATCGGGCAATTGAAACAGTCTACATAAAATACTTAAAACAGCTACCTTCTTATCCAATAATTATAAATAAATTATGTACTTAAGTGTTTTTTCTTTTTTCTTCGAATAATTACAATACGTATTAAAAAAAAAAAACAACATAAAAACAGTCTTGTGGTTGCATTTGTGTTAGTTTCTTGTCGCGTATAAGAAATTGGATGCGAATGAATATGAATTCGAGTATATGTGTGTATGTAATTGTTAATATACATATGTATATGAGTGTGTTTATTATATAAATAAATTCAGATTAATAACTGGGTACTTAGGCGCATGTCTTTTGCTTGTTATTTTCAGGAATTCGAATAGCTCCGATTTTTGTAATTTCTTTTGAATAACTATTTACAAAATGTGTTTCCTCTATACAGTCTATGGCTATATCTATATACATGCCAACTATTTACAGTTCTTAGGCAATAACACTCAGAGAAAATAGATTGTTCAAAAGGTCTAACACGGATACGATTTTGATTTTTGATTTTTCAAAAGATTTTTTAGAGAACCTAATAATTTTAATTAGTTATATTTTTCCATTAATTTTTAAATCAACTTTTTCTTCTATAACTTAAAATTGGTTTATTTAATCGTCTTTTTCCAAATTAAGAACAATCGTGACTACCTACGGAACAGTCTAACGTTTAAAAATATTTTCTAATTCTTTTCTCTGAGTGCACCTTTCATTTCTTTTCAGCTCACCTGCTGCGTGAGCAGATTAACCAATTCCGTTCGTTCCATATTATTGAGAGTATGCATATCAACACCCAATGCGGCTGCCACCGCCTCAATATCCAAACCGAAGGAGGTTAGCAGCTCAAGGAAGCGCATCTCCTCGCCAGTCAATGGATTCGTTAGAGTGGGGCACGAATGATTGCATTGTGGCCAACTGCAACGCTCCAAAAGACGCAAATTGCATTTCTCTGGAACTCGTGGAAGTCTTTGTTTGGGCTTCGGGTTTGACGCAATGTTGGAGGCGCGACGCTTTTGTGGCTCTAATGCCTGCTCCTGTTGCAGCTGATGTTGCTGTTGTTGATGTTGTTGCTGCTTGCGTCGCTGCTGGCGTTGCTGCTTGCGCTGCAGCTGTTGTTCGGCTGTTAAATGTGGACGCCGCTTTGCTTTGCTCTGATTACTGTTATTTTTGTTCATTTCATTTTCTCGCTTGCGCTGCTGCTGCTGCCGGCGTCGCTGCTGGCGTCGCTCCTGACGACGACGCTTGCGCTCCTCACGCTGCTCCTTGCTCAGGTGATTCCTCTTCCGTTGTTGCGTCAACTGATTTAGTTTCTGGGCACGCTGATGCTGATGCCGCTGCTGATGTCTTTGGTTTAGATGGAGCGCTGTCGAAGTTGTTGTTGTTGTTGGCTCCGTGGAACGTTTGAGTTTGTCATGACGCTTGCGACGCTGCCGCGTGGAGTGCTCCCAGCACCTCAAGGCTGCCGGCAGCGAGATGTCATCGATCTTGATGTTGACCCAATCGCGTTTCGAGAGCACCGCATGCCCAATGCAACTAGGCGCAAACACAGCGCTAACATTGTCCAGCGAGGAGCGAAGTGCTCCACCCATTTCATGAATGTAGTTCCATTGCTGTGGTGTAACCGGTGCACCCACATTATCAGCACGCATTTGTGCCTCATCGAACAACCACTGAAACACAAACAGAGGAGCTGAAAACAGAGCGAAGTTAGTCAAAAGTTAGTTGATGCTATTAAAAATGGATAGTTAAAGGGAATACTTACTTTTAAGCGTTGGATACAATCGATAGCCGAAATAGCAGCGCCATGGTTCAGTGGGATGTGCCTTGGTGCAGTCTTCAGGCAACAGGCCCTGCCACAGCTTCCAACCCTGACGCACTGCCTCACTAGATGCCACCGCTGAGGGTGTATAGGGTTCGCGATCGAGAAACCAACCCGAATCACTGACTCCACGCACTGTCACCGTTAATTTTTTTTCGTTCACTAGAAAGTCTCTCACGCGATCCAAATTGAGCATGACACCCAAACCACCAGCAGATGAGCCGACCAACAGCAGCTCGCCGCCAGCCACACGTCCCAATCCCACTGGTATGAGATCGGCAATCACCTGGCGAAGTATTAGGGCGCCCATGAAGCGCCAGTTTTTCTCGCGATCTCGCGTATCCGGCTCGGTACGTGTACCCGACCAGGAATCACTGCTGCAGTAAGGTACCAGCACATGGTTGGCATTATGCCAATAGGGATTCTCTTCGGCGTGAGGTGAGAGAATGCCACCAACTAAATCAAAAAGAGGAAGAGAAAAAGTTTCTTTAGTTTGTTTGGTCACTTCTTTTCCTCTTTCAGTTACTCACCATCTCGTGTTTCTGGCCACTGCGTGGAGGTCATCAGATGACGCAATCGGAGCCAACGTGCGCGGCACGATCGATTGTCATAGCAGTGCCAGCCACCCTCGAGGAAGACGATCCACTTTTTGGAGTTGGGCTGCTTGCGCAGATAGAAACCAGCATGGGTGCCATCATTGCAAGTAATGCTTGAGTTTGTGAGCCATGCACGTTTCAGTAAACGGCTGTGATCTGGTTCACCTGCACCACCAGCACCTGCTTCAGCTGGATGCATTACCTTATGGTTGGGCATATTGCTGCTTGAACCGCTTTCAAACGGTATATTTTGATGCAGTGAATTCGCATTTGATTCCGCCTGCTCTGTTTCCAGTTCCAAGGGCATCTTTGAAGTGCCAGTTGTATCTATGTTGTCATTGTTGTTGGTGCTGCTGTTAATGCTATTGCTGCTGATAGCATGTGGCATTACACTGAGAAAAACAAGCAGCAACAACAGCTGACAGCGCTGTGGCGTAGTCGTCGTCGTCTGCAAGAGAATAAGTTAAATGTTAAGTTGCAGTTCAAAAGTAATACAAAAACCAGCTATAACAGTTAAAGTTCGACTACGCAGCCTGTGATGTTCGCTCTTCCGAAGAGAGCTTTTAAGCTCAACATATCTCACGTTCCTTTCTCTATCATTCGCGCTCTCTCTCACTTTTTCTGTTCGCGACATTGCAGCGCTCAAAACTTATTCACAACTTTTGTTGTTGTTTGCCGTCGTAATATGTACTTCTCGTAAATAACACAACATAGCGCGCTCTCTCTCTCCCTCTCCCTCTCCCTCTCTCTGCCTTGCCTTTTGCTCTCTTGCTCATGCTGCGGCTGCCTGTTGCTCTTGTGGTTTTCTGTTATTGTTGTTGCTCGTTGAATGTATGTTTTTTTTTTTTTTGGCGGAAAAACTTACTTTGATCAAAATGCGAGCAAGAAGCTTTGCGATAAGATCAAAGAAATTTTTGCCGCGCATTTCGTTACGTTTTTGTTGTTGTTGTTGTTATTGTGTTACGTTGTGCACTGTTTGTATTGTCGTAGGGAAAAGAGAGAGAGAGAGAGAGAGAGAATGAGAGAGTGCGAGCGTTTGTGTTGAAGAGACAGACAGGTATTTAGTCAAACATGGCTAGAGAAGTTATTGCTCTGTTATTACAAGCACATAAATTAATATTAATCATATGCCCTCTGGGTAACACTGTCAGTCAACACAAAGCATAGGACATACACTGAGAGAAATGGGCAGAAATGTAAAGTGTAAGATTTTCAAAGCTTATAACTTCTTTTCATTACATTTTTAGTTTCACAAAAGAATGTTTGTTAAACTAAAATCGATTCAATATAATTTACTCTTATAGTGAGACGATTGGTTATTAATTGAAGTGTATATTTATTTCTGTAAGGAGTTCGTACTTTAGTTAGTTTGTTTTTTTATGAGTGCACAAACTGTTGATTTTTACACTGTCATGGCCGCATGGACTTCTGGTAATCAGCAACGTCGAAGTCTATTTTCTGTTCGAGCTTAAGTTTTTTTTTTTTTTTAATTTAGTTATTGTTTTTGCTGTTGTTCTTGGCTTTGAACTTAAGGTCGGCTGTGCACATCAATCAAAATGAGTAGCGGCGATTTGTGGTTGTTGTTGGTTTGATTTTACGCTATTTTCCAGCAATTTGTAAATGATACAAAAAAAAAAAAAAGCCAACAACAAAACGCGTGCCGCCAACAACACAAACAACAACGATTTTAGTGTCTCAGTGTGTCAGTCTGTCAATTGTGTCCGCTTGTCTGCGCCGCTGTCTCTGCATAAATAACCATTCAGAAATCGTAAAGAAATCTTCAATCAATGTTTATTTTCGGTGCTTTGATGTTTTGCCGCCTTCGTGCCGCTAGCAACTACAGTTTGCAGACAAAATGCAAATGACACGGACAATTTTAGAGAGCGATGGTTAAAGGAGAGGAGTGGAGACATGAATATAGGCCTATACAAAACAAAACAAAAAAACCAACCAACAGAACAATCATGGACACACACACACACGCAGCTCTTGACCAGCTGTTGAACAAATTCAAACTTGACCAGCGGCAAAAATCGTGTAACGGTAGCATATTTTTAGCCTTAAGACAACTTTGGCTACAGCAGCTCTAAGCTGTTTTGAGGCATTTTCAGCTCCTGCTCTCTCTTACACAACTTGATCGACTTTCCTTCAATCTGTTTTTTGGTTTTCCCATTTTGCTATCGCTGCCGTTTTGATTGCTGCCTGTCAGTCAGGGGTCTAACCCCCCCCCTCTACTGGCAACACAAATTCAAGACCTCAACAACAAAACCAAAAACCAAAAACCAACTCTCTGATGTTTGCCGCTCAACAAATTGACAAGAATTCTAACGCTAAAAGCGGCATCGAAATGAGAGACAGAAAGAGAGAGAGAGAGAAAGAGAGAGGGAGAGCTACTCGATAAGTTATGTTTTGGCACTTTTACTCAAATTTGCTGATCGGTTGATTTTCTTTCCTTTTTCATTAAATTTTAACTGAAAATTGTGTTTTTTTTTTTTAACAATGGATAAATATTTTAGTTTTTGTATAACTTATCCCAAGTTACAATTTATAAATAAGTATTAGTTTTTAGTACAACGGCTTGGGATGAGTTTAGAAAGATTTTTTGTGTTGTTGACTTGACTTCTTAGCTACTTTCTTTTAATACCAATAACATTTACAAAGTTTAGTTTCTGTCAAGGTTTGAGATATTAACCGATGTTTAAGCAACCCTCGTTTATTGACATACTTGACGATTTAGTTTGGGGCAGCGCCTACAATCGTCTAATGTTAAAGAAATATAACAAAATTACGTGTGTGCGTGGATTTACGCTTGAGTAAACAAAACGCGTGCCCACACTTAGACAAACACTCACAAACAGACACACACACACACACACGTACTTAGACGAATGTAACTCATAGATACAATTGAAGACACATGAAAATAGAGATACTTAGAAGCGAGCGTGCGTTGCACTTGTTGTTTACCTGTGAAGAAAAATAACAAAAAAACGGCAGCGCCAACACCAACAACAACTACAACAAGATCAGCAGCTGCTCTGTCGGCACCAGCAAAAGAAAAAAGAAAAGACAAAAATGTTCACAAGCGCCGCTTAATTACCCTATATAGCGTCTTAAGTTGCGCTGTTAATTGCGGGGCACTGCTTATTAATATTTTTTGCCTCTATTTCTGCTTCTTTCCAGTTTGCCTGTACATACATATACTGATTTCATGCGCCGACAAAGGCGCCTCTTGCTGCCTGCCACCCCGTTTTATCTTTCCTCTCCTCTGGCAGCCGACTCTGTCTGGGGGCTGGCTAGAGAGCTGGCTGGCAGCCAACAACTTGTCGCTGCGATTAAATTGTCAGTTTTTATTAATTGCTGCAAATATTCCAGTATTGCTGTCTCCCTCTGCTATAGTAAAAATGTCTGTTGCTGCTGGCGCTAAGCGTTTATATAGATTTTTCATATAAAGAAATCAAACATACGCCCCGTGGGCTGACTTCAATTAATTTGATTTGTTTGTAAGTGTTTGTTTGTCGGCTTGTTTGTGTGTGTGTGTGTGTGTGTTAATTATAGCAAATATGCAGCTAATATAACTTGCATATAAGTTAATCGCTTACAAATTATTACAAGTATTTGTAACAACAAATTCGAAAATCGTTTAAGAGCTTGTAATTATTTCTAAACGATGGATAAAGTGTGCAGAAACAAATTTGTTGTAAATCTGCAATATGATTTATGTTTATAGTATTTATTGTTAATGATTTTTCTATGATTTCAACAACGACCTTGTCAAATCGAAGAAAAAGAGCGTAACAAAAAGGAGTCGAAAAATCAAAGTAAAGTGAATTAATGTTGGTATTCTTATGCACCTTGCACCACTCAATCCTTGCAAAAATGCTCTAAACGAACACGTAAAGCGAGAGCAGCAACAACAGCTTAGCAATCTCTCCACTTCTCTCTTTGGCTCTGTCTCGCGCGGCTTATCGCATATGCTTAAATAAATAGCGGCGCAGGCATAAATAAACTTCCGTTGCTGTTGGTTTTTATTTTGTTTTGCTTGTGTTGTTGTTGTCTTAGATTGTTATATGTATTATTGTTGTCGGGAAACAACAACAAGTTGGTGAAAAAGAGCGCGCAAAATAACAATCCAAGTTAAAGTTGAGCTTAAAATGCAACCTTAATGCACTGTAGTAAAAACATAAACATGTTATAAGTACAATGATCTTAAAGAATGACTTCACTTATGGATAAACAAGCTTAAAGAGCTCCCTTTGATTCTACACATCAATATTCTCTATAATTGACTGCAACTCTCAGAAATGACCTCAATGTTTTAGGTTGTTTAGAATTGATGCCTTGGATCATCATTGGACTCTAGTTTAAGATGATTGTATACTCTACACACTATCCATCCACTCCGTTTCCCTAACCCCTCCCCCCCTTTCGAGCTGCTGCTCCTCCTGCTCTCGTCTTGCGTGATGCCCTGGCATTCATAAAATACACCTGTTTGCAGCAATTTAATACTTTGTATGGCATGGAAATAACGCGACGGCTGCTCTATGTTGTTGTTTTTGTTGCTGTGGCTGTGGCAACTGCAATGCCACTCAGGTAATTCGGAAGCAGCCTCAAATGAAGCCGCAAGCAACGGCAACGAACAGCGAACAGCGAACGGCAACAACCAAAGGCAACATGCCGCGGCCTAAAACATGTAGCCAAGTGCCAGCCAGGCAGCAGCAGCGTTATTAGACCGGACTGTGTGTGCATGTATATGTGTGCTTGTGTGTGTGTGTATATCTTTGTATCTGTGGGATGTGCGCACGTCTGCCGCTGATCGCTTTTTACTCTGAGCGCGCTAAGCCCGTGCCGTTTTTGGCTTTGTACTTTTGCCGCTACGGCTGCGGCTGCCTTTGCGGCATGTTGCAAAGCAGGCAACCAGTTCAGGCCAACAAACACACACACACGCACACATACAGCGTTGAGTAAAGCCGAAAGGCAAAGATCGTCTCACTCATTGATCTTAACTTTGAAAACAGTAGCCAACTACTCTACGGATCTGGGACTCTTTTTTCTTATTTTATTTTTTATTTTTTGTGAGCTGGGATTGTTTTGTGGCTTCAAGCGAAGTGGAGCGCACGAAAGCGGCCTGCACTTTGTTGTTGTTGCTGAGGGTTTTTTTTTTTATTTTTTAATGTATTGTCGAAACTTTTGTTTGTTACTTTTTATTTGTGGGCAAATTTTGAAGCTCATTTTGAATGCCCTTGCAAAGGATTTTCAAATTGATTTTGGATTCCTGCTGATATGCAAATGTCGTAAATAAAGCTGTTGTTGTTCGTTTTTTGTTGTTTGTCGGTGTCGGTCAACTCGATTGGGGCGGCTTAAGTCGGAAGCTATTAATTTTAATTGACGTGCTACTGTTTTTCTTTTTTTCTTAACGAATATGTTTCGTGTCTTATTTTTGTTGCTGCGGCAACTTTTGATATTTTTTCGCGGCCCTCTTTGTCTGCTGCTGCTAGATATATACATATATATATATATATATATATATATATATATATATATATATATCATATGAATATACATATATCTTAAGCTGATATTACTTTATGGCTTAGCCAATAAATTCAGTGGTTAAACTCACCTGCTTGTGTGTGTTGTTGCTGCTGTTGTTGTATTTAATCCATTTATTTGTGACTGCTGGCATTTTTTTTAGCTCAACAGCTGCCATATTGTTAATGATTAGTTATGATGATTGTTGTTGTGTATACCCCTTTTTGTTTTTCTTTTTGACTCGTTTTATATTCTTTTTTTTCTTTCAATTTGTTAAGCTGTTGGTCAGCACTGTTGGCTGTTACTTCACATTTCGTTGCACTGTTCCATGTTTGTTTCTGCACATCTTGTTTTTTAATGTTTTAATTTTGATGCACTTTTGTAAAACACTTTTTTTTTTTTAAATTGTTGTTATTTTTCTTATGCTTTGTTTTTAACACTTTAAGCGACCGTTTGACGACAGCGTGTGTGTGTGTGTGTGTATGTGAGGAGATATGTGGGAGAATGAGACTTAAGTTTGGAACACGTCCGCACACGTTGAATGCTCGAAACGGAATGAAATTTTTATCTTACCGTGTTGTCGCTCTTTGCCAGCGTCGCTGTTCACGTTGCTGTCGCTGCTGGCGTTGACGTCAACGTCGCCGGCAGCAGCTAAAACGTTTGGCGACAAACACATGTGCTCTCTCATGCTTGCGTGAGCTCTCTCTCTCTCTCTCTCTCTGTGCTCCATCGACTGTGTGCTCGGCTTATACGTTTTTGTTTAGAATACGCAAAATAATAACAAAACTAATAATAAACTGCAAGGCAATGCAATTTGAAAGAATTATGCGTATTGCTAACAATCTATTTCTCTCTCTCTCTCTCTCTCTCTCTCTGCCTCAGTCGCTCGCTCTCTATGACGCAGCGCTGCGCTGCGCGTCGCTGTCGATGTCGACTACTTGTTAATAATCGTCTTACGATTTTGGCCGCTTTTATCAGTGCCTTTGATCTGCTTAATCGAAAGCCGAAATGGCTTCTGGTTTTCGTTTCGGTTTTGGTGGCTTTAATTCGGCTTTTCGTTTATTTTTTGGTTCGCCATCTTTTTTGCTTCAAGTTTGTTGCCTAAGTCTTTTGTTTTGTTGCTTTATTTTTGGCTTTCAACGCACTTTTAATGCTAATTTAGTGTAATTGCAGTTTTAAATGCAGTAACGTTTTATGCTCCGTTTTCAGTTTGCGAGCACTAAAAAATTGTTCGTTGGATTTCTGTGATTTTTTGTATTTTTGGTTTTTGTTTTTGAAAATTTTGTTTTTAATGCGCCGCATTTATGTGTTTTATGATCGAGCGGCATTTCTTGGAACAAGAGCTCGTTTCTTGTGGCCCTGGGCTATACGATTGGTATTGTGGTATATGTGGGATGGCGGCTTAAGCACATAAAATCTCAATAAAGTAGTCAGCAGAGAACTTTATCTAATTGTAAATCTAAAAACAAAGCAGAAATATTTAATTCTCATACACGAAGTTGCTAAAAGAAATCTTGTGGTACATATATAGTTATTTGTAGAGACGCCCTTTGATACGCATTTTCATTTTTATTTTTATACTGAACCTCAATTAATGACTCGAGTCATTTCAAATCGAAATAAAAATTTTAGCTTTGATAATGTGCCGAAATTAAAAAAATATATTTCAATCTTTTACGATCTTTCAACGCCGCTTACTAGATTTTAACTACTTGGCCATTAAATCGCAATTTTTTCGAATGTGTTTTGTTGTTGTTGCATTTTTTATATTTTTTTTTATTGTCTTTTATCGCCGAGTTAATTGATTTTATTTTTCCTTTGGCTTCATAGAGAAATTTGTAGGCCTAAGTATTTGGCGGCAAACTTGAAAGATGAGAATTGGAAATTCAGTGCAATAATTTTGCATTAAGTACGCAACCGTACGCAATTATTATGCGACGACATCTCTGGAGATTATGTTGCTGATGTTGTTTTCGCATTGCTCATACGCACCGTGTGGCACTTGCTCTTGCAATTAAAACGCCACCGAACGCCGCAAGCCGCACGCCGCACGCGATAAATGCCCATAAACATTTAACGCGCAATCAGCAGGGAGTAATGTAGGTAGGCAGGGTGCATGGATTGTAACTCTTCTGGCAACAATTACAAGACTCTCGCACACGACTTTGAAAGCTGGAGCATAATGATGAGCGCTTCAGAGAGATCATCATCATCATCATGATAAAGACGAGTGCTACTTTTGCCCCAAACAACAATAATAATATCAACAACACCAACAACACCAACAACAACAGCAGCAGCAGCAATGAGAGAGCAACAACAGATGGGCTGCGCGGGGACATGGACATTCATTTTGCTTAAGCGCACTAACCGGTCGGTGTCTCTTTGATCCTGGCATTCTATTGTTCCGTTTCAAAGGCCACTATTATGTAAACAATCGGCAGCTTTGATCTTGGCCGCATCAAAGTGTTGCCGCCACCTTTTATCTTTTGCCGCCTTTTGCTGCCCAACGACGCCAGCAGCAGCAGCAGCAGCAGCTGATAACGATGATGATGTTGAGGACGATGATCATGTTGATGTTGTTGAAGAAGCAGCCACTGCGTAGTTAAAGCTGCTTCTGCTGCTGCTTCTGCTGCTGCTGCTGTTGTTGCCACCGAGCCATATAATTTCGCATGCTAGGCCAGAACACCTGGAGCCAAGTTGCTGCTGCTGCCGCTGCCGCTGCTCATAACTTTCGGCATTATCTTCAAAGTCGCTGTTGCCGCGCTTGACATCAATCGTCTCTCTTTCGCTCTGCCTTCAATCAATTGTTCTAACCTCAAAGGTCGCAGCTAGATAACCAATTTTTTCAATTTCAATCAATGCGCATACAACTTTATTAACGGCTCAAACTAGCAGTTCAAAGTCTGAGTTACGGTAACAGCGCCTTTTATCCTGTTGCCTACAACTGTTTCAGTTGCTTGCTGTTGCAGCTGTTCATTTTTGCAACAACGGCAACAAAGTGTGGGAAAAGCAACAGGTGCTACATTTGATAGCCAGTTCAACAGCCATTCAGAGTTATTCAGCTCTAATTTCAGTCAGATTAACAACGAGATCAGAATTAAAATCTAGGTTTATTTGAGATATTTTTTTCAAAAGGGATGCGAAACACTTTGAAGTACAAAATGTATGTTAGCAATCAATAAAAATGGGATTTTCAGGAAAGTATTACAATCATTAAGCTTGAGAAATCATCGATGTTAAATTACATTTTAAGTGTTATTCAGAGGCTAGAAAAAATACAAGGAACTGCACATAAAAAACAGCAACATATACTTTCTAACATAAACTCGGTCAAAGTCGAATAATTTTAAATAAAAAAGAATCTAAATAATTGGAAATTTATCAATATTTTGCGTTCCAAGAATGGTTTTGTTTCATAAATGGTGTAGTTTTTTAAATTAAAAATCAATCACAATCAAAACATGTCAAAAAATATAAGAACTGTTGGAATAGAAGGTACCATAAATTTGTGCTTAACTCGCAATCTTAAATAACATTCCACATTTCTAAGCCGTTTCAATTATGACCAAGTTATGTGAAAGAGTATTCCAAATTTGATATGACACTGGGCTCTCTTGGTTGGTTTTTTTCTGTATCGAGTTGAAATAAGTTGCTAGGCTGGTCAAACGTTAAGAATTAGCAACGGCAAACAGCTTGCCAGAGAGCTCTTGGATTATGGGGCATTTTGTTAGTTAATTTCTCAGTCTCATTTTTTGCTCTCCATGCTTTACGTCCACGCTCAGTGCTTCGGCTCAGTTGGCGGCAAATTGGTGTTGCATGCCCGACGATGACGATGACGACGAAGACGACGACGACGACGACGACGCTGGCGTCGGCAAAACATTAAGGCGGTATCTCTGCATTGGGCACACGCCATTCCCAACATCAAAGCGCACCGCCGACTGAGACACAGATTTTTCTGAGGCTGCCGCCGCCACCGTTGGGGCAGCAACAGCAACTACAGCAGCAACAACAATAACAACAGTTGCTGCTCATTTGTGTTTTGAGGTGCATTGTGCGACGCGCGTGTTAAGTGGACTGTGAATATGAAAGGAAAGTTCGACAAATAAAAAAAAACAACAACAACTTTTGCCGCCAAAAAAATGCAGACGAAGCGGACTCCTCCTGGCAGCTTGACCGCTCTTTCCTCCTCTCTCGCTCTCTCTGCTATATCTTTGCCTTCTACCTCTTTGCCTGTCTGTTCGATTCTTAATCAAGAAACGCATCGGCGGCGTATCACAGTAGCACTTGAAACGTAAATTGCTTTTAACATGGTTATTACAATCTCAACGTTTGTCTGGCCACGAACCACTTCAGGCAAGTCAGTCAGCAACCTGTTGCCAGTTGTTGTTGTTGCAAGCAAGTTGTTGTTGTTAGCTTCTATTGCTGGCTGTAGGTTTCATCCGTTTGTGCCCGTTAGCTTTTGTGTCCAGTGGTTCGATCATCATCATCATCATCTTGGTAGCTGTCGCTGTCTTTGGTCCGTGATAGTTGTAATTATGATTGCGCTCGATTTAAATGGGATTAGTTGTTGGAGCTTTTATTTTTGCTTTTAATCGAAATTTTTTTATGGCGGAAACGAGGCAAATTCCACGGTGCAGCGCAGCTTAGATTCAGCTGCTTATTAGTTAACGCTCTTTTCAGGCCAAGCTAACAATGTCCCTTAATTAAATCTTTAGAATATTAAATATTTTGTTTCTTCTTTGATTCTATTTGTAACTTGTTACCAATTCAAAGAGCTACATCCAATTAATCGTCAGTATTTATTCAACTCATTCTATGAAAACAGCGACACGAAAATCAAACGGTGCTAAATAACCCAACACCTGTGTACATAAGGTAACAGCTTTTTCTTTTGTCGTTACAATCATTTAAACGTCACCAAGGTTCGTAGCCGTATTATATAAATAGCCAACTATCTATTCGAAGCATTAACAAGCTTCAATATGCGTCTAACACTAGCGTTACTCGTAATAGTCTGCTCATTGTACAGCAGTGTCCTGGCCCAGGCACCAGCAGCACCAGCAACACCACCAGCAGCACCAGCAACACCACCAGCAACACCACCAGCAGCACCAGCAACACCACCAGCAGCACCAGCAACACCACCAGCCACACCACCACCAGCAACACCACCAGCGGCACCAGCAACACCACCAGCAGCACCAGCAACGCCACCAGCGGCACCAGCACCAGCAGCAGGTGCAGCAGCAGGAGCAGGAGCAGGAGGAGCAGCAGCAGGAGCAGGAGCAGGAGGTGGGACAGTAACCGCCAACCAAGTCAATCAACTTCGTCGAGTACTGCGTCGATTGAGGCAGCAACGACAAAATCGTCGCCAGCAACAACAACGCAGGCGTAGGCAAAGGCGCCAACAACAACAGCAACGCCAGCAACAGCAACCACGACGTCGTCGCCGTGGTCTTGGTGGTGGTCGTGGTCGTGGTCGTGGTCGTGGTCAACAGCAGAGACGCAGAGGTTGATTGAAAAAATGATTGCAATTAATATGTGTTTAAATCACACTTGTTTCAAAACAATGTTAAATATTTGTTATATCCTTGTGCTATTTTCGTTTCAAAAACTTTAACAAGTAAATTAATAAAAAATAATATATTTGAAAATGTGTCGATATTGCTACTGTTTTAACCAGTTATTGAATCACCATGCTGTCTTTGCTTTGTGATTGTTATACTAGTGATTATTATAGTTTTTTAGTTTTTTTGTACCCTTATTCGAAATTATTTTGTGACGGAAATTAGGCAAATGCCACAGTGCAGCTAATCCTCAGCTCTCTGCTGCATATAAGCTAATACACTTTTTTTCAGGCGAAGTTAACAATGTCCCATACATAAATAATTAGAATATTTTATACTTTTTTCTTCTAAGATTATTTTTGAAGCTTGTTACAAATTCGAAGGGACACCAACAACTTATCGTGAGTATTTATTCAAGTCAGAATATGAGAACTGCGTCACGACAATTGAACAATGCTGAAATGCTCCCAACACCTGTGTAAATAAGGTAACAGCTTTTTCTTTTGTTATTACAAATATTTAAACGTGGCTAAGGTTCGTTGCCGAATTATATAAATAGCCAACTATCTACTCTAAGCATTAACAAGCTTCAACATGCGTCTAACACTAGCATTACTCGTTACAGTCTGCTCACTGCTTAGCAGTGTCCTGGCACAGCCACCACCAACAGATCCAGGAGCACCAACACCACCACCACTAATAGATCCTCCAGCACCAACACCACCACCACTAATAGATCCTCCAGCACCAACACCACCACCACTAATAGATCCTCCAGCACCAACACCACCACCACCAACAGATCCAGGAGCACCAACACCACCACCACTAATAGATCCTCCAGCACCAACACCACCACCACCAACAGATCCAGGAGCACCAACACCACCACCACCAACAGATCCAGGAGCACCAACACCACCACCACTAATAGATCCCCCAGCACCAACACCACCACCACCAACAGATCCAGGAGCACCAACACCACCACCAACAACAGAGACAGATGCACCACCAACAGATCCAGAAGAAACAACACTACCACCAACAACAGAGACAGAAGCACCACCAACAGATCCAGAAGAAACAACACTACCACCAACAATAGAGACAGATGCACCACCAACAGATCCAGAAGAAACAACACTACCACCAACAATAGAGACAGATGCACCACCAACAGATCCAGAAGAAACAACAATACCACCAACAACAGAGACAGAAGCACCACCACCACCACCACCAGCACCAACACCAGCACCACCAGCAGCTCCACAAGCACAAGGAGTAGCCCCAGTTGCACTACCGATACCGCCAGTAACACCACCACCAGCAGTGCCTACGCCACCGCCAGCACCAGCACTACCAGCAGCCCCAGCAGCTGCACCGGCTGTACCAAGAGCGACCGTCAACCAAGCCAATCAGGTTCGTCAACGGCTACGTCGTATGAGGCGCCAGCGCCTTCTGCAACAACGCAGGCGTAGGCGCCAACAACAACAGCGGCGCCAGCGACGTCTGCAACAACGACGCCTGCAACGGCGACGCCAGCAACAGCGACGTCGTCGCCTGCAAAGACGCAGAGGTTGATTGAAAGAAGATTGCAAGTAATATGTGCTTAATCAAGCTATGTCCATTTCTTGTTTTATTCTTGCGGTATTTTGTTTTTTGCTTTGTTTCACCAACTTTAATAAATAAAAAATATAGTAAATTTTGAAATTGCGTTGTTACTTATCGTGGAATTTGTCTTTGCTTTTTATACTTGATACCGAAGATAATGAGTAAATTGGGTTTGTTCAATGCCCGTCATAGTGTCTGTCCATCTGTTCGTCCGTATGTTAGCTACTTTTTTTTGACACCCTTCAAGCTAGAGACTTGAATCTTTGCAAATATCTTTTTCTATGGCCAGGACGGATAAAGTTTTAAGATTGGGGTTCTATGATAACTGGGAGGAGGCTGGCAATTCGATTAAATTCGATAGCTCAAAATAGATAAATCCACCTTTTTCGCACATCCTCACAGCTAGAACTACCAAATAAGGTAAGAAGATAGCTACTAGCAACCCACAAAAAATTGCAACCGTTCCGCCCCCAGCTCCCAAGCAAAATTCAAATCGCAAACGACCATATCTTCCACAATTTTTGAGCTAGAGCCACATAATTTGGTGCCTAATAGATGATGACGATTTTGAATGCCACGCCGTAGGAAGATAGCTGGCAAAGAACCCCAAAGAGTTGTATCAACGTTTTAGAGCCACGCCCGCTTTAAAACAGAGTCTAAAAAATTGGCAGGAAGATAGCTGGTGGCATCCCCATCTGCATCAAACAATCTTTGTGACAGCGTACTGTCCTGCGTATCCATACCTCTTTGCAATCAGGCCTCTATTTACTGGTTTTAATACAGGTATGAGTATACCGCAGTCGGTTGCGTCCGACTGCAAAGTTTCCACTTGTTTACGATTAATTGAAATTGTTTTGTTGCGGAATTGAGGCAAATGACACAGTGCAGCCATGCTTTAGCTCTCAGCTGCTAATTAGTTGACGCTCTTTTTTGTTTAGTTTTCCTTTTTTACTACCAGGCAAGTGATTAAAAGGGCAGGCCACAGGATTAAGACTGCGAGCCTTTTGTCCGGCGACTGTTCTTTTTTTTTTTTTTTTTTAATCTCGTGTTGTTCTTGCTGCATTGCCGATAATCTTGCATTTAAATATTTCGCCGGAAAATACGCCAATCCGCTGACTTGTTACACCTTGTGGCCAGGTAAATTCACAAGCAACTGCAACTGAAAACTTGCATGTGTGTGTGGCAGATGATCAAAGTCCGTGCCGCTGATTCAAAAGATGGAATTTGTCGCCCTTTTTAATTCCCTGTAAATACCAGAAGTCCAAATTTGGGTAAATACAACTTTAGTAAATAGGTGTAAGAGACAGCTGATGGTAAGTTATAAAGATCGGAAAAATTGAAAAAACCCTATAACTACCTGAGTACTACATAAGCTAGAGCCATAAAAACTACTTTGCTCTGCAATTAAAATAAAATACGGATCAGTTTAAAAACTACTTTGTCGATTTATAATCAATTCTTCCTATCGGTGAGAAATATTGGTTTATGTTGCTTTGAACTCACAGTTACATTTAGTTCACATATTTCATATTGCGATTTTTCGGTTATAGCAAAAGTACAAAACTTTTATTTGATTGTTACTTGGTATTGGATTATTGCTATAAGTCAATCTCTCTCTATTTTCCATAGCCATTGTAAAGAAACGCATATATCTTCTCGATTCGCTTACTTTTCTTTCAGTTTGCAGGGTATCAAATTAATATAACAGTCCATGCACATAGTAGTTGCACGTTTTAGTCGCCTGTAAGTATTTAATTTCAGGTATATTTGTATGATAAATAACTGTCGCTTACCCGATGCGATGCGCTTCAAAGAACTTCATTGTATTTTGCATATGGTACGAGTATCTTATATGCAGTGAGCGCATCGACAGCGACTTTGAAGTCGAACTTTGGCCAGAAGGATCTTCAAAAGGACCGACTCGATGACGATTGTGTTTGTGTGTGTGTTATTGTTTGTGTCGGTGTGAGTATTTGTATGAACTGGTGAAGATTATGAACAACTGCAACTGCAACGGCGACAAACACCGACAACGACAACGACAACGAGGCGGCATTGTTAGCAATCACTTGGCCTCTTTTTTTTTTTTTCTTTCTGTAATATCTCACGCTGAGAACGGATCACAACAGCGGGACATGCAACGATCAATAACGCTCATAGCAGCGCACACTTTTGAAGCCGTTCTGATCTTGTGCTGCATCAAATTTAGGTGGAACTGCATGTGAGTGCAAGTGTGTATGTGTGCCATGGCTGTCAAAACACTCCGAATGTACCACACACGGTGTTCTCCTGTGTTAGTGTGTATGTTTAACTTTTTTTCGGTGCAAATTGAAACTTCACTCGTCGTCGTCGCAATGATGACGAATCGGAAATGGTCCCCGATGCGGCAAACAGCATTGATAATCAATAAGCCGAGATATGTAAGACCTCTTACACGAGCCGAACGAGACAGTAGAAACTGAAGACTGAAGACAACAACGACGATGTAGACGGGTGTCCTGCTGAGCAGCTCATCAAATTGTGCCAAGATTTACGAGCACCTTGATTGAGTTTTCTCATGTTTTGAATACGGCAAACTTCAGACAGGACCACCAGAATAAACTACACAGCGCAGACATGGTAGAGAAGGAGTGAGAGAAAGATTCTGATGTTGATGGTGAGATTTCTAGCTAAAATTGTAGCGGGCCACACATTGCGCTCCCTTATGAGAAAAAAAGTGGCTAATATCTCCAAAACATGTTTGTTGAGTGCCACGTCGCTGACTCCGAATCTAAAGTGTGGCAAAACTATTTGCTTTTATTTCAAGCTAACAATGTAAAAATTTCGATAAATAAACCATAAAAATATTTGCTTATTTGGCTTATTAGATTCTTTTTAAACTTGTTACCAATTCAAAAAGCCACCAACAATCAATCATTGGTATTTATTTAAGCGATTCTCTAACATTGTTTGTCTTAAAAACAAAATGTTGCTGAAAAACAACCAACACCTGTGTACATAAGGTAACAGCTTTTTCTATTGTCGTTACGAACATTACACATGGCCAAGATTCGCAGCCAGATCATATAAAAAGCCAACGAACTGCTCCAAACATTATCAAGCTTCAACATGCGTCTAACACTAGCTTTTCTCTTAACTGTCTGCTCATTGTACAGCAGTGTCCTGGCCCAGGCACCAGCTACACCACCAGCAGCTCCAGCAACGCCACCAGCAGCTCCAGCAACACCACCAGCAGCTCCAGCAACACCACCAGCAGCTCCAGCAACACCACCAGCAGCTCCAGCACCAGCACCAGCAGCTCCAGCACCAGCAGCACCAGCAGCACCAGCACCAGCAGCAGCAGCACCAGCAGCAGGAGCAGCACCAGCAGCAGGAGGAGCCCCAGCAGTAGCAACCACCGCAGATGTCGCTCGGCTTCGTCAATTGCTGCGTCGATTGAGGCGCCAGCGCCTGCGTCAGCAGCAGGGCAATGGGTGTCAACAACAACAGGTACGCCGGCCGATACGTCGTCTTCGTGGTAACCAGCAATTAAACAGAGGTTGATTGAACAAATGATTGCAAATAACATTTGATTATTTCACACTTGTTTTAATGCTATGTCAATTATTTGTAATACCCCTGTGGTATATGAAATATGTTTAATTTTACTAGCATACTAAACAACTTTAGTAAATAAAAACGATTATCAAAAAAATAAACTAAAAATGTGTCGTTACTCTGCTAGATTATTTTTAGAACAATAAAGAATGAGAAATCAATATTTTTATAATATGAAACTGAAAGATTATGTTCGTTCTATGCAATGTCCGTCATGATGTCTGTCCGTCCGTAAACTAGAGAATTGAAATTTTGCAATATCTATTTCTATGAGCGGGATAGGCAAAGTGTCTAGATTGGGTTCCTACATATTTCGCACATCCATTGTTGTCAAAAACCCGCATCACTCCTGTCGCCCAAGTACCAGAGTATACCGCATTCGGCTGGGTCCGACAGCAACATTTTCACTTGGTTTTTTCTCAATATGGATTTATTCTTTAATCTGTCTACCATTTGGTTGATTGAGTTTTATAAAGAACAAATATTATTATTATTTTATTATGAACAATATCATTATAAATGAAATTTTGAAAATCCATATAATCAATATATTTTTTAAATTAAATGACTATGAAAGTGTTAGTAATAGTAAATCTTTTGTTTAAAATTTATTAATATTTAAAAAACTATTAACATTATATATAAAATTAAAAAAAGGTTCTTGCTACAAGAGTTTTATCTTAAAACAATAGCCGCTGGATTTTCCACATACTTAACATTAACTTCTTAGCAAACAGATCATTAAAATAATATTTGCCAAGTGTAAAAGCCTTTAAAGTCAATGTAACGCATTGCATTCAATTTTGAACTTGATAATATGTATTCGGCTGAACAAACATCCGATAGAGAACAAAATTATCTTCCGCACTAGATGCGCAACACCTGGGCATAGTAAACACTACCGACAGCAGCTGCTCCAATAAAAGCTTAATGCTTCCTATAAAAGCTTAATGGTTAGGTCAAAACGTGAACATTTAATTTTTACAATGCACTTAGCATTGTTAATAGTTGTTGTGCTAACCAACTGTTTGATGTTGCCCCAGCAGGTCAGAAGTCAGTATGACTATCCTGCTGTGCCTGACTATCCTGATGACGGTGCAGCACCAGCAGCACCACCAGTAACACCAGCAGCACCAGCAGCACCAGCAGCACCAGCAACACCAGCAACACCAGCAGCACCAGCAACACCAGCAGCACCAGCATCACCAGCAGCACCAGCAACACCACCAGCACCACCAACACCAGCAAGTACAGCAACAACAATTGCTAGCTCAAATACATCAAACACCCGATTACCCATAGCCAGGATACGCCGACTAGTTCGTTGGCTCAGAAGAAATCGGCAACGTCGATGTAGATATCTGCGGCGAAGACAACGACGACAAAGAATTCGACAGGTTGTGAGACTACAAGGACATCAGTCTTAAGGAACACAGTTGTAACTGTTTATAATTACCATAATACCTAAATTTTTATATTGTTATTAAAAATAAAATGTACTATATTAATCAAAGAATGTATATATAATAAGCAACAAAGTAAATAACTCTAAAGAAACCACAAAGCTTTTCAATTAGTTCACCTATCCACCTTAAAGGATCTTTAATTTTAAGTGTTCCAAACACTAACATGGCAAGACTTGTCTGCTTTGGTTTCGATTAAACCCGGTTGAGGTAGGTCTCCTTCTTGTTGTCATGGTTAAATGTTGCTGCTGCTGTTGCTGCACACAAGCACACACACTAAAGTCTGCCTGCAACCGAGATTATTTCCATGGCTGGCATATGATATACGGTTGACCATTTAGCCAAGTTTGCATTGTTGTTTATGGGATGACAAATTGCGGGCTGATATTGCAACATGTTGATTGAACGCACACGCGCAAACATTGTAAAAAACAAAAACAAAGTAGGGAAGAAATCGAGATCTGCTCTGGAACTGGCTGTGTTTTATTTATTTTTTTTTGTTTTTTTTTTCTAAACTCATTGCCATTTCCACTGCCATTCCTGGTTGCCTGGCTGGTTCTTGTTCTGTGCGCGTGCTCACTCGTTCTGAGGCTCGAGGCTGGATGGATGGAGCTCCGCTCGGTTTGGCTTAAGATTCAAGATTCAAGAGCCGCAACGGGCGCGTTTTTTTTTATTTTTTTTATTATTTTTTTTTACACAATGCAGCCGCATGAAAACCCAAAGAAATAAAGAAATAAATAAAACAGGCAACAGCATAAAAAAGAAAGAAACACAAAGAATACTTGAGAGAAGCCGACAAAGTAATAAACCAATTAGGACATCAAAGTGTTCAACCGACAGCGGCAGCGGCACAGCAGCAGCAGCAGCAGCAACAGCAACAGCAGCAGCAACAGCGACGTCGACGGCAGCAGCAGCAGAGCTACACATCCAGCCAAAGATCACAGAGATTTCCGCTGATCCGACTTTGATTCTAAGCTACAAAAACGCAACCTACATTCGTCGCCAGCTCACCTCAGTTTTAAAAGGGGCCTCTTTGAACGCTCTTACATCTCACGCTCTTCTGCTAGGCAATGAATGGCTTTGTTTTTTTATATTTGCTTCCTATCAATTGCTGTGAATGTTGATGTTGCTGTTTTGGTTAAGCGCATGCGGAAATATGTGATGGGATGTGTTGAAGGATTAACGGAAACGAACAGGTTATGGAATGAAAATTGATGCTAAGAAACTATGTAAGAAGTCATTAATTTATGTTTCAATAAGTTAAGCTATGTATAGATCTTATTCCAGCACTCCCTTTCTTTAGTTTTACTATTACATTCATATAAAACAATAACATTAAATTTTAATTTTATATTTTAAACATATTTTAATTGAAATTTATTTTGATTTTATGTCGGCTGTTCGTAGTTGAAACTTAATAAATAAATCAATGTTACTTAAAAGTATTTCACTAGAACTTAGCACAATTTGTTGATTAAGTGATTTCAGCGTCTATTGGCAGATAACTATGCTAATTGATCCATGAATGGAACTTATCACTATTTCATTTTCAGTTAAACTTTCCTTAATGCCATGAATCGAGACAGCCTCCAACCTACCCAAAACCATTATGCAGATTGGTTTGGTTTGTTATCAATTAAGTCATTGTCATATATCTGCCTACAGAAGCCGTTTGCCGCACAAGCCCCCAACACCCCCGCCAAATTAGCGACCAAATGGCGCATTCATTAAGAATTTTAAACAACAGCACGAAAAAAAAAACAACTTGCATAATTAAGACACAAAAAATGGGGGTCTCTTGGTCTTGGATATGTTGTTATGGGACTATCACAACTAATAACTGAATAACAACAACAACAACAATATTATTATTATTGGCAGTAGCTACTAAATGAAGGCATAATAAAAACGTTAAATGCTGAGTACCTAATTAAAATCGTTCAAACTGCTACTCGACTTGAAAGCGACAACAACAGAAGCTGAAATCAAAATGCATATTTATTGATCATACAAAAAAAAATAAAAAAAATTAAAACAAAACAATATTTTTGTTAAGCTTTATAAACATTTTTGTTTATTAAGTCAAATGGCGCTTGGCCGCTGATTTGATTGGATCAATGATCACTGGCGGCATATTTTGTAACGGCATCGCTTACCTTTTGCCATTCTCCTGCCACCCAGTTTGCTGAACTCAATGCAGTCTTAGTAGTTGGCTTCGCCGTCGACGCTTCGACGGCGCGACGTCAGCTTCAGCGTCTGAGTGGGGCACGGCACGTGGTAAACGAGATGCACGCTTCAAAGGCGCCGTCCACGGCCTAAAAGTATAAATTGAATAAGAAAACAGGAACAGCAACAAGAGCCACAAGAGCAAGAGGCAACTGCTCTGGCTTCGGCCTAAACTGGTTGCAAACGCACATAAACCATTTAAGCCGAAAAGAAATCGCTGCGCTGGCAACTCTAACGATTTAAAACGATAAAACGAGCATTCAAAACGGCCCAAAACCATCATAGAAATATGTAGCCAAAATGTTTTTTTTTTTTAATAATAATATTCGTCTTGCAAAAATTGTTAGGGTTCTCATAGGGCTGTGAACAGAAACTTTTTGAAATAATATTCAAATAGATTCTTATTGAAATTAAAAATCTTTCGTTTATCAACAGGGTTAAATTCATAGAGATAGTATTCATTTTTCATCATCAACTTTTTAAATAAATAAGCTAATAATTATATCTTTATCTTCTGCTTCTGTATAACTTTCTCTTTCTCTATCACTCATAATCCGTTTAAAATCTTCAACATCAATGACCTCAGATTAGGGTATCTCATAGTGCCACTATCGCAATCTATCTGCTGTTGGTCTCCCACTGTTTTAAGATCAGTATGAATAGAAATTTCAAAGAGGCCGCATTTCATTTCACAAAGTCAAAACAGTTAATTTATATCATGTCGCGACTACTGGTCTTACTGATTTTGCATTTTGTGCGAGTCTGTTTTGCTGTTCGTTTCGAGATTGAAATATTAAAATGAAATCAATTTGGCCAAAAGCAGCAATAACAGACCACTATGCTGGCAGTTTCAGCTATGCTGTCCCAAAATTAGTCAGATTATATATGTACATACAGATGTGTGCGGTAATAAATTGTGCTTTTGTTTTTACGTTATTGAATCCGATAACGAATTAATTCGAAAAATGCAAATCGATGTTGAAAATTGAATGAAGTCGGCAACAAAAAAGTGAAAATAAGATACGTATACATACAACTTAGCAAATCAATAAGATGCAACGCGTCCTGCATCCTGGTTCGTTGTTGATGACCTTGACTCTGGTGCGGTGCGGACCGATCCGGTGCGGTGCGTAACTGAGTAGCCGTGGACAAGGACATAGTGTCAGCAGGTGCAACACAAAGGTGCCGCTGAGCTCAGCTAATTTCAAATTACACACTTCATTCGTCGTTGAGGATAAGTAAATGTGTAGTGTATTGGGTATAAGGTCGGGTCGACAGCGTATCTAAACCGCTTTCCAGGCCAACCGCAATTGACAGCGCGCCCCCTTTTGCCGGTATACGCTCTCAGATCCTGTACATCAAAAGCCGCCGCTCTCATCCTCATCGTCATCTTCGTCAAGATATCACTCTTTTCTAATGTGCGTGCAAGATGAATTCTTTTCGTCGTGCATCGTGGGTGTGGCTTATTTTAAAGCAATTAAACCATAGTGAAGCGTGTCTTCACCGATTGAAGCGAACACACACACAACCCGGTGATCTACGAGGACACTTTCAAAAACCATTGTGTGTGTCTGTTTTATTATTATTATTTTTATTTTTGTTTTTTTTGGCTTTCATCTCTGCCGCCTGGAACGGTGGGCGTAGCTAACAGTTCGTTTGGGCTCTAAGTTGATAGCTTGCTGCGCAAAACACATTTCAAATGATGGCTGAGCAACTAGTATACTTAAAATGACCAAGAAGAAAGAGTTTGACAAGATTAAATTAAATGTAGAGTGGATTGGCATAATAGCCTGGTGTATATCTAATATACTTATGTCTTAGGCCATAAGTCGTATTTTAAAAGTTTCAAGCGCTGCTTTATATTCATAATCATTTTTTAAAGATGCTAGCATTTCATCGCTGCTGTATGACAGTTTGGAATTTCAAAAGAACTCACAATCCTTAAATGCAGTGTTAAAAGGAGAAGTCCATATCTTTATTCCAAAATTTTTAATAAAACTCGGTAAGGACACGGCCAGTTTACTTTTACCAATTTACTTTTACTCGCATAAATGTTGTTTTGATTGAGGGAACTGTAGCCAATATAGCAAACTGATATTTTTTACTGGTGCAAGAAATCGATACAAAAAAAATCATTTCCCTAATTCCCTCATAAGAACTTTCGTTAAGTGTGTTCGTTAGGCTTAGATTCACCGTTCGTTAAGTGAACTAAATTCGTTAGGCTGGTAACTACTTTTTCGTTAAGTGCTGCTGTTACGTTAGCAAAGTTTCAAACCATAGCTAACAGAGTGGCGGCTTTAGCTGTATAACAACGCGTTCTTAAGTGGTGTGTCGTAGATAAAGTACCTTAATTAGGTCGAAAAGGGAAAAGCATTGTTCGATATTTTCTGCTGTATATGTATCATGAATAGATTAAAAAGGATTATTTAAATTAAATTAAATTTAAGTTTTATAAGCAGCTTAGTTAAACACTTGTTGTTCGAGATTGCAAGTTCTTGCAACTTATAAAACTGAATTGTTACAAGTAACCATCGTCTATTGATTGAAATCCGAGCTATTGTTAGAAAATTAAACGCTAAGTGCAATTGAATGCCTGCCTGCTGTATGCTATCTAACAATAAGCGCTCAGCACTCATATTCACATGAATAGATGGGCGGTCTTTCAGTGATTTATCATGCCCGACATCACGCATCTCATATCTTTATATCGCTCTGGCATGCATTATGCTTTAGTGACAACAATAACCACTTGAGAGCCAAACAAACCCAACAATCGAAAGAAAATGTTCCAAAGTAGGCGAAAGGTCAACTTAGCTTGTGTTTTTTGTTTTAGCTAGTTTTTATGTGAGTGTGTGTGGGTCTTCAAAGTAAAGAGGTCTCGAGTCACGCCTCAAAGCGCTAAGCAACTGGACAAATCAGCAGCCGGATTAGAAACAAGCAAAAAGCATAAAGTCGCAAAATAAAGTTTTTAAAAAGTTTGTTTTGGACAAATGTTTGTTTTAGATTGACAAAACGAAAGAGCTGCAATGTTTCTTGCATGCATTTGCCAGCGAACATTTCATAAATAATAGAAAGCTTTTTGCATATTTATAAACATTATAAGTGTCTTTCTTATGTGTGAGTGTGTCTCCATTTATTATTTAATATCACGCATACGCAACGTGCACCGAGCGGCAATAAACGTGTGTCTCCCTCTATTGGCAATCTAAACAGGAAATTATTTATAAATTTTGCCGATAATTTGGACAAATTATGGGTTGCAATTACAATAATAATCCGGCCGAACCATTTTTGTCTGCTGTCCAGCAGCATGTTCCCCGTGGAGTTCCTACTCAAATACCCTTTTGTGGTATCTGAATTATTATGTACCGTAGAATTTGAATGTATCAATAGAAAGACGATTTTATAGTACAACGTGTTGAGTTTTACAATTAGTTAACTCAAATTACAGGGTATTTGTTAGTTGAATATTGGTTTTCAGCCTGCTTGTTTTTATAGTGTTGTCTATGGCAATTGTTGCCAGAAATTTATTTGTGTTCTCGACCTAGGGAAAACAATTACTCTAGAATGGAGTGCAAATATGCCAGCTAAAATATTTGTATAAATTTTTGAGTGTTGTTGTTTTGTTAGCTTCCGAATTCAAAAACTGCACTCGCAATGCACATGCCTCCTCCATGGATCCCTCCCCCTTTTAGCCATCGCATACCTCTTTGTTGTTTTCTGCCCACTTGGCACATTTGAGCACACCAAAAAGTTGTGAGCACACAATGAGATTGGGCCAATAAGTGACCCACACACCAACAGCCAAGCCACCCACACGCACCTAAAAACAAACACAGTCACCAACACTAACACATGGAAAAGAGGTTGCCCTAAATGGCGCAGCATTGTTGAATTTTGGTTGGCCTGCAAAGTGATTTACGCAATTAAAATAATTTCATTCAAATGGTCTATAATTCAACTGGCATTTCATGCGGCTCTGCCAGCGGCCACTTTACAGTTTGCCCCTCACCCAAAATGCACCAACAGTCCTTGACAATTTACACCCATGTGAACTCACACCCGCAGACACACTTACCATAAATCTGTTGTAAAAATTCATACAAAACTATTAAACACAAATTCATATATTATTGCATCAGGCAGTTTTATCATTTGCTGCACCATGAAGTAAAGGTTGCGTTTGCAAGGATGATAACTAAATGCTGTAGGATATTTCATATTCTAGTAGTTAACTTTAAACTCTATGAATATGAAACTGTTGTATTATTTAAAAATAGATTTGTCTTCATTTGTAACAAAAAACACATTGTGAAATAAAAGGGTTAATCTTTAACCTAATGCAAATTAACAATATTCTTTTTTTAAAAACTATATTCGAGTCAAAAAGATGTGCAAAAACTTTTAGAAAGCAATCAACTCTAAACTGACTATAGGGCATTGAAATTGTAAACAATACTAAATCGTTAGCTAGCGTTATCTTTCAGGTCATTTGTTCAACTGGCGCATTTTACGCGGCAAGTGTTGCTAGAAATTAGAAACCGTAAAATGCTTTCAACGCTCAACCCTAAAATGTACTGCAAAATTAGCGCATAAAAGCTGGTAAATTGTAGCGGTAATAAATGTCAAAAACTGAGCTTAGGCTTTCGCATGTGCGTGAGTTTGTGTGCTTTTAGGGCGTAGTATAAAAATGGCGGCCAGCTTGTTGTTGCTGTCTGTTTGCCGTCATAACTGCTCTCAAATCAATATCGAGATATCTGCTTGACGACTGCTGTCGGGCAACGAATGTGGCTAATGCCAGGCCATTAAATAAAATCTAAGAGGGCCAAAAATTACATGCTATTGGCCCTGCCCGTCAAGAAGCGCAAGGACAACTTTGACAACAGACTCGATGCTGTGACGGTTGCTTAGGCAAACGTAAAAAAAAGTGAATAAGTAGCAGCGCACATCAATTTGAACTCAGGCGAGCGTATAAAGTTTGTTTTTTTTTTTTTGTATATGCTAAATCAGTCGTAAAACCAATTCTAAAATCCTAGCTCTACATAGTATATCAACTGCTGTTTGTGGGCTTTGTGTGCTTTTGGTTTGCAAGTGGCCAATTTGCGGGCAGCGTGGTTATATTTGGGACGCGAACATGCAGAAGGATTAGCGCTGCTTTGTGGTGAATTATAATATAATTAGAGTTGCATTTTTACCCCAGCTGCTATTGTTGCTGTAATTTCACTTTATACCCTCTTTAAAGCTTCTTTGTTGTTGCAGGGTTGGGCTTACCATTTTGTGCGTGTGTGTTTAATAATACGGCACATATTTCGATTGAGACTCCTATGTTGCTGTTGCTATTGTTTTTGGACTTGCAAATTTTAATCTAAATATGCCGAAATTCATAATAGTAAAGACAGGTCAATAAAAATCAAGGCAACTGCTACGCATACATTGAAATATGCATATGTAGGCAAGCAGGGACACACACACACACGCTTATGAGATCTGACAAATGTAAAATATCCAAAAATAATTCAAAGCCCAGGTCCACAAAAACTGCAAACATATGCAAACGCACATTCATATAAAAATATATGTATGTTGATATCAATCAGCCCAAGACACAAGGGTCTGCGCGATAGAAAATCGCTGGTGACGGGCGCACACACCCAATATAACATTCTTGTTGATTTTACACTGCTTGCAAGCGTTTACGATAAATTTCTTTAGTAAGTGCAAGCAGTGCATCTTTACCATGAGTTTATTATTTGCCGCATACCTTTGGGCTGTTTACTAAACTAGTTTTTTTGTATTTTTTATTTTTTTTTATGAGTAAACCAGTGTTGCCAGGTTAGCTTATTTCAGGCTAGATCTAGCATATTTGAAAATGGAATAGCTTATAAAATTTGCAAATAGCTTATAGCTATAAATCTAGCATTTTTCAAAGTTGATATAGCATATTCTAGCATTAAATTATATTTGTGACTTGAAACAAATATTTCATTAATTTAAAGTGTTCCACAGCTTAAATATCGGAGCTTGTTCATATAAAGCCGATTGTAACGTAAACTTAATTAATATCAATTTGAATTGGTATTCTAATCGATAGTGTCATCGACATGTGTGGCTGATGCATGCGCGATTTTTTCAATTTGGAATTGAAGATTGAGAAGTGAAAATTGAAAAGAAGTCAATGTTGCAAAAATGCCTAAAATAATAGATGTTTCTTTTATTTAAGAATTAATGCATCAACTTTGAGAAAGGTAAGAATAAGCTGAAATGGATTTGATTATTACAATATATATTATATTCTTCTTTTCAATTAAGAGAGGCGGAGGGCAGGTGGTAAGAAATACTATCGGTAATTATCAATAGATCGCTGCTCTTGATAACTTACATATTCTATATCTTGCATATGAATATCGCTTACTTTTTAGCTTGTTCTAGCTTATTTTTTCCCAGAATCTAGCTTATGCGGGCGCTCAAAACCTGGCCACACTGGTGTAAACATCCATAGGCTCGGGGAGTAAATATCTTGTTTCTAATACATAAAATGAATCTTACTTAAGAATAAGAAGTAAGATCAAAGCAGTGTATTTTTCATTGCATTACCTAATGTTAGTGTTGTAAGCTTGCATGTAATCTGGCTACATTCATATCGATGGTAGAATTTATAAAAATTATTTATAACATTTTTATTTTATTTAAGGGGTCAAACCATGACTTTTACGATATTGCTTATGGAAGTCGAAAGATTTTACCAACGGCTCAGTCGATTTTTTGGTATAAAATTTTAACATGAATATTGATCAAAAATCGAATTTTGTTTAAATGAAATTATTTAAATGCAGTTTTGTTCTAATAGCCGAACCATGAGTTGTAAGACATTGCTTTTGAAAATCGGGTCAGTTTTGCCGAAGTTATGGAAGTCGAAAGATATGCCAAATGACGATGTCGATTTTTTGGCATAAAATTATAACATGCAAAATGACCAAAAATCGAATTTTGTTTAAATGAAATTATTTAAATGCAGTTTTGTTCTAATAGCCGAACCATGAGTTTTAAGACATTACTTTTGAAAATCGGGTCAGTTTTGCCGAAGTTATGGAAGTCGAAAGATATGCCAAATGACGATGTCGATTTTTTGGCATAAAATTTTAATATGCAAAATGACCAAAAATCGTATTTTATTTAAATAAAATTATTTAAATGCAGTTTCATTCAAATAGCCAAACCATGAGTTTTAAGACATTGCTTTTGAAAATCGGGTCAGTTTTGCCGAAGTTATGGAAGTCGAAAGATATGCCAAATGATGATGTCGATTTTTTGGCATAAAATTTTAACATGCAAACTAACTAAAATCGAATTTTATTTAAATGAAATTCTTTGAATGCAGTTTTATTCTAATAGCCAAACCATGAGTTTTAAGACATTGCTTTTGAAAATCGGGTCAGTTTTGCCGAAGTTATGGAAGTCGAAAGATATGCCAAATGACGATGTCGATTTTTGGCATAAAATTTAACATGCAAAATGACCAAAAATCGAATTTTGTTTAAATGAAATTATTTAAATGCAGTTTTGTTCTAATAGCCAAACCATGAGTTTTAAGACATTGCTTTTGAAAATCGGGTCAGTTTTGCCGAAGTTATGGAAGTCGAAAGATATGCCAAATGACGATGTCGATTTTTTGGCATAAAATTATAACATGCAAAATGACCAAAAATCGAATTTTGTTTAAATGAAATTATTTAAATGCAGTTTTGTTCTAATAGCCAAACCATGAGTTTTAAGACATTACTTTTGAAAATCGGGTCAGTTTTGCCGAAGTTATGGAAGTCGAAAGATATGCCAAATGACGATGTCGATTTTTTGGCATAAAATTTTAACATGCAAAATGACCAAAAATCGTATTTTATTTAAATGAAATTATTTAAATGCAGTTTCATTCAAATAGCCAAACCATGAGTTTTAAGACATTGCTTTTGAAAATCGGGTCAGTTTTGCCGAAGTTATGGAAGTCGAAAGATATGCCAAATGATGATGTCGATTTTTTGGCATACAATTTTAACATGCAAACTAACTTAAATCGAATTTTATTTAAATGAAATTCTTTGAATGCAGTTTTATTCTAATAGCCAAACCATGAGTTTTAAGACATTGCTTTTGAAAATCGGGTCAGTTTTGCCGAAGTTATGGAAGTCGAAAGATATGCCAAATGACGATGTCGATTTTTTGGCATAAAATTATAACATGCAAAATGACCAAAAATCGAATTTTGTTTAAATGAAATTATTTAAATGCAGTTTTATTCTAATAGCCGAACCATGAGTTGTAAGACATTGCTTTTGAAAATCGGGTCAGTTTTGCCGAATTTATGGATGCCGAAAGATTTGCCAAATGACGATGTCGATTTTTTGGCATAAAATTTTAACATGCAAATTAACCAAAAATCGAATTTTGTTTAAATGAAATTATTTAAATGCAGTTTTATTCTAATAGCCAAACCATGAGTTTTAAGACATTGCTTTTGAAAATCGGGTCAGTTTTGCCGAAGTTATGGAAGTCGAAAGATTTGCAAAATGATGATGTCGATTTTTTGGCATAAAATTTTAACATGCAAAATGACCAAAAATCGTATTTTGTTTAAATGAAATTATTGAAATGCAGTTTTGTTCTAAAAGCCAAACCATGAGTTTTAAGACATTGCTTTTGAAAATCGGGTCAGTTTTGCCGAAGTTATGGAAGTCGAAAGATTTGCCAAATGACGGTGTCGATTTTTTGGCATAAAATTTTAACATGCAAATTAACCAAAAATCGAATTTTGTTTAAATGAAATTATTGATATGCAGTTTTATTCTAATAGCCAAACAATGAGTTGTAAGACATTGCTTTTGAAAATCGGGTCAGTTTTGCCGAATTTATGGATGCCGAAAGATTTGCCAAATGACGATGTAGATTTTTTGGCATAAAATTTTAACATGAATATTGACCATAAATCGAATTTTGTTTAAATGAAATTATTTAAATGCAGTTTTGTTCTAATAGCCAAACCATGAGTTGTAAGACATTGCTTTTGAAAATCGGGTCAGTTTTGCCGAAGTTATGGAAGTCGAAAGATTTGCCAAATGATGATGTAGATTTTTTGGCATACAATTTTAACATGAATATTGACCAAAAATCGAATTTTATTTAAATGAAATTATTTAAATGCAGTTTTGTTCTAATAGCCAAACCATGAGTTTAAAGACATTGCTTTTGAAAATCGGGTCAGTTTTGCCGAAGTTATGGAAGTCGAAAGATTTGCCAAATGATGATGTAGATTTTTTGGCATAAAATTTTAACATGATATTGACCAAAATCGAATTTTGTTTAAATGAAATTATTTAAATGCAGTTTTGTTCTAATAGCCAAACCATGAGTTTAAGACATTGCTTTTGAAAATCGGGTCAGTTTTGCCGAAGTTATGGAAGTCGAAAGATTTGCCAAATGATGATGTAGATTTTTTGGCATACAATTTTAACATGCAAAATGACCAAAAATCGTATTTTGTTTAAATGAAATTATTCAAATGCAGTTTTGTTCTAATAGCCAAACCATGAGTTGTAAGACATTGCTTTTGAAAATCGGGTCAGTTTTGCCGAAGTTATGGAAGTCGAAAGATTTGCCAAATAACGATGTCGATTTTTTGGCATAAAATTTTAACATGCAAAATGACCAAAAATCGAATTTTATAAATGAAATTATTTAAATGCAGTTTTGTTCTAATAGCCAAACCATGAGTTTTAAGACATTGCTTTTAAAATCGGGTCAGTTTTGCCGAAGTTATGGAAGTCGAAAGATATGCCAAATGATGATGTCGATTTTTTGGCATACAATTTTAACATGCAAAATGACCAAAAATCGTATATTGTTTAAATGAAATTCTGTGAATGCAGTTTCATTCAAATAGCCAAACCATGAGTTTTAAGACATTGCTTTTGAAAATCGGGTCAGTTTTGCCGAAGTTATGGAAGTCGAAAGATATGCCAAATGATGATGTCGATTTTTTGGCATACAATTTTAACATGCAAAATGACCAAAAATCGTATTTTGTTTAAATGAAATTATTTAAATGCAGTTTTGTTCAAATAGCCAAACCATGAGTTTTAAGACATTGCTTTTGAAATCGGGTCAGTTTTGCCGAAGTTATGGAAGTCGAAAGATTTGCCAAATAACGATGTCGATTTTTTGGCATAAAATTTTAACATGAATATTGACCAAAAATCGAATTTTATTTAAATGAAATTATTTAAATGCAGTTTTGTTCTAATAGCCAAACCATGAGTTGTAAGACATTGCTTTTGAAAATCGGGTCAGTTTTGCCGAAGTTATGGAAGTCGAAAGATTTGCCAAACAACGATGTCGATTTTTTGGCATTAAATTATAACATGCAAAATGACCAAAAATCGAATTTTGTTTAAATGAAATTCTGTGAATGCAGTTTCATTCAAATAGCCAAACCATGAGTTTTAAGACATTGCTTTTGAAAATCGGGTCAGTTTTGCCGAAGTTATGGAAGTCGAAAGATATGCCAAATGATGATGTCGATTTTTTGGCATACAATTTTAACATGCCAAATGACCAAAAATCGTATATTGTTTAAATGAAATTATTTAAATGCAGTTTTGTTCTAATAGCCAAACCATGAGTTTTAAGACATTGCTTTTAAAAATCGGGTCAGTTTTGCCGAAGTTATGGAAGTCGAAAGATATGCCAAATGATGATGTCGATTTTTTGGCATACAATTTTAACATGCAAAATGACCAAAAATCGTATATTGTTTAAATGAAATTCTGTGAATGCAGTTTCATTCAAATAGCCAAACCATGAGTTTTAAGACATTGCTTTTGAAAATCGGGTCAGTTTTGCCGAAGTTATGGAAGTCGAAAGATATGCCAAATGATGATGTCGATTTTTTGGCATACAATTTTAACATGCAAAATGACCAAAAATCGTATTTTGTTTAAATGAAATTATTTAAATGCAGTTTTATTCGAATAGCCAAACCATGAGTTTTAAGACATTGCTTTTGAAAATCGGGTCAGTTTTGCCGAAGTTATGGAAGTCGAAAGATTTGCCAAACAACGATGTCGATTTTTTGGCATAAAATTTTAACATGAATATTGACCAAAAATCGAATTTTATTTAAATGAAATTATTTAAATGCAGTTTTATTCTAATAGCCGAACCATGAGTTTTAAGACATTGCTTTTGAAAATCGGGTCAGTTTTGCCGAAGTTATGGAAGTCGAAAGATTTGCCAAACAACGATAACATGCAAAATGACCAAAAATCGTATTTTGTTTAAATGAAATTATTTAAATGCAGTTTTGTTCTAATAGCCAAACCATGAGTTGTAAGACATTGCTTTTGAAAATCGGGTCAGTTTTGCCGAAGTTATGGAAGTCGAAAGATTTGCCAAATAACGATGTCGATTTTTTGGCATAAAATTTTAACATGCAAAATGACCAAAAATCGAATTTTATATAAATGAAATTATTTAAATGCAGTTTTGTTCTAATAGCCAAACCATGAGTTTTAAGACATTGCTTTTGAAAATCGGGTCAGTTTTGCCGAAGTTATGGAAGTCGAAAGATATGCCAAATGATGATGTCGATTTTTTGGCATAAAATTTTAACATGCAAAATGACCAAAAATCGTATATTGTTTAAATGAAATTCTGTGAATGCAGTTTCATTCAAATAGCCAAACCATGAGTTTTAAGACATTGCTTTTGAAAATCGGGTCAGTTTTGCCGAAGTTATGGAAGTCGAAAGATTTGCCATATGATGATGTCGATTTTTTGGCATAAAATTTTAACATGAATATTGACCATAAATCGAATTTTGTTTAAATGAAATTATTTAAATGCAGTTTTGTTCTAATAGCCAAACCATGAGTTTTAAGACATTGCTTTTGAAAATCGGGTCAGTTTTGCCGAAGTTATGGAAGTCGAAAGATTTGCCATATGATGATGTCGATTTTTTGGCATAAAATTTTAACATGCAAAATGACCAAAATCGTATTTTGTTTAAATGAAATTATTTAAATGCAGTTTTGTTCTAAAAGCCAAACCATGAGTTTTAAGACATTGCTTTTGAAAATCGGGTCAGTTTTGCCGAAGTTATGGAAGTCGAAAGATTTGCCAAATGATGATGTAGATTTTTTGGCATAAAATTTTAACATGAATATTGACCATAAATCGAATTTTGTTTAAATGAAATTATTTAAATGCAGTTTTGTTCTAATAGCCAAACCATGAGTTGTAAGACATTGCTTTTGAAAATCGGGACAGTTTTGCCGAAGTTATGGAAGTCGAAAGATTTGCCAAATGATGATGTAGATTTTTTGGCATACAATTTTAACATGAATATGACCAAAAATCGAATTTTATTTAAATGAAATTATTTAAATGCAGTTTTGTTCTAATAGCCAAACAATGAGTTTAAAGACATTGCTTTTGAAAATCGGGTCAGTTTTGCCGAAGTTATGGAAGTCGAAAGATATGCCATATGATGATGTCGATTTTTTGGCACAAAATTTTAACATGCAAAATGACCAAAAATCGTATTTGTTTACATGAAATTATTTAAATGCAGTTTTGTTCTAATAGCCAAACCATGAGTTGTAAGACATTGCTTTTGAAAATCGGGTCAGTTTTGCCGAAGTTATGGAAGTCGAAAGATTTGCCAAATAACGATGTCGATTTTTTGGCATAAAATTTTAACATGCAAAATGACCAAAAATCGAATTTTATATAAATGAAATTATTTAAATGCAGTTTTGTTCTAATAGCCAAACCATGAGTTTTAAGACATTGCTTTTAAAATCGGGTCAGTTTTGCCGAAGTTATGGAAGTCGAAAGATATGCCAAATGATGATGTCGATTTTTTGGCATAAAATTTTAACATGAATATTGACCAAAAATCGAATTTTGTTTAAATGAAATTATTTAAATGCAGTTTTGTTCTAATAGCCAAACCATGAGTTTTAAGACATTACTTTTGAAAATCGGGTCAGTTTTGCCGAAGTTATGGAAGTCGAAAGGTATGCCAAATGATGATGTAGATTTTTTGGCATACAATTTTAACATGAATATTGACCAAAAATCGAATTTTATTTAAATGCAGTTTTGTTCTAATAGCCAAACAATGAGTTTGAAGACATTGCTTTTGAAAATCGGGTCAGTTTTGCCGAAGTTATGGAAGTCGAAAGATATGCCATATGATGATGTCGATTTTTTGGCATAAAATTTTAACATGCAAAATGACCAAAAATCGTATATTGTTTAAATGAAATTCTGTGAATGCAGTTTCATTCAAATAGCCAAACCATGAGTTTTAAGACATTGCTTTTGAAAATCGGGTCAGTTTTGCCGAAGTTATGGAAGTCGAAAGATTTGCCATATGATGATGTCGATTTTTTGGCATAAAATTTTAACATGCAAAATGACCAAAAATCGTATTTTGTTTAAATGAAATTATTTAAATGCAGTTTTGTTCTAAAAGCCAAACCATGAGTTTTAAGACATTGCTTTTGAAAATCGGGTCAGTTTTGCCGAAGTTATGGAAGTCGAAAGATTTGCCAAATGACGATGTCGATTTTTTGGCATAAAATTTTAACATGAATATTGACCAAAAATCGAATTTTATTTAAATGAAATTATTTAAATGCAGTTTTGTTCTAATAGCCAAACAATGAGTTTAAAGACATTGCTTTTGAAAATCGGGTCAGTTTTGCCGAAGTTATGGAAGTCGAAAGATATGCCAAATGATGATGTCGATTTTTTGGCATAAAATTTTAACATGCAAAATGACCAAAAATCGAATTTTGTTTAAATGAAATTATTTAAATGCAGTTTTATTCTAATAGCCGAACCATGAGTTTTAAGACATTGCTTTTGAAAATCGGGTCAGTTTTGCCGAAGTTATGGAAGTCGAAAGATTTGCCAAACAACGATGTCGATTTTTTGGCATAAAATTATAACATGCAAAATGACCAAAAATCGAATTTTGTTTAAATGAAATTATTTAAATGCAGTTTTATTCTAATAGCCGAACCATGAGTTTTAAGACATTGCTTTTGAAAATCGGGTCAGTTTTGCCGAAGTTATGGAAGTCGAAAGATTTGCCAAATGACGATGTCGATTTTTTGGCATACAATTTTAACATGCAAATTGACCAAAAATCGTATTTTGTTTAAATGAAATTATTGAATGCAGTTTTATTCTAATAGCCAAACCATGAGTTGTAAGACATTGCTTTTGAAAATCGGGTCAGTTTTGCCGAATTTATGGATGCCGAAAGATTTGCCAAATGATGATGTAGATTTTTTGGCATACAATTTTAACATGAATATTGACCATAAATCGAATTTTGTTTAAATGAAATTATTTAAATGCAGTTTTATTCTAATAGCCAAACAATGAGTTTTAAGACATTGCTTTTGAAAATCGGGTCAGTTTTGCCGAAGTTATAGAAGTCGAAAGATATGCCAAATGATGATGTCGATTTTTTGGCATAAAATTTTAACATGAATATTGACCATAAATCGAATTTTGTTTAAATGAAATTATTTAAATGCAGTTTTGTTCTAATAGCCAAACCATGAGTTTTAAGACATTGCTTTTGAAAATCGGGTCAGTTTTGCCGAAGTTATGGAAGTCGAAAGATTTGCCATATGATGATGTCGATTTTTTGGCATAAAATTTTAACATGCAAAATGACCAAAAATCGTATTTTGTTTAAATGAAATTATTTAAATGCAGTTTTGTTCTAAAAGCCAAACCATGAGTTTTAAGACATTGCTTTTGAAAATCGGGTCAGTTTTGCCGAAGTTATGGAAGTCGAAAGATTTGCCAAATGATGATGTAGATTTTTTGGCATACAATTTTAACATGAATAATGACCAAAAATCGAATTTTATTTAAATGAAATTCTGTGAATGCAGTTTCATTCAAATAGCCAAACCATGAGTTTTAAGACATTGCTTTTGAAAATCGGGTCAGTTTTGCCGAAGTTATGGAAGTCGAAAGATATGCCAAATGATGATGTCGATTTTTTGGCATAAAATTTTAACATGAATATTGACCATAAATCGAATTTTGTTTAAATGAAATTATTTAAATGCAGTTTTGTTCTAAAAGCCAAACCATGAGTTTAAAGACATTGCTTTTGAAAATCGGGTCAGTTTTGCCGAAGTTATGGAAGTCGAAAGATTTGCCAAATGATGATGTAGATTTTTTGGCATACAATTTTAACATGAATATTGACCAAAAATCGAATTTTATTTAAATGCAGTTTTGTTCTAATAGCCAAACAATGAGTTTAAAGACATTGCTTTTGAAAATCGGGTCAGTTTTGCCGAAGTTATGGAAGTCGAAAGATATGCCATATGATGATGTCGATTTTTTGGCATAAAATTTTAACATGCAAAATGACCAAAAATCGTATTTTGTTTAAATGAAATTATTTAAATGCAGTTTTGTTCTAATAGCCAAACCATGAGTTGTAAGACATTGCTTTTGAAAATCGGGTCAGTTTTGCCGAAGTTATGGAAGTCGAAAGATTTGCCAAATAACGATGTCGATTTTTTGGCATAAAATTTTAACATGCAAAATGACCAAAAATCGAATTTTATATAAATGAAATTATTTAAATGCAGTTTTGTTCTAATAGCCAAACCATGAGTTTTAAGACATTGCTTTTGAAAATCGGGTCAGTTTTGCCGAAGTTATGGAAGTCGAAAGATATGCCAAATGATGATGTCGATTTTTTGGCATACAATTTTAACATGCAAAATGACCAAAAATCGTATATTGTTTAAATGAAATTCTGTGAATGCAGTTTCATTCAAATAGCCAAACCATGAGTTTTAAGACATTGCTTTTGAAAAGCGGGTCAGTTTTGCCGAAGTTATGGAAGTCGAAAGATTTGCCATATGATGATGTCGATTTTTTGGCATAAAATTTTAACATGCAAAATGACCAAAAATCGTATTTTGTTTAAATGAAATTATTTAAATGCAGTTTTGTTCTAAAAGCCAAACCATGAGTTTTAAGACATTGCTTTTGAAAATCGGGTCAGTTTTGCCGAAGTTATGGAAGTCGAAAGATTTGCCAAATGATGATGTAGATTTTTTGGCATAAAATTTTAACATGAATATGACCATAAATCGAATTTTGTTTAAATGAAATTATTTAAATGCAGTTTTGTTCTAATAGCCAAACCATGAGTTTTAAGACATTGCTTTTGAATATCGGGTCAGTTTTGCCGAAGTTATGGAAGTCGAAAGATTTGCCATATGATGATGTCGATTTTTTGGCATAAAATTTTAACATGCAAAATGACCAAAAATCGTATTTTGTTTAAATGAAATTATTTAAATGCAGTTTTGTTCTAAAAGCCAAACCATGAGTTTTAAGACATTGCTTTTGAAAATCGGGTCAGTTTTGCCGAAGTTATGGAAGTCGAAAGATTTGCCAAATGATGATGTAGATTTTTTGGCATAAAATTTTAACATGAATATTGACCATAAATCGAATTTTGTTTAAATGAAATTATTTAAATGCAGTTTTGTTCTAATAGCCAAACCATGAGTTTAAAGACATTGCTTTTGAAAATCGGGTCAGTTTTGCCGAAGTTATGGAAGTCGAAAGATTTGCCAAATGATGATGTCGATTTTTTGGCATACAATTTTAACATGAATATTGACCAAAAATCGAATTTTATTTAAATGAAATTATTTAAATGCAGTTTTGTTCTAATAGCCAAACATGAGTTTTAAGACATTGCTTTTGAAAATCGGGTCAGTTTTGCCGAAGTTATGGAAGTCGAAAGATATGCCATATGATGATGTCGATTTTTTGGCATAAAATTTTAACATGCAAAATGACCAAAAATCGTATTTTGTTTAAATGAAATTATTCAAATGCAGTTTTGTTCTAATAGCCAAACCATGAGTTGTAAGACATTGCTTTTGAAAATCGGGTCAGTTTTGCCGAAGTTATGGAAGTCGAAAGATTTGCCAAATGATGATGTCGATTTTTTGGCATAAAATTTTAACATGCAAATTGACCAAAAATCGAATTTTATTTAAATGAAATTATTTAAATGCAGTTTTGTTCTAATAGCCAAACCATGAGTTTTAAGACATTGCTTTTGAAAATCGGGTCAGTTTTGCCGAAGTTATGGAAGTCGAAAGATATGCCAAATGACGATGTCGATTTTTTGGCATAAAATTTTAACATGCAAAATGACCAAAAATCGAATTTTATATAAATGAAATTATTTAAATGCAGTTTTGTTCTAATAGCCAAACCATGAGTTTTAAGACATTGCTTTTGAAAATCGGGTCAGTTTTGCCGAAGTTATGGAAGTCGAAAGATTTGCCAAATAACGATGTCGATTTTTTGGCATAAAATTTTAACATGCAAAATGACCAAAAATCGAATTTTATATAAATGAAATTATTTAAATGCAGTTTTGTTCTAATAGCCAAACCATGAGTTTTAAGACATTGCTTTTAAAAATCGGGTCAGTTTTGCCGAAGTTATGGAAGTCGAAAGATATGCCAAATGATGATGTCGATTTTTTGGCATACAATTTTAACATGCAAATGACCAAAAATCGAATTTGTTTAAATGAAATTATTTAAATGCAGTTTCATTCAAATAGCCAAACCATGAGTTTTAAGACATTGCTTTTGAAAATCGGGTCAGTTTTGCCGAAGTTATGGAAGTCGAAAGATTTGCCAAACGATGATGTCGATTTTTTGGCATAAAATTTTAACATGCAAAATGACCAAAAATCGTATTTTGTTTAAATGAAATTATTTAAATGCAGTTTTGTTCTAAAAGCCAAACCATGAGTTTTAAGACATTGCTTTTGAAAATCGGGTCAGTTTTGCCGAAGTTATGGAAGTCGAAAGATTTGCCAAATGACGATGTCGATTTTTTGGCATAAAATTTTAACATGAATATTGACCAAAAATCGAATTTTATTTAAATGAAATTATTTAAATGCAGTTTTGTTCTAATAGCCAAACCATGAGTTGTAAGACATTGCTTTTGAAAATCGGGTCAGTTTTGCCGAAGTTATGGAAGTCGAAAGATTTGCCAAACAACGATGTCGATTTTTTGGCATAAAATTATAACATGCAAAATGACCAAAAATCGAATTTTGTTTAAATGAAATTATTTAAATGCAGTTTTATTCTAATAGCCGAACCATGAGTTTTAAGACATTGCTTTTGAAAATCGGGTCAGTTTTGCCGAAGTTATGGAAGTCGAAAGATTTGCCAAACAACGATGTCGATTTTTTGGCATAAAATTATAACATGCAAAATGACCAAAAATCGAATTTTGTTTAAATGAAATTATTTAAATGCAGTTTTATTCTAATAGCCGAACCATGAGTTTTAAGACATTGCTTTTGAAAATCGGGTCAGTTTTGCCGAAGTTATGGAAGTCGAAAGATATGCCATATGATGATGTCGATTTTTTGGCATAAAATTTTAACATGCCAAATGACCAAAAATCGAATTTTATTTAAATGAAATTATTTAAATGCAGTTTTGTTCTAATAGCCAAACCATGAGTTTTAAGACATTGCTTTTGAAAATCGGGTCAGTTTTGCCGAAGTTATGGAAGTCGAAAGATTTGCCAAACAACGATAACATGCAAAATGACCAAAAATCGAATTTTGTTTAAATGAAATTATTTAAATGCAGTTTTATTCTAATAGCCGAACCATGAGTTTTAAGACATTACTTTTGAAAATCGGGTCAGTTTTGCCGAAGTTATGGAAGTCGAAAGATATGCCAAATGACGATGTCGATTTTTTGGCATAAAATTATAACATGCCAAATGACCAAAAATCGAATTTTGTTTAAATGAAATTATTTAAATGCAGTTTTATTCTAATAGCCGAACCATGAGTTTTAAGACATTGCTTTTGAAAATCGGGTCAGTTTTGCCGAAGTTATGGAAGTCGAAAGATATGCCAAATGATGATGTCGATTTTTTGGCATAAAATTTTAACATGAATATTGACCAAAAATCGAATTTTATTTAAATGAAATTATTTAAATGCAGTTTTGTTCTAATAGCCAAACAATGAGTTTAAAGACATTGCTTTTGAAAATCGGGTCAGTTTTGCCGAAGTTATAGAAGTCGAAAGATATGCCATATGATGATG